>OZ005691.1:3215721-3815721 GCA_963930775.1 Cliona cf. orientalis | reverse complement strand
ATTATCTCAAAGGTGAGTATAGTGGAACCCTCTGATTCCAAAACGCATGTCCTTTGGGACAAGGTATCCTCATCCCTCTTATATACAATAAGAGGATAGCAGGGTGGCTATGGATCGAACTAGGAAGGTTGTTCAACAGGTATTTGAACGGAAAGGACTATCTTATAACTTGTAGGCTGTGAAACCGTCAACTTAAACAAATCTTAGGCTGCAAATGCTCTATCACCATACCGATGCTAACAGATTTTTGACAGTATTATCACAAGAGATCAGCTGTAGTTGTCCACAGAATAAACCAAGACTACAGTAGAAGTCAAATAAAAGTATAGTGTAACTGTAGTACGCAACCACTATACATAATATATAGGTCACAAGTATGCACACTACAAGCAGCTGTGGCTGTGTACCTAACACTATTATAATGTGGCAAGTGCATGGTTTATTGCTGGTCTGCTCACATCACATATGGTGTGCTACATTTGTTCTACGGTGTCAATGTGCTGTGTAGGCTTCCCATCTACATACGCAGCACATTTGCCTTTTATTTAACTACTATACTATACAATGATATTATCATGAGTTTTCTGGCATGCGGTGAAGACTTAGATATAATAATGTCTTTCTTTGTCATGATATCTGCTATATTCTTATGCTATAGAACCCTATCGGCCATTAATTGAACCGAACAATTGAACCAAGCTTAGCCTAATGTTCCCAAATGGACGAACTAGCAATCATGACCATACCCTGGTCCAAATAAGGAGTGAACAGCTGCCTTGTAACGATGCAAATGCGATCCCGACGTCGACCCGTTCGCGATATGCCGGTATGTACGCCGCCGCGATCGCTGGACAATATGGATTGGAGGGCTGGGAGGTCAGGAGATGGGTTGCGAATGGTTAGCAGGGTTAGTGTGGGAGGTCTGGGGATGGGTTGCGAATGGTTAGCAGGGTTAGTCTCTAGGGTTTGCGTATACGTGGACTGGAGGGGCTGGGAGGTCTGGGGCTGGGTTGTGAATGGTTAGCAGGGTTAGTGTGGGAGGGGCTGGGTTGTGTAGGATTTGTCTATAAAATAGTTGAAATAACGACTGCCAGCAGCAATAACGGTGGTGGCCGAGTTGTTGGGCGCTTATGTATGGGACGGAATAGAGCGGGTTCAAATCTTGCCGTACACTTTGATTTTTTTTTCCCTGTCGAAGTTTTCTAAGTGTTGATAGATCACATTTGCGTTAGATCGCATTTGTGTCGTAACATGCCTGGTTATAACTTGAACTAACATTAGATTTTTTCTAGGGGGGGCGGGGGGCAGAGCCGGGGGCAGAGTGCCTTCTCTATATGAATACCTGGCATAGAGAGTCAATGAGACTGAGTCTGGACTCTGTAGTGCTACTATTAGTAAGTAAAAGTTGCCATATCCTCTATTAGTGTGATAAAGTTTTTGCGTGGCAAAATGATGAAAAGTTTCTCCCTGCAGATAAAAACGTACTTCCACATGATATTATACACATGTACAATACACAATACTGTATAATTATTATTATTATCAAACTTAATGCCAACTATAATATTATTATATCAATGGGATGATTTCATTACTTCAAACTGATGAAGTCAAAAATAGTCCGTGGCACACAAACAGATTATTATTGCATACATGCAGAGAGAGCAGCTGATGTTGACTAAGCTCAATCCTGCAGTCTTATGCTAAACACCATTCTTGTGTGTAGGTACCAGTGAATCTCGGCGTCTTTTTGAGGTCTCAATGAAGTTTGGCTTTGTAGATGCTTCCGTAGATAAAATGTTGTTCCACGGAAGTGCAGGTGTCGGCAAAACCTGCACTATGAACATTGTTGCGGGAGAAAAAACACCCGAAGCTCGACACAGTACCCCCATAGCCACCCGCCCGATAACCATCTTTCAAATGCTGATGTCAAAGGAGATATGGCTCAAGTACACGTCGGAACAACGATTGAAGATTTGTGCATGGCTGTCAAAACTGGGACTCGGACCGGAACTGATCGATGCATTGAAACAGGAAGCAGCAACTCCAGCTCTAGATCCAACCAGTGAGGAAGGTAGCAACCAGGAGGAGAGTGGTGGAGAACAAGTACAAAGTTCACAAAGTCCAGGTGCCACAGCTCTTCAACCAGAGCAGTCTGCAGTCCAAGTCAGTGAGCAGCATACTGATCGCTCAAGTATTGCAGCCCAACCATCTACTGCTTCTGTCGATCCCAAAGTGATCAAAGTGATCCAAGAGGTTCTTGACAAGATGTTTGAGCTGATTGATAAGTGCCCTAAATCAGAAGACCCAATCTCATTCCTGCGTAAGGTCCTCATCACTGATTGTGGAGGGCAGCCTCAATTTCACGAGATCTTACCCATCTTCTTGAAAAGGATGTCTATGATCGTGTTTGTCATCAAGCTATCAGAAGAGCTTTCTAGCCGTCCAATGATCGAATACTATGAGAATGGGAAATCCTTGGGCACTCCTTATGAATCCGACCTGACCACTGAGCAGCTCCTCCAGCAAGGGCTTCGATCACTCCACTCTCATCGCTCCAGCAAAGATAAAGGTGATGATGCTCCACAGATTGTGGTCGTTGGCACTCATAAAGACGAGGAGGGAAGGTGCAAGGAATCGAGGGAAGCAAAAAATCAGAAGCTGCGAGAAATGCTTCTGCCAGCCTTCAAAGATGAGATCATCTACTACCAAATAGCTACTGAGGATATACTCTTCCCTATGAATGCAAGGTTCCCTGGCCAAGAAGAAGAGGATATGGCACAAGTGGTTCGGAACAGAGTGCGCAGATCAAAACCAAGGCGAATTCCTCTTCCGTGGATGGCTCTAGAGATTGTGCTGGAGGAAATCACTCATGTTCTTCAACGTGGACTACTCCACAAGAATGAATGCCTTGAAGTTGCTCGCAGGCTTCACTTTGATGAGAGCACCCTAGAAGCAGCTCTAATGTACCTCGATGAGCTGTCTCTGATCCTCTACTATCCTGATATTCTTCCAGATCTTGTCTTTACCAACCCACAGGTGTTGTTGGACAAAGTCTCTGAGCTCGTGAAAGTTCATCATGATTTGAGAAAATGCGCTAGGCTAACTGCTGGTGATAAGCACTGGAAAGAGTTCTTCAGTCATGCTCTAGTTACTGTCGAACTCCTTTCTCAAGAAGATTTCAAAGAGCACTACGTGCCTAGTCTCTTTATGCCAGAAAATCTTTTGAAACTTTGTCGAAAGCTTTTGATTTTTGCGAATTTTGCCAATGGAAAATATTTTGTTCCATGCCTTCTTCGAATGCTTGGCCGTGATGATGTGTCAAAGTATCGCCTGTCACATGACTACCATCTCACACCACTTGTCCTCCACTTCACTGATGGCCCTCCACGTCGTGGCATCTTCTGTGCTCTTCTCTGTTTCTTGACTTCACCAGAGAACTACTTCCCGGGACCGTGGAAGTTGAAGATGCCATCAGCTGGATCAGTCACTCCCACTTGCCTCCACCGCAACTGCGTCCAGTTCACCATTCCTGGGGTCAAAGTACCTTGTACTGTGACACTCATCGACACCTTGCTTCAGTTTGAAGTACACGTGAAAGTTTCAAAGCCTGCTGCATGCAAGGTCTGCCCGACAATCAAACGTGCTGTCACTGCTGGGCTGCAGAAGGCTAACATTGCCTTAGGCTACACTAGCTTGACTCCATATTTTACCTTTCTTTGTCCTTGTGGAGCTGGAGAGCCTCATCCTGCTACCATTGGAGATGGATTTTGGATCTGCACTTCTGATCAGGGAGAGGGAGACGAGTTTTCACCAAATCAGCAGCTGTGGTTAGATGGAGACATTCCTTTAGAAGAAAAATCAGGTATTATTTTGAACTGAGGCTATCATATATTATTTTATCATCCTAGGCCATAACATTATTGCTTCTATACTTGTCATACGCTAAAGAATTGGCTTATGGTCATTCTAAGCCCGTATCCTCTTCCAAATTTCCAAACTACAAATCTGTATTCATACACGTTTTTACATGTAGGTCCATTTCTGACGATTGCTGAGCTGCTTCGCTTTCGTGCTGGTGACAGTCACATCAACATACCTCGGGAGGTGGGAACAAAGTACCACAATCTTGGAGCACAGCTTCTCCACGAAAGCTTTGGATACATCAGATCACTGGAGAGAGAACTCCATGAGAATGCAGAGAGAATCAACTGCCAGATTTTTCAAGAGTGGCTAGACGGCAAAGGAAGGAAGCCTACGTCGTGGGGTACGGTGGTGGGGGTACTCAATGACATTGAAATGGGAGAACTAGCAAGTAAAATTGAAACCAGCCTCAACATTCATACACCCAACTATTAGTTGTCATCTTTTGTTTATTTCTGTAATTTTTGGTTTGCTTGTTAATTTTAATGATTTTGAGTTTATTGCTGACATTTTCCCATTTTAAAGATTAAAATATTAAACTTAAGCTTTGTGTGGTTGTGAGGTCCAATTTCATGTGTCTAATAGGATATTGAATACTCCACTCCATACAGCAACATTACATCAGTTTTCCGTGGCATGCATGCATGTTCAAGAGAGAATATATATATAATGTACTCAAGTTGATCGGAAGCCGGCCATCTGTGAAAGTTACTTTTAGACATGCCACACCCACCTATTCGATATGTTTAGCATTCCCTGAAATTTTTCTCCTTCAAATGCAAAAGTTAATAGTTTCCCGCTATACAGTATTAACCCGGCCAACATTATAGGAACAAAAGAATGCAAACCTAAATCCCCACCCCTTCATGCCGCTTGAGAACACCACACAATAATTTTGACACTATACTTTACAATACAACAATAAAATTAATTATTAAGCATCAAAGACATATTCACCAGACATGAACACATCTCACTGAGAAGAAAGGTAAGCACCTTGGACTTGGATAATACTATACCAGTTAACTAAATTGTATATGCTTGACTACTTGGTAAATGAAGAGTGTGACTATAGCCAGGGCAATGAGAACAACCAGCACTAGAATGACAATAAGTTTGATGGACCTCTTTTGGTGTTTCTCTGCTTTCTCTAGTTCCTCTACTCCCTTGGAGACCTTGTGGGCTGTCTGCTCGATGTTGTAGTCAATGCGATCCAGTATCGTACCCTAATATGGTATTGCAGGATGTAGCACAAATATTAAGTATTGTCCATGCCAGGGTATACTGTAGCAAACACAATCGTACCTGATCGACAACCATTGTTGCTAGGTCTCGATACATTTCATTGATCTCTGAGATGGACTGGACAATAGCTGTTATCTCCTTTTCTCTCTCTATCATGGCTACACTGTTCTCCACCATCGACATTTGTTGCCGAGTGAACCCCTGTCATTTAAGTCGGTAGCTATATATTAATAATAATATTATTATTATTATATTTATGGGTGCGTAGAGAGAGAGTAGGCATTGAGTGACTTCAACTGACCTTGTCGTAGAGGACCTGTGGATCTTCCTCCTCTTCCTCTCCAAACACTGATGCCGTGGGTTTTACCTCACCACCAACAACACACTCCTATAATACACAATGGCAAAAATATGCATAATAAAGGCTCTATGCACGCATATAAGGAGAGGAAGGAGATGTAGAGGGGGAAAAAGAGAGAGGGAATAGATACCACCAACACAGTATTCTATAATCTATTCTTGTTATTATTTATAATACTACATGTTTAATTATTGAGATAGGGGTGGAATAATCTGCTAACACTTTTGAGAAAGGATGATTTGTAGGACTATCGTTTATGATTATTGCTCACCATTCTGGAGCTATGGTGTAAGCGCTGTGTACTGGATCATCATCCACATCACCTCATGTTGGAACAAGAGCTATCATGTCCGAACCAGCATACTAGGTGTGTCGTGTATACATTGTATAATGTGTTTTCGTGAGTAAAGAAAGGAGAAGTTAATACACAGCACTACAATCTATGGTGTTTTAACGTCAGCTGTTACATGTATGTCTAAGTTAGCATGCCAGAAGATGTATGCTCATGAGTGAGCATGCAAGACTAGTGTGAGAATGTGTGCTGTGGTGTGTGTGCATAATGCATGTACATGTACATGTAGTACAGGCAATAGCTGCAGGAGCATGACCTCCCTACATTGCATTCATGAAGTGAAGCAGAGATGACTTAAAATTAACTAGAGCTCATAGAGCACATACCCCGCGTGCCATGGCAATATCACCCATGGCCATGCCTCTTGTTAGCTAGAGACCTCTATTCTTTGAAGTTTAATCTCTTGCTACTCATGAACTTTTTTGTTCCCTTCTGAGATCCATCATCACAAATGACATTAATTTTGTGCTAGAAGTATGTTGTAGAGCAGTTCGAGCATGCACAGTAGACTCCCTAGAGCAGCTTGAGCATGCGCAATAGACTTCATGAGGTACTACTACCCTAGTAGGTGGGCGTGTCCGACATACTCGCACAATTTGTAGCTTCCCTGAATCTCTTGCTTGCTACTCATGAACTTTGTCGTTCCCTTCTGAGGTCCACAATCATAAATTTTGAGCTAGAAGTATGCTGTAGAGCTGCTCGAGCATGCGCAGTATACTCCCTGGAAATACAGAGCAGCTCGAGCATGCGCAATAGACTTTAGGAGGTACTAGGTGGGCGTGTCCGAAGTAGGCGTGTCCGACATACTCGCACGATTTGTAGCTTCCCTGGGTATTGCCTAGTGTTAAGAATGAGACAGAAGGTGTTTTTTCGCTGTCTTACATCATTTTGTCCATTTATTGATCCTACTTTTGCCTAAATGTTGAGATTTGCCGATTTTTGTGCGGACAGACAACAGACAACAGACAACAGACAACAGACGACAGACAAACCGATTGCTTTACCCCCTGCTGCGCATGCGCGCACGCGGGGTAATGACAATGTAGTATCACAGTGTTCTTCAAAATCATTACTACCACTTGCTTTGGTGCTTTTTGTTACTGCCACCCCTCAATTGGTTTTACACATGCACTTGTAAAAACGTTGTAGCCATTTCTCAAAGGTACAGCTAGCTAACTCACTAGAGCTGATCTCAAAAGTGGGCTATATACATGTATAACAGAAAAAAATGGTACAATGAAGGTGAAGGATACAGCCAAAGTGAGAGATACAGCAGAAAACAGATAATTTGGCTATGGGGAACTGCTGTTATCCATCCATAATAATTATAGTACATGTATACAATTTAATATGCAAACAGAATCTCACAAACCACTATCTTTCTATCTGTAGTTAGTCTCGTAAACCACACCCTCCTACTTCCGTGTGGTTTACGAGACTAGTCTGTAGTATGGGAAACTTACATATGATAGCTAGAGCAATGACGAGTGAGCTTGACTGCAGCCTCTGGGACCTCACAGCCAATGAAGAAGGGGCGAGTCAAGTACCTGGCACAGGTCAGCGTGATGATGGACACAGCCACACCTCTCAGTAAGAGAATATTCGTCCAGGTGTAGAGAAACGAGACCAGAGAGCCAAGCATCTCGACCCAGCGGTTCTTCTTTCGAAAGGAGTCTATGTTTCCAGCAAGATCATTGCAGTGATTTCTCTCTTTAGAGTTACTTTGCTCTGCTCCTTCGCTGCAGTGCCGCCGCTGCTGTGGACATGCCCCTCACATGCCTCATACAATGTCCATAAGCTTGCATAGTAGATCTACATGTAGATGAGCTCCAATTAGGAAACAAACCTCGCCTCTTCTAAAAGGGGTGGGGCTGCTAAAATAGAGGCAGACACTCCCTAGCCCCTGTAATCTACCTGTACCTGGCGTAGGAATGAAGCCGTGTAGGACCGTTTAGCTGACGGTGTTGATTGGTGATATGGCAGAGGGGCCAGCTGGTGATCAACGTGGAGGGAGTATGGACACAGGGCAAGACTCGTTGCTTCAACGAGAACAACCAGCAACTCCAGAAGGCTCTCGAGTCATCTCCTCCCCCGGCAGCTCTAGGGAGGTGAGCCCCGCTGCCACTGCTGCCCCTACCCCCGGTGCCAAAGAGTCAGGCTACTATAGTGAGAATGGATACCTCATGGAGCTCTCCAGACAAGATAGACAAAGAATAGAACAAGAAATCAAGAAAAGATTCAAACCTGGTGAGACTTGGCAGAATGATTCATGGCAGCTCAATTAATGCCCTGATTCTTTATACCGTAAAAATTCTAATTACAGCGCCAAGAGAATCGTGCTTGGCGCTCCCATTAAAACGTTTAAGAATCAAAGGCACCACTTTTCATACCTCTGACTGTACTTTGCACTATAATTAAATATTATCCAATGCCAAGTGGCGCTAAGATTAGAGTGGCACTGTAATTAGAACTTTTGCGGTAAAAATTAATTATCCCACATGCGTGAATAAGGGGTAAGCAATCAGTACGTTATTACATCATCAACAAATTGCCAGATCTCTTGCTATCAAATTATCAATGGTGACCATAAGGACAAAATTCTCACTACATAGCTATCAATCCACAGTGTTGAGTTCTTTAATGCATGGCTAGTATCTTGGAGTGAGTTTTGAGTAGATGTGGGTAGACTCTCCCGCTGATTGCGCATGATGCCTATGCATTAAACACGGTATGCCAGTATCTTTGAGTATTTCAATCTATTTCAGGCCCTTGGCCAAACTGTACCAGTTCATCTTTCATCCCCCTCATACATGTACATATGCCAGGGTAGCTGCTGGGTTGAACTCAGTGCCTCCTGCTTTACCTACCTGTAGGTGCTTTGCCATGTACAAGTACATGTACATGTTATGTGACACCAGTGTACTCATAGACCTCTGACGAATTTGAAGTAGGAGGGGTTATGTGCGTGAAGTGCCCACGAAAATGTTTACGACCATGCCCCCTAAAGGTTGACAACGCCCCTTAAATTGCTGTTTAATACTAATTGACACGTGATAAATCGAACTGACTCAGCCGTTTGAGCAAAAAAACCGTGCAGGTTTATAGGTGATTGTAGTCTACATTCCTGTGCCTCTCTTATAGCTATAGTTTGCATGTGTGGCTCACAAAAAGAGCAGGGAGCATGTGCCCCTTGTACCCTTATGCTGGATTCGCCTATATCTGATACTTACGTACTTGTAGTTATAACACAATTGTGACAAAAAGTATTATGCATAATGTCATAATATGTGTGTGAAAGATTGCTGACACACTTCACTTTGTTGTATGTAAGTATACATAGGTCTCTATGTACCGTAGAATCCCGTAATTACGCCCCCCCTCCCCCCCCCCCCCCCTTTCTGCATGCTAGCACTGGGAAAAGTAATACACAAATGGTTAGTGTGCTACTGTTTTTTCTGGCTTTTGGACTCCAATACCGTATTTTCTCGCTATTAAGCGCATGCGCTTATATCTCCACAGGAAGAAAACCTGCACTTAATAACGAAGTGCGCCTAACAGCGAGATGCGCCTAACAAAAAATAGCTACATCAAGAACGCATGCGCGTTCGAGGTATCATTTAAGGGGCGTGGCCAATCGATCGATCGCACGATCGTTCACGTTGCCCAGGTCGAAATGGCATTCGTTGCTGGAAGAACCTGAGAATCGACAGTAGCCATCGTAATTTCGACTAACTTGAAAAGGTTGGAGCCCTGGGCAAGCTAGCAGACGTGCAGATATCGAGGTCAATGGTCACATAATATCAGTATGCGCTTATATGCGAAATGCGCCTAATAACGAGTGCTTAGGCCAACAAAATAGCATGCGCTTAATAACGAATATACGCTTATAAGCGAAATACGCCTAATAACGAGAAAATACGGTATCTTCATTTTATCATCAGAGAGGGGGTTATACGTGAGACAAACCACGTATGTAGGAACTTGAGCTAAAAGTGCAGGTGCAAGGGGGGAGCATACTTGTGGGATTAAAACGGTACATAATTATTATATAATGTCATGTATATGATGTCACCTTGTTGCACATTGCAGGTCTGACTGTTGATAATGTCAGAAAGGCACTACATGGAATACCCTGGCATGAGGTTGGTAAGGTGCTGTACATTCCACTCTCCAAGCTCAGGGAAATTGGGGGAGAGTATCGCAGTGATGAGGAATGTGAAGTAGCAGTGATCAGATACTGGATCCTCAGAGATCCATTCGCATCGTGGAGAGGAATTATACAGGGACTTGAAGGCTGGAGAAAACATGATCGTGCTATTACACTCTATCACTACAGTGAGGAGCTGACTGGTATGTTGGGAGCACTAACCATACACCTCATGCACCCCCCATTACTGTTTCTTGTACATGTACATGTACCATGTATAGCAGGAATTTTTTCTGGATAAAATTTTTACCAAGTTCAGCTCCATGTACTTTACAGAAATATTTGGTGAAATAAAGTTTTACCTATGCAGTAAATCTTCTGTGTAATCTTTATCAAAGAGTAGCTAGTTAAGGTTTTGCAAGTTATTATGAGAACGGATGGCAGAATTGACAAATTATCTATTGGTGAAAAATTATGGCTTGTTAGTACATGTACATGCAGGGGTTTATCTGCATAGAGCCCAGCAGGGTGTGTTTCCCCCGGCCCCCCCAAAAATTTACAAAAATTCATTAAAATTCATGAGATTTCACAATTAAATGCATATATATCACCTGGACTAATTATGTTGAAGTGTTACTTAGGTCCCTTTATGGGAATATTAATTTATGCTTTAGCTTACCGTGGGAGGAGGCACATCCCCCTCCCGCACCTACCCCCTTGGGCCACCAAGGCGGCCCATTACTTCAACTTCTCCCATGTTTCCCCCCCCCCCCCTAAATTTTTGGGCCAGATAAAACCCTGACATGTATACCGTAGATTTGGTCGGAAATTTTTATTATGAAACTTTTGAACTTGAAATTCTTGTACCGAAATTATAAGAACAATCCTACATTAATATTGTGCACAGTACATTTTTACTATGCAAATACTTTGAAAGTTTCCAAATTTACAGAATAATTCATGTCAAAGTAAAGATTACATGTACATAGACACATGCACACACACGATTCGTAGCAATATTATGAGAGTGTCTGTTACAATAATTGCATGTATATCCGTTCCTTCCCCTCTCAGACTCCAGCCTCACTTACAGCAATCTAGCAGCAGTGATGGAGACAGTGAAAATGTGGTGGCAGCTGTGGGGCTGCTTCAGTGTACCAGCCAGTGTGCAGGAGAAGCTACTGCAGGAGTGTGTCAATGATGAGGAGCGTAGGAATGAACTGATTATCTGGTGGCTGCAGTGTTCTCCCTATGCTCTTGATTCTTGGAAGTGGCTCTCTGGTCAACTTCTCTGGTGGGGGAAGGGGAGTGCTTTAACTGCTGCAAAGAGATACATCCACCAAACACCTGGTATGAGTGTGGATAATTATCGGCATGCATGTATGCACAGTATCATGACTGTGTTGTGTGATTATGGTAAAGGGTCATCACAAGCCTAGCCCCTATTGAGAAGAGAACAGTGCAGGCATGTATTACATGTATGTGATAACAGTATTATGCTATAATAGTATACCGTAAATCACGAATATTTCGTGTCAAATAGTTTGTGCAATAATTTTTCGCATTAAATAATTTTCAGATAAACAACCCTGTACCACATTGTCGTGTATTAATATTGCGACAGTATGTATTTTTTGCGCGTTTAATTTTCGCACAAGCCTAGCTGTCTGAAAATATTACAACGAAATATTTGGGATTACAGTAATTCCCAAGGATGAGTATTATCAGATGTTGTGGTAGGTACACGTACATGTACATTGTATACTGGAGTTGGATACTCTCCTCTCTGTATGATGTATCAGGGTTTATTTCAGTATTTTGCTCCAGGGGGGGCAAGTGGAATGAATTGGCCCAATGCGTACGTAAGCATGCCCATGTAAGTGGGTCTGGGGGGCATGCTCCCCCAGGAAAATTTTTAATTTTATAACCCCTGAGATTGCTTCTGGTAGCTTCTGAGAGCATATACATGTATGATGATAGTCTCGTGCCCAGCCCCCTTTCACGCACGCGGAGAGAAGGGGTCTGGCCAAACGTGTATAGGGCCCGTGTCGCCCGTGCAATGTACAGTGCGCGCCAATCAGATGCACGGATCAAGTCACATGACTACACGGGCATGAACGGAATGCACATTAATGATTGTGCGCGTGCGTGTTCGTACGAAATATAACCCTTGGTGCCCAATGGAATGTTAATTTATTCACGTTTCTTATTCACGCACACCAGAAATACGTGACATCATACATTCCTCAGCGATACGGGCCCTATACACGTTTGGCCAGACCCCTTCTCTCCGCGTGCGTGAAAGGGGGCTGGGCACGAGACTAGTATGATGATGATGACAACCTTTTAGCCTACCATTTCGTTATACTATGCAGCTACATCTCTCTCTTTCTCTCTCTCTCTCTCTCTAGTAATATTTTTAAGGACCAACAAACAAATTTCTAGGGGGGGCAACTAAGTTTCCAGGGGGGGGCAAAAGTCCCCCCCCTTGCCCCCCTTGAAATAAACCTTGTGTATGTACATGTACAATGTGCCCCAGGCTTGAGCGGTGAGCTGCCAAAGTGAGGCATAAAACGGCGATTTTCAAATGCGATCGACACGCCCGCTCGCCCCGCCCACACCGGATGTGGGCGGGGCTCGCGATTTGCAGCGATTGTAGCAGGATGATGTAAGAATGTTCATGCCAGGTTTGAAGTTCATAGCTGCTATGGTTCCACAGATATAAGCATTTTAAAATGAAAATTCGGGAAATGTGCGAAGTGGTCCCTTTTCTCATATCCTGTCACATATGTAAATTTTATGTTCTTACCTGTGAATGCATGAGCAGTATGGTCATCATGCCTGTTGCCTCCAGGATACTGTCCTCTCTTTATAGACCCAACACTAACCCTCAACAATGTCACTGCCATAATGAAAGATGTCCGGCAGTGGAAGCAAGTGGCTGATTGGATTGGTATTCCTCCCAACAAATATGATGAGCTCGAGAGTCAGAACCCTACCACTGACCAAGCCAAACAAGCCTGCTGGGACTATTGGCTCCATCACCACCCAGACCCTTCCTGGAGGATATTGGCTGGTGGACTTTATTATTGGGACCAACATGGAGCATTGGAGGTGCTGCAGATGAATTACCTCAAAGGTGAGTCTATGGGAGCTTACCACAGTCTCCTGGGCAACTGAGTACATGTATGTAAGGGTATAATCCTGTTACCTGAGATTAATTGACTAAATCTGAGGGTGTTAGTACATGTAAAAACCCGCACATTTCTGGTAAAGGCCATCAATCGTTCCATGTATACACGTTATGAAAATTTGTTACTTTGAATTGGATCATGTATTCCACAGTGCAGCCAATATAACGCCGTCTGTAGTCACTTCTGCAGTACAAATCTGTAAGCAAATCAAAAGGATGTCAAAAGTGTTCGCTATTCTTAAGATTGAAATAGTGGATCATCTCTGAATCTAGTCTCGCGCAGCCAGACTCTTACACCTCGGGAGGGGGAGGGAGAGAGTTTGGTAAAGTGCTATACATCCACTTGTCCCAGCATCTCGTACGAGGCACGACCAATCAGATTGCATCTTTAGTTTGCGGTGGCATATCCAATTGTGAATGGAAAATAAATACCCATGCACAATAGTATCTCGTCCGTTTTCAGTCGGATACGCCACCGCAAACTATGTAATGCCATAAAGATGCAGTCTGATTGGTTGTGCTTCATACCAGGTGCTGGGACAACTCGATGTATAGTACTTCTCTCCCTCCCCCTCCCGAGGTGTAAGAGACTGGCTGCACGAGACTACTCTGAATCAGCGTTTCAGCTACTGCATGGGCTTTGAATTGTTTTTAATCCTCACCGCAAAGCGTAGGCAGAGGGTTACTGCAATCGTTCGACGATTTTTGTCTGCCCGTCCATCCGTTGCAACCCTCCTTTGCTAAATGGTAAGGGTCATCATAGAGAAAGTACGCATTAATTCTAGGTGTATGTGGAGTAGTAGTGTGCAGCTGTTGCAACTTGCCAGTCTGTGTTTACATGGCACTTCCCTCAACTACATGACTGATTGCCATTCTGTGCTTTGCTGGTCAGTTGTCAATGCAGTGACAGTGCAGGCAGTGGCTCTCAAGTGCATAGTTTAGTTGAAGGAGGCTTTCAATTTATATAGTGACATTGCCAAGTGCCTTCCCCCAACTCTTAGATCACTGAGGCCACTTCAATTTAGTATTCTGTTTCTCGGGCTGGCCTTTCCTCAGGATAGGGTCGGCCGGCTTGTAAATTAACTGGGCGTGTCCTAGGTCAATAATCTCAAAAAAATCTATTGCGCATGCTCAGAACGTAATTAAACCCGACATCTGACATCAAAATTAACAAATTTTTTTTCCGAAAGGAGGGTCTATCAGGCCAAGAAAAAAGCTATTAATTTGAAGTGGCCTAACTCTGAAGAGAACAGTACCAGAACCCTGTTTACATGTAGGTGCAGGGTATGTAGTTCAATAGTACCATAACCATAACCCTGTTGTAGTTCAATACTCCACATGCATGCATACATATGTGACCGGATTTGAGAAAACCCTCCGTATGGGATCCACGCGCGATTCGCGCAATGCGCGTTTTTAGTAGCTCAGGTCTAAATTTGTCAAAGTCCAGATTTTGTCATATACATGTCGAACAACCCTTCTTCTAACTGTTGCCGTCTTCTACGGAGGCTAGTCGTGCTATACGAAGGCGAAATAAGCCTTCATTTTGACCCATCTAGTCGGCACAGCCACCGTACACGGAGCCCGTTGCTATGGGCGGTAATTAGAATTCTCTACCTAGATACAGCTAGATTCATCGATCTACTGTACGTTCGCTTACCTTTTTAGCTTCTTGGGCATCTAAGAACAATCGCCTGTCCTTGTCAACAACGAAATTCAACTCTTGCTCGATCTTTACGTTCATTTCGAACGGCTCCGCCCAGGTCCATTTAATTGATTTCCGGGTCACGCGTAGTATGCGGAAACGCCACACGCGTGCATAGCAGTTAACGCCTTTAGACCGTAATTTCTCGATTATTGGGGGTGTGGCGCGATCACAAACAAAGCGCTATATCTCCACAACGAAGCGCGCGATCGGCCTAAGACTTGAACGCGGGTTAGCTCTCTGGTAGATCTTATCAACCATGCATCAAACTCAATTTTCTGAAAAAATCCCATACGGAGGGTTTTCCCAAATCCGGTCACATATGTAGTATTATACACAGTGAGCCATACTATATGCATGCATGTACACTCCTGTGCATTCATTTACTATGCGTAACAAGTAAGATGACTGATGAACCTCTATTACTGACTAGCTACACTGTATCTATAAGTAGGACAATAGCTAGCTAATGCCAATGCAAGCCAACCAAAAATATTTTGATTTTAACTTTCATACAATTTTCTGATGGAGATTGTTAGTTGTTCACTTGCACTGTGAAGAGTCCTAGTTCATTCTTGCATTATAATAGAATGAAGCACTATAGTGCAAAACCCTCGGCGCAATAGCAATAGCTAGTCTGCATGTTGCAAATTTTCAAGCTATAAGCCAAGCAACAGTGGTACTATACTATGTAGCCACAAGAATGCACTATACGGATTGCACGGTATTACGTAATAGTACCACGTGCATGCCAGATCAGCAGATCTAGTACAAAATAAAGCCATAGATATTATAGACTACGTAATAATAATACGTAAAACGTATTATAGACTACATACGTTTACGTAGTCTATAATATCTATGGTAAAGCCAAGAAGCATAGTTGATAGCCTACTGAGATTGGTAAAGAATCAGTCAAGTTTTAAGAACTATCGCTAGAACTACACACCACTAATCTTGAAATGAAGCCATCGCTGTCTCTTTCATCGATTGAGAGCTCGTCAAGAAGCGAAGAAGGCCATGGTGGTCAGCAAATGTCGCCAGAGCTTTTGAACGAAGCGTTTTCAACGAAATCCACACAAATCAGACCTTAAAAATGCCGTAGAAAGTCTAATGGCGCCTTGTTTGCATGGTATTAACCAGATATGTAGATAACAGACAGACACACACAGACACAGACACACACACACACACAGAGAACGACTACCATACCCCTCGCGCATGCGCCAAGGGTTAATAAGGGCTGTTACTGCTCAGTAAGCCCTTGAGGACGGTAGTATATGTATCTGGCAACATGTACATGTATCGTCTGAAGTACCAAGTGGTTGTAGATTGAGCAATAGCTACTAATTGGTATTAATTAGTGCATCTACTTTGCCTGTTTAAATAATGTTCAATACTATGTGCTGCTGTGTGTGGAGGAGTACTGAGTGCTCATACAGTGATGTACTAAAAATTAAATATTAAAATATTGACTGATTGAAACATTCCTAATGGGGTAATATTCTTTGTTCTCCGTACAAATTGCTTAGGGAGGGAGTATGGCTCATACACACCCTCCCCTTCTATACCATTGGTACACAGTGTACATGTAGGTGAGATGTATACTCTTCAATAATCACATTATTGACTGTAACTTGTCTCTAGCAAGCTCATGAGATTCCAATTTATTTTAACCTATGAAAGTATTATGTATTGTGATAGCTCAAAATATTGGTCTGGCGAGCACCTAACCTGCCAGACCGCCTGCTAGTGCATATTGGGCCGACAGAGGTGCTTTTCGTGCTATACACTATGGACACGAAATCACACCAGTACAGGTACATGCAAATTATTAGTGCTATGGCACCACCTACATGTACATAACTTTGGCGTCATCTCTCATCTCTGAGGTTACTCGGGGGGGGGGGGGGGGGGTGGGGGGGGGTTCCCATACATACTACTGAAAGACAGGGCTTATGTTTGGGAGGATATGATACAATTAAGTGATATACAATGATGCTATCTTAGATAACATGAAGTCCTTCATTGCCTTTTTAGCTATGATACTACATGTATATTCATGTACTTATTGCCATAATAGAACAACAATACTGGGAAATATCACGAATTCATTGCCACATATTGTTACGAGTGTGAAGCACGAGTATCAATGTAAAAGGAAATGAACAAGTGGTATTTCCACGGTATCGTTCTACTATGGCTATAAGGTATTTGTCGTATATTTATGGAGCCTAGTCTGTACTGGAGCTTTAGTAGCTCAAGCGGCTAAGCTATAAGAATTAAGGGACATGATTTAAGTTTGGCGATGGTCACGGCCATTTCAGGTACCGAAGACTAAGGCATATAGCTAAGTACATAAGTGCAGCGGCACCTTGGATCATTTATCTCACTGAGGCGACAAAAATGAAGCCAAAGTACTGATAAAGCAGCAACTCACCTTGGCCTCTGTGCAAGTGAACAGCGCTCAATGTTTCAACACTGCATATATGGCATGGCAATCATGTGACGAACACAACTGATACGGAATGTGGGTTTTGCATGTGGCAAGCACAACTTATAATACTATATGGGAAATTATCATACGTGTTGTCACCCACATATTTTATTTGTACTACAAGTCAAAGTTCAATATACAATAATAATGTACATGTATATATACACAAAATTTTCTTTTGGAGTAAATTATATGTCTCCTAAAATGTATTCCTTTACCGAGCTATACAGAACAGTATAATGATTCAGGCACATAATATACGTAACGTTATTATCAGTATATCGACAAAACTAGAATGCAGCTTGAGTATTGAAAGATTTGCCACTAAAATTATATTAAAAGCATAAAATTAATGGTTAGCTTTTTTTTAGAAAATTATATTGATGGCACATCTTTATAGGTACCAGTGAATCACGGCGTCTTTTTGAGGTCTCAATGAAGTTTGGCTTCGTAGATGCTTCCGTGGATAAAATGTTGTTCCACGGAAGTGCAGGTGTCGGTAAAACCTGCACAATGAATGTTGTCGCAGGAGAAAAAACACCCGAAGCTCGACACAGTACCCCCATAGCCACCCGCCCCGTAACCATCTTTCAAATGCTGTTGTCAAAGGAGATATGGCTCAAATACACGTCGGAACAACGACTGAAGATCTGTGCATGGCTGTCGAAATTGGGACTCGGACCGGAACTGATCGAGGTGTTGAAACAGGGAGCAGCAACTCCAGCTCTAGATCCAACCAGTGAGGAAGGTAGCAACCAGGAGGAGAGTGGCGGAGAACAAGTACAAAGTCCACGAAGCCCAGGTGCCAAGCAGTCTGCAGTCCAAGTCAGTGAGCAATGTGCTGATCGCTCGAGTATTGCAGCACAACCATCTACTGCTTCTGTCGATCCCAAAGTGATCAAAGTGATCCAGGAGGTCCTTGACAAGATGTTTGAGCTGATTGATAAGTGCTCTGAGTCAGAAGACCCAATCTCCTTCCTACGTAAGGTCCTCATCACTGATTGTGGAGGGCAGCCTCAATTTCATGAGATCCTACCCATCTTCTTGAAAAGGATGTCTATGATCGTGTTCGTCATCAAACTATCGGAAGAGCTTTCTAGCCGTCCAATGATCGAGTACTACGAGAATGGGAAATCCTTGGGCACTCCTTATGAATCCGACCTGACCACTGAGCAGCTCCTCCAGCAAGGCCTTCGATCACTCCACTCTCATCGCTCCAGCAAAGATAAAGGTGATGATGCTCCACAGATTGTGGTCGTTGGCACCCATAAAGACGAGGAGGGAAAGTGCAAGGAATCCAGGGAAGCAAAAAATCAGAAGCTGCGAGAAATGCTTCTACCAGCCTTCAAAGATGAAATCATCTACTACCAGGTAGATACTGAGGATATACTCTTCCCTATGAATGCACGGTGCCCTGGCCAGGAAGAAGAGGATATGGCACAAGTGGTTCGGAACAGAGTGCGCAGATCAAAACCAAGGCGAATTCCTCTTCCGTGGATGGCTCTAGAGATTGTGCTGGATGAAATCACTCACGTTCTTCAGCGTGGACTTCTCCACAAGAATGAATGCCTTGAAGTTGCTCGCAGGCTTCACTTTGATGACAGCACCCTAGAAGCAGCTCTAATGTACCTCGATGAGCTGTCTCTGATCCTCTACTATCCTGATATTCTTCCAGACCTTGTCTTCACCAACCCACAGGTGCTGTTGGACAAAGTCTCTGAGCTCGTAAAAGTCCATCACGATTTGAGAAAGCGCACTGCTGGAGATAAGGCATGGAAAGAGTTCTTCAGTCATGCTCTCGTCACTGTCGACTTTCTATCTCAAAAGGATTTCGAAAAGCACTATGTGCCTCGCCTCTTTATGCCAAAACACCTGTTAGTTTTCTGCCGAAAGCTCTTCATTTTTGCCAACTATTCTGAAGGAAAATTTTTCGTTCCATGCCTTCTTCGAATGCTTGGCCGTGACGATGTGTCAAAGTATCGCCTGTCACATGACTACCATCTCACACCACTTGTCCTCCACTTCACTGATGGCCCTCCACGTCGTGGCATCTTCTGTGCTCTTCTCTGTTTCTTGACTTCACCAGAGAACCACTTCCCGGGACCATGGAAGTTGAAGATGCCGTCAGCTGGATCAGTCACTCCCACTTGCCTTCACCGCAACTGCGTCCAGTTCACCATTCGTGGGGTCAAAGTACCTTGCACTGTGACACTCATCGACACCTTGCTTCAGTTTGAGCTACACGTGAAAGTTTCAAAGCAAGCTGCATGCAAGGTCTGCCCGACAATCAAACGTGCTATCACTGCTGGGCTGCAGAAGGCTAACATCGCCTTAGGCTATACGAACTCGACACCATCTTTTGCCTTTCTCTGTCCTTGTGGAGCTGGAGAACCTCATCCTGCTACCATCGGAGATGGATTTTGGATCTGCACTTTCAATGAGGGAGAGGGAGATGAGTTTTCTCCAAATCAGCTATTTTGGTTGGATAAACATACAACAGAAATGCAAGCAGGTATATTCTATTGTAGCAGATAATACTGGCTGTCCTAAAGTGTTTTTATAATGATGATACTCTTATTATGCCATTTTTACAGGTTCAATTCCAACTATGCCTGAACTTTTGAACTTCAAAGCTGGTGATCGCTACATCAACATTCCTCGTGAAATTGGTTCCAAGTACCAGAACTTTGGTGCACAGCTCCTTCGGGAACACACTTCAGCTCACATTGATGACTTGGAGCATCAGTATCAGAGAAACGGGGAGAATATCAACCGTCACATCCTTCAGGAGTGGCTGGAAGGCAGGGGGAGGAAGCCTACAACATGGGCCACACTGGCAAGGGTCCTCCACGACATTGAAAAAGGAGAACTTGCAAGGACTCTAAAAGAATCATTGTCAGGCTAGTCATGACTAATGTTTACGCATCAGCCGTTTGATTCTTTCATTTATGGTGTCTATGTTTGTCATAGTTTAATTATTATAATTATTGGTGTGAATTAAATTTTTCAGTTGGGACCTAATAGTATGTAAGACTGTTGGCGAATTTCAATTTCACGGTTTGGTATGGCATCACCATACATATATAAACACTACCGCAACGCTTTCCAATGCCATTAGCTGAATTCCAAGACATCAAGTTTTTGAAGCAGTTCATTTTTCATGCATAATGAAGTGAAATGGCCAGTTTGCAGTCATCGTTAACGTTGTTGTTTGATTTTTGTCAACCTTCAATGATTCACGTTGTGCCATTATCAAGTTGGATCGAGTGTTTGTGGGTTAGTGCACTAAACTTTCAAACGAGAATCACTAAATTCAATTGCCACCTTCCCAAAAATTGCGAGTGGATCATGCTGTTTGTGTTATTTCTGATGACACTGCGTACAATTATTTATTGCATCCGAGTCTATACATGTACATTTTTTATATCATCATCATGTACACGCATCTATATCTATGAATGCCTGCGCAAGATATAACTATGCACTGCGCATTCAATGCTCTTGTACTACTGTAGCTGTACAAAACAATAATAATACTATTGTTTGCTATCTGTATAATAATAATATACATAATAGAATTTAAAAAATACAATACCAGATCCTGCTGTGTGTGTGTGTGCTCACTAGCTGTGGTATAAAAAAGTATTTTTAATGTGTATTTCTCTACAACCTGTACCTGTCACGTTTATGTGGTAATGCTTTCACTAAATGTACGAGGTCCTTGACTCTTGATCGTCGTCCTCGTCTGTATCCTGGATGGCCCTGGCCAGCATGTCTTCATCAGTGCCGTAGTCAGAGTAGCGACCACCTTTGCCGTAAGGAGTTGACGTATGTTTGCGGGAGGGGCCAACAAGATTCTCAGTACTACTCAAGTCTCCTGGACCTTCCAAGCTAGCGTCGTCATTGTACATCTCCATTCTAAACTCCTAAAATACAGCAAGAGTGAAAAGAAAGTTAATAATGTGTAAAATATTATTGTGTATTATGTATGTGTGGACTGGAGGAGGTGGATCGAAAAAGAGGAAAAGGGGAGGAGAGCATGGGGGAAGGCAAGGCAAGAGAGGGAGTGGGAGAGAGGGAGGGGTGAAGGGAGAGAACGGGGAAAGCTAGAGAAGTATACTTGTGATTCTGAGGAGAGCCCTGAGAGCCCTGAAACTCGTGAAGTTGTCTCCACATCAGTTTCTTCAGGTGGCATATCAAGCTCAATTTCCTAAAAACAGTGTCTGATTAGTAAGTTCCAATTCTGATTAGTGAATTTTATGCCAATTATCACACAAAACTGAACAAAAAACAGCACCAGAAAAGTGCTTGTCTGAAAAAAACTACTGTAGTTAAAAATTTATGAACAAGTGCAAATATTTGCTGAGGTAGTTCAAGATTTATTGCCCTGCTGCAGGATTTTCTTCAGGATGTATTATACTTCTGACAGTCTGTCCAGCAGAAGAAACAACCTAGATAAATAAAAAGCACAATGGTCATTTTGATGTAGTTTATTCCATAAGTGTACAAATTTGTACAATCTGGAAGTGAATGTACAAATTTGTACACCCAGTCAAGGTTATAAGCGTGATGGGGTGTACAAATTTGTACACCCAGTCAAGGTTATAAGTGTGATGGGGTGTACAAATTTGTACACCTTCCAGAGCAGATGAATAATACTATAGCCAAAACAAACAGGGCATTCTGCCATTGTTGGTCATGCTGTTGATTCAGCAAACCTAGCCACCCTACTCGGTTCTACAATAGTGGAACAGGGTCATTAAGCTTAGTCACACATATATAGCTGGATCAGGGTGGATGCAAAAAGTTCCGAGCTCTGGGCCAGACCCATATCTTATCTCAAGGGTGTAGCTAACCAAACGCTGATAAGAGTATTACAAAACAGCCGAGAACTTTAATAATACACGCCAAATGTTGTTATACTTACAATTATATCCTGGGTCCTGCTAAAGAGTGCACATCACTGTGCGGCCTCCATTTTGAAGTGAAGTTATCATCATCTTTCATTGATCATGAGTTGGTTGTCCCAATTGTTCTTGGAGCAACTGTGACCATCGGTTCAAGTCCTGGTAGTAGATTCTCGAGGCGGCTCCATGATTTTCTTCCCAGCTTCTGTAAAATTTGAGAAACTAGCTAGCTATGTCTAGCCTCAATGTGTGCTTTCTACTAGCTATCAAATATAAATTATTATCATCGGATCCGAGTATTTACCATCTATTATGGCTATTTACTTTTACAAGGACTTACTATGATCGTGCATCAGCAGGCCGTCCAGGCCTATGAGCCCTCTCCAAGTTTCACTGGCTGCAGCTGCTGTCTCAAAAAAGGAGGTGTGGTCTGGCTATACATAATACATGTATATGTAGCGCATGATAGTCACGTGATTGAAATTCAAATCCATATCCTCGAACAGCAGCTGTGTGCAGCAATCCTGTCTTGATCGACCGTTGGTATCCAAGTTAATGGATGGTTAGCCTCGTACCCAGGCCCTTTGAGGGGGAGGAGGAAAAAGGGCCTGGTACACACTGTATGCGCATGCGTCGAAAGTTCCGTAAATTTCTCTGTATAATCCTCCGGAAATGTTAGCTGCCACGTGGATCATTTTACGGAATACGTGACACGGTCATGCAATTCCGTGTTCCTTACCGCTGACCGCACGCGCGCGTGTACCGCGTAGCAGATCAGAGAAACCATGTCCAAACCACCACCAGTCGAGTATACATGCCGTTTTTGCCGCAAAAGGCAGGAAGGGAAACATATGACAGCTTTGTTTTCGCCGTCATCACTTGAGAAACAACTTCCTGCTATGTTGAGGTCCATATTTGAAGTTCCAGTTGATGCTGATGATGGATTTCCCATGTACGCTTGTCGAAACTGCATGTCCTCTGCAAAGTCCTTGTATGATAAACTTAACCGGTTAAGAGTAATCGCTAAGACAAGCTATAGGGAAGCAACATGTACAGGTACAATAGATGTACATGTACATGAGCTGTAGTTAGGACAATCACATGGGCTGTCTGTCATCCCCTACATAGTCATTGGCAGGCAGTTAAAGAGACCCAAGGATACTAGCAGTGGTCCAGGTGTATCTCCAGCTACGAGTCAAGCCCAACCTCCTTGCAAACGGCGTTTTGGTGCTAGCAAGCGATTATTTCCTAATGGTACGTATTAGACCATACATAGCATACATGATTGTGATAATTACATACAACAATAATACATCTAGACCATCCACGTAGCCCTCTTCAAACACTGAAACAAAATACGCTCCAACCAGGTAACAATAAAACACTATGATATGCACTACAGCTGTTTATTTCAACAATAAATAATACAGACATTCCTACGATGCAAGGCACTAATAAGTCTGTACAAGTAAGAACTGACCATAAGTTGATACTATAATATTCCAAACTTGGTTGAACATTAAATTTCAGATAATCGTATCTTCCCCTAGCCGACTCTCACCATACACCTGTTCAGTTGATCCTTCCCTAAATCGTTTAGGACGAGCACTTGCCAGTGGTAATACTGAAACCATTGCCAAGGCAGTCATCGCTCATCAAGGCTTATGCGGTGTTGTAGTCCATAAGGTGTTCAATCTAATTGAGGAAGAGTGTACAGCACTTTGTAGACGGGCAGAGCCAACTTCTTTCCGCAAAGCACCACTCAAAGAATTCCAAGAGTTTACATGGTCCAAGTATATTGGTGAGATGGAAGCGAAATCACCCCTTTTGTTGGAGCTCTTGAAACTGATCGTCGGTCGAAGTGATTCAAGAAATGACCGTAAGCATGGTAGCTTCCACTTTCCAGGCATATGCACAGCAGTTGCAGTCCTTTTGAAGGAGCGAAACCGAGAAATGGTAGGTCTGCAAACGTTACTTTCCCTGGTGCTTTTCACCTCACACATCCAAAAGCAGGTTTGTTACTGCATATTGTACATATACATACATGCTGATAATTGAATTAAATAATTATACAATCATACAGGTCTATGCCAGGCTCAATCATGTCGGTGTAGCACTTAGTTATACTGGTACACTAAAGGTTGTATCAGACATCAGCAGCATGCACGAAGCCCCACTGAAAAAGTGGATTTCTAGTGGCTTACCTATCAAGTTTATTGGTGATAATGTGGATAAACGCAAGGATGTCCGCGACATTAGGTCCAATCATCATCATTCATTAGTCCACATGTATTCACTTCTAGTCATCCGTCCTCGTGCGTATGATTCCTCTCTTTCAACAACCGGTAGCACGGAAAACTTGCATAAGCTTGATGCTTCATCATTTTTGCCAACTGCAGAGGAAATCAATGCCATTAAAATGAATCTCACAGTGCTAGCAGGAAGAATTTTGTGTGCATACATCAAATGCCTTAACCAGTGTGCTGAAGTGGTCCCACAACACATTCCTCATCAATATTCTGATAGTATGGCAGAAAAATCTGATACATATTTTTTAGATGTGTTGACCAAAAATGAAGCTAGACATGCAGATATGGTGGAAATTATGCAAGCAATGCAGGGATACTTAGGGGAAGATTTTCCATGCGACAAAAGAGTACTCTCTGGCGGAGATCAACTCACCTGCGAGAGACAGGCCTGTGCACAGCGCCACTTGATGGATGGGGACACTCCCAGAGAGAGGCTTCAATTAGTAGAACCAATAACAGAAGATTGGCATGCCCTCATGTGCTTTTTAAAGGTGACTCAATCTTAAACATCAAATGCACACAACTGCATAGAAACTTTAGCAACATGTACACACACACATAATAGTTATCTGACAGTAATTGGGGTGCATGAGATGCATGGTTGAATGCACCCCAATTACTGTCAGATAACAATTTTGTTGGTAGTTGACCTCTTTATGATGACCCACCCCCTTCCCATAGCCGGTAGATTGCCTATAAAACTTTGGTTGCTAGGCAACTACCAACAAACACACACGTGCATACACACACACATACATGTACATACACACATGCTCACACATACACACAGATACACATATGTAAACATGTATGTACTCACATAATATGTACACACACACACATCCTACCTTATTATCATCCTTGAAGTTCCTAGTTATTTTAAGTATACCATCACAGGTGATATGGAAGAAGCTATTTAAGGCATCATCAAGCGATCATGGCACATTCTACCACCTTTGCGGTCTTCTTGGACGACTACCAAAAGCTAAGGATCCCAAGAAGGACATGAATGCCTGCACTGATGTTCTGTTTACGGTATTGAAAGGTCACTACGTGGCATATGCTTGTAATTTGCTGGGAATAGACTCTCCTAATGACAAACCAAAACACCTACCACCACTCAAAACAAAGGAACAAAAATCCCAATTTATTGCAGAGCTTTCACGGCAAGTGATCAACACATTGTCAATAACCGAGGAGGCATTACTGCACAAGCCAATAGCAAAAACAAAAGACGCAGTGTATAACTATGCTCGCGTATTTTGCCACTTCGCCTCCCTTGCACTAGAATTCAAAAATGGATGGGGTTTTGGGGATGGTGATAGAATGGAATGCTGCTGGAAAGTTTTTCTTCTTCACTTCCATGCTTCTGGGCGAACGAAATATGCGTGGGAGGCCCTACGAATGCAGTTCCAGCTAGCTACTCTACCACCATCACTATCACATCAACTAAAGTGGGAGAGATTTGTTAATACCCATGGTGGGATGGGGAAAAACATCCCTTGTGATCTTTTCAACGAACATATGAATAAGCTTTTTAAGGAGATCATAAACAACATGGGACCCAACATGACGGCCACGGCAATAAGTCGTTCAGCTCGTTCAGTCACCACCCTGTGCAATATAAGGGACAGGTTTGATCAAGAAAGCAACGTCCCAGTACCCACATCAGCTCATTGCACTAAAAGTGACCACGAGGACGTTGCTAAGGTGGCAGCTGTACTCATCAAAAATAAAATACTTTCTATTAATACAGGTAGGGAGCTTAACCACTTCAAAAAATTTAGTGAGAATCCTTTATCTAATTTGAATTGGACCAAAATGGAGCAATGGATTTTACGGAAACAAAAACAAACAGTAGCACTAAAATACGCATTAGGTGAAGGAAATTTATCTGACAGTGATGCTACAGACTGTTCAGAAGCAGAAAGTGACTCAGAGAGTTAAACTTAATTATTACTATTCAGTATCAACACTTTCCTTCACTACATTCCTAGCACACACATCACAACATAATAGTCTATCATTACAATGTATTGTACTAAACAAATCAGAATCAAAATAGTTCAACAGTTGTTGCCTACGGCAGTTGGTATTATTCTCTAAATAGTGGCGCACAGCAGCCAATTCCACGTTTCTAGGATCGAAAGTATCTCTACGTAATGGAGCATCAGATGGTTTCCAATATACCGTTGACTTGGCTGCCTCCCCTGACCTACCAGCTCTCCCACTCTCTTGAAAGTAATCGTCAATGGAGGCTGGTGCTCCATAATGAACTACTCTATTGACACCCACAAGATTGACACCCATACCAAGAGCAACCGTAGCAAATACTACCCGTACGACTCCATCTTCCTTCTGCATGCTGTTAAGAATGACTTCCTTGTTATGGGCTGGGGTGTTGGCATGATACATACCAAAAAGTCTATTGTCGCTAATTTTAGGAGCATCAGGAGGGAAATAACTGTCCTCACCAAGGCAAGATAAAAAGTAGGCATACAAATCCGAACACACATTCAGGGACCTACAATAAATAATTACACGTGTCATCTGTAGCTTATTGCGGCGAAGGTCATCTACAATTGGTTTGATATCGGTGTCAACATCGGAGCGTGGAAGAACCTCGTAATATATGTTTGGCCGTTCTGGAGAAGCCCACACAAATTTGTACTCAGACATCTCCAACTTACGGCACACATCAAGTCGCACTTTTTTGGTAACTGTGGCAGTTACAGCTAATACAGGAGTGCCTGGTGGGATGAATGCACGAATCTCCCCAACTCGAGCATAAATTGGTCTAAACGAATCACTCCTATGTAAAGAAAGGGAATAACTATAATCTATTATTTATATTAAACACTTACCACTTGGAGACACAGTGGGCCTCATCTACAGCCACAGCCACTACTCTATCATGGAGAGGAGACGTAAGCAACTTTTCCCGCCACTTTGCCGAACCAATTACTGCTTCAGGAGCAGAAAAAACCAGACTGTACTTCCCTGGAAGGCCCAAATCTGTGTCTGAAGCTAACAAATCTTTATCTATACCTTCATGGCCACTGAGGATAGCTGCAGAAACACCTCTTTTTTTAAGGGATACAACTTGATCCACCATCAAGGATCTCAATGGTGATATGACTATCACTAAGCTTTTGAGGTCTGAACTTTGTATACGCCCCAAGGCGAAATCAAACGCGAACGGTAGACACTCATAGCATATAGATTTCCCAAAACCAGTTGGGAGCCACACGAAAGTATCTTGACCATTCAAAATATGCCTCACTGCCTTCCTTTGTTCCTCCTTAAGTGCTAGACCTGCCTTTCCGATGCAACCAAGAGCATGCACCATCGCTTCTTCGAAGGTTTCAGCCATCTCGCCTTCGCTCTGGTCCCTCACAGACGGACGGGTCAAAGGTCGCTAGTTCCGCGATACTATCTATAACACGGATAGCATACGGAGAAGCAATACGGATAATATCCAATGATATACGAATTCCCAGCTTTTACTGGGAAAATAACGCATGCGCATACAGTGTGTACCAGGCCCTTTTTCCTCCTCCCCCTCAAAGGGCCTGGGTACGAGGCTAATGGATGGTAAGCTTCCATATAATTTTAGCTGTTTATATAAAAGTATCCTGAGCTTTAATAGTAGCCAAATTATCCCAGCAGTTTGTTGAAAAATCCTATGCTAGCCCATTATTTATATTTATCATACTGATTTGCATACAGATTTCATCCGACTGCCTGAGAACTTTAATGAGACCAAGAAGACATGCTTACACTGACTGATAACCCGTTAGCAATGCCAGTATGAATTATACAGACAAAAGATTGGGGGAGATGGCATGTAGACAACTGAGAGCTACTCAATCAATGAAAGCTTAGTAAGTTTTGTGCTGATTAAATTATTTACAGTGACTAGAGAGCTGGCAGGCAAATGCTAACAGATGGGATTGGATTGGGTCAATGGGCATGCAATGTTTCATTGGGGGTGGGGTGGTCTTGGACTTCCCAACCCTAGCTAGCTCAGCTATATACAGGCTGGTATTACTTTTCTTACCCTAGTGGCACTGGATCGGAGATCCTCCATCTACTAATCTAAAGAACAGTGATAATGCATGAAACTCCAAGAGCCCTCCGTTAGGCCACAGCAATTTATTTCTCATCCAATACAATAACGCAGGCGGGTAGCATTATTTACAAACACAATCGAAAAAACATAGCATGTGATCTGCAGGGACGTTGAATTGATGTTATTTAGTAGTGCACTTTAATTAGAGTGACTATGGTGTTCAAATTTGTGAGCTATTCAATTTTATATTTATAAGATCTCGACCAGACCAGGGTGTACAAATTTGTACACCTTGCCCTAGTCAGTATGCAAATTTGTACAACTTGACCAAGGTGTACAAATTTGTACACCTTGGGCTAGTCAGGATACAAATTTGTACACCAGGTGTACAAATTTGTATCCTGACTAGCCCAAGGTGTACACTGGTGTACAAATTTGTATCCTGACTAGGGCAAGGTGTACAAATTTGTACAATAGGACCTCTTCATTTGGAAGTATTTGTGATCTTGCATGCTATTTGACATTGCACTAATATGATATCGACACTATGTTTAAAATAGGGACTTTGGCTCAGCGTGAAGGACACTAAAAGTACAAGATCCGGGAAACAGGAGAAAAATCATCAAGCAGAGGCCTGCTACTCTGATTTCGTTGATCAATTTCAACAAGCTGCCGGTCACTGTCTAGGAAAAAGGACAATTAAGGATTTAGAATGGCAATATGACTAAATTTAGAGTGCTCAGGCAAATTTTCAAAATTTGACAAACAAAAGAAACAAGCTTTCACCCCATTTTCATGCATGCTTATGTGTCTATATTAATCAAGAAAAGTGTGTACAATAGCAATTTGTATTTTTGCAATAATAATTTTTATATTTCTGGCCAAAACTTGTAACTTTTTGCTCAAAATTCTGGAAAATATTACTAATCAGAATTGGAACTTACTAATCAGACACTGTTAAAAGCCATAATAAATAATAATAATTGCACGTGTGTGCGTAGTATATAGCTGCATTATTATAATCAAAAGAAGTTGTATGACTAACCTGTGAAGCATAGAGAGGGTTTGGCTGGTCAATGGTTGACACACTAGTGACTTCACTCCTATAATTATATAGCATTGCTTTAACATTGTGTTCATGATTTAATACTAGTATACTATTTTGTAGCCAGTAAACTCACGTTGTTAAGTCAGGCCAGTCCACATTCGGTGAAATGTAGGCAGGATTTTGTTTTTGGTAGTTGTACAGGCTGAACTGTTCCAACTCAGAAGTGTTGCCTGCAAGCATAATAATAGATTATTGTCGTGATTATCTGTCATGTAGCTAACTAATTCTCCCAATTTCTCCAGAATTCAGTTTTGATGCCTCAGGCTGGACTATTAAATTACTGGGTAAAAATTCAAAGGGAAGATGATACGTAGACTACATTCATGGAGCCTTGCAAGTAGAGACAAGCACAATATGCTGGCATTGCTTTGGGCATAATAGGTGGTTTTGTTATGCCGGCATAATAGGATTAAATTATAAGGCAGTCAGGTAATCGACCAAGTACATAGCACTTTTCTAACGTTTAGTGAGTAAGGTAGTCTAGTATGTCCGTAGCTTATCTTTTCTATGAAATAAAGCTTTTATAACGTACAAATTTTCGAAAGAAATTAGTTTCAAAATACAAAAAATTGAGAGAACCAAGAGCATAATAGGTACAAAACAATAAGCATAATTAATTTGGTGTTGGGAATTAGAGCATAGCATAATAGGAACTTTAAAAAGCATAATGTGCGTGTCCCTACTTGCAAGTCTACTTAATTTATGATATCGTGCATGAAAAAGACTACCTAAGGCATTAGGTTATATAGTTGGTGTATAGACTCTACTGTTAGTTGTAACACTCACTCTTGTGTAGTGTGGACTGTTTCCTCCATCTTCGATTCCTGAAGAGACAAACATGCATGATTTTCGGTTATTGTCAGCTAGTCCATGCACTGTTTAATTTCAACCCGGGAGAATAAAGTTGCTCATCTGGTATTTTATTTACCTTCTTCGCTCAATGACACATCCAATGAGGAAGCAACAGCAGAGGCAAATGATGATCAGACCCAGTACCCCCAGGATAATCCACACCCAGTAGGGGATTTCACGCGCTACTGCTACGTCAGGCACGAATACCTACATGATATTGTACAAAGGAATGGGTAACACTGTAATATTTCATACAACTGTATAATATCCTACCGCAATTTTCTGTACATTACAGTCAGTGAAGACATCCTCGACTACTGTATATTGTGCATCGATTAATCTGTGGGTTTGAATTGAGATAACAAGATACAAAATGATGGTCAGAAGCTTATCAGCAGCAATCGAAAAATTTGGTGGTCAGTCGATCCCAGATTGCATTAACCATTATGGCTCCATGTGAAGGCTGACCACCAGTGACTACCAAGTATATATTATGTATAGCTATCTTGTTCCCTGCCAAATTTGGTACTGACTTACCTGATCACAGTATGCGGTGAAATGACTTCATTATTCACTGGTTGAACCGTGAAGAACAGAACGTCAGTGCTGTAGTATACAAAACAGTGAGGTATTCCTTTGTACACAAATTAATATACAGCCAACATACCCTGTAGTGTCAACTGATCCATCTTCAGTTTGTTCCACTCTAACCTCGGTTATGGTGACATCACCTTCAGTGACTTGCTCCAGCACACTGCATCAATCAGGGGATTACAATAATATTATTATATAGATCATTATAATTAAAAGTTTTCTCTTACACCTGTACCTTTGAATACGACCAAGCTTTCTCTCTACTAAGTCTTTTTCTGTCTTAAAGGTGATGATGACCTGGTCGGTTAGCTTGTAAATCCTCACCTGCACGATCAAGAGAAATAGCATACCTATTTAAAATCCACCCATTTACATACAGACCATAATACTCTACACGTAATAATATTATTATAGCTATTCGCTAGGAAACTCACAGTCACTATTCCAGTTCTTCTGTTGGTGGGAGGGATTCCAAAGTTATCAAATGCTTCCACTTCTACGTTGTGTATTGTACCGCTCAGACCAGTGAACACTCCAGCCGTTGTCACAACACCAGAGTCACGATCCACAACGTATGGTACATTATTGGATAGTATACGGAAATAGACAACGCTATTATTGCCAATATCAGCATCTGTAGCCTGCAAGATTAGCACATGTATGTCAACATTAGTTTCCTATGGAGTTCTAGGTATACCCTGTAACTAATTCACCTTTCATCAGGTAAGCATTTGTAGCTATAATATTAATAATATGGCTATAACTAACTCTTAGTATCAGGCCAGGAACAGTGCAATTCCATTGTATACAGCACAATCATGCACTTCTTATATACCCTGAGAGTAGTGATAGTGGTACCAAATGGTGCCTCCTCAGCAACAGATGCAGAGAGGGTGGAAGGAATGAACTCCGGAGTTTCATCGTTGTAATCTGTCACAGTAACTGCTACTGAACCTGTGCTAGCACCTGCATTAAAAGTTAGCGGCAACAATGACAGTATACCTCTACATAGCTACAGTCTAGTAAAATTATAGCTAGTAGCTACCTTCTGGAGCTCCGGTAGTGTCCTATTGAAGAGTAAGAGGGGCAAGAAAAAAAGAAGAAAGTCATTAAAAACAGACAAACTAGCTAATAACCTACATTGAATTCCAAGATTCGATTGTTGCTAACTGCAAGGTTGAAAATGTAGGATGTCTGAGTCTCACGATCCTGTTGATCCAATCAACAATCACATAAAACAAGTAATACCATGATGGCCTTTCCTTCTTACCAGTGAACCAATGAGTATGAGATCTCCCGTCACAAGATTAACACAGAACTGGTTGTCACATGTCGGTGATGTTTGAATTACCAACACTTGTGCTACCTGTATTGATTTTCAGATACATTAATTAAAATTTTTATTGCATTATGAACTTAGTAATTCAGTTTGACTTACCATCACCAAGAGCATGATAGTAGAGGATTGTATTGGAGTCTATATCCCTATCGGTACCCTCGACCTGGCCAAACACTGGTCGAGGTGACTCCATTGCTCCTGGATCTTCTCTATAGTATAGCTAGTCCTCTCTCAGAGTGAACTCGTACAACTATGATAATCAAGTTTCAGCTACATAACAGCAAGTACACAAGTGCGTTTTTTTTCCTATTAGCCTTTCCAGGCTCTTCTCTCTCCTTTTCGCGTGGCAAATAATGTATGTATGTACACTGTACGCGAAAAGATGAAGAGCCTATCTATAATGTTACCATGTATCTTAACATTCCAAGAATAACTCACGGGCATAGTAAAGGTTGGGATGTTATTGTTGACATCCAGGAGGTTGATCCTGAAGCTGCCGACTGTGGATCTCACTTGTGGCCCAAAACCTCTCTGGTCATTAGCAACCACTGTCAGCTGCATACACAAAAGTTAGAAGGTTTAGCTTTTATGCATGCAAAACCATTGCAATCCCTCGAGCCAGATTAATAATAATACACAAGTATGCCTTCATTTTAATGCCTACATAATTAGATGGGATTGTTTCTTGATCCAGTCTTCCCTCCATTCCAGAGCAGACCTGAATCTCACCACTCTCACGGTCGATTTGAAATGGTCCCTTGGTTAGTATCAAGTTTTCAAAATTAATGTATAGCTAGACCACAATTCCATTGAGCTGGAAATCCGGATCAACAGTTTGCACTCTGGTTATTAGCGTCAGTGGCTCAGCATCCTGCAAACAAATGCAGCACGACTCGTGTAATGTATGGACGCAGCTGCCGAGGTGATAGCCAGGCTGGAGGGAGCCAAGGGAGCCCTGCTCTTTGCCTTGGGCTGTGCAGCCATATCCACCTCACTGCTCTCTTTCGCCAAGGCAGGAGATCACATTGAGTCTACTCACTTTAAGTTCATTTTTGCATTAGGTGTACTAGCACTAGCATATTCTGTGGCACCTTGATGAGCCCTTGATTGCATCATGTGCTACATTGTAAATAATTAAATTTCTGTGGCACAGTCATAATAATACTATACATGTACGGCATCACATTCAGGATTATTTTTAACTCTCTCTCTCCTTCCCTCCCTTCCCCTTCCCTTTTTCTCTCACTCCATCTTCCCTCTCTCTTTTTCTCTAGTCTCTCCCACTCTCTCCCTCCCATAATATTATCATGTGCAAGTGTTGTACATATTCAAGTGTGCTACTCAAAAGGCTCCTGGCTGTGTTGCAAAGCCTGGTAATGAAAACTGGTTGAGTGGTCTATGTGTGCACGCATGCTGATGCAGGTTTTGTATGGTGAGAGTCCAGCTAACCCAACCATGACTATTCTTGACCTTGAAGCGTTTGGAGCTCTGGGGAAGTCCCTCCCTGGAGTGGTGACAATGGTGGACGCTACATTTGGCTCTCCCTACCTCATCCAGCCCATCAAGATGGGAATAGATCTATCAATGCACAGCTGATCGTACAGTATAATAGTGAAGGGACAATTTCACCCCCCCCCCCCCCCCCCCCCCCCCCCCCACCGATTTCTAGCTTGCTTTCGAGATAAAAAAAAGCAATAGCAATTTGGGATCCAACTGCTCCCTGCCAACATTTCTGGCTATAGATGTATAATCTTTTTTTTACATGGCAGAACATTTCTATGATACGGAATATTTATTACATGTATGACATACTTATTGCTTGTCATTTCAGTACCAAGTATTTGGGTGGTCACACTGACCTGATTGGTGGAGCAGTCTCCTTTGCCACTGAAGAACTCGGTGAGAAGCTCAAGTATCATCAGATTCTCCTGGGATCTTGCACAGTGAGTAAATGCGTACAACATACATCTTTCAGTGTAATGCAATTAACTATTATTAAGCTATATTTTAGTGCACCTTGTATATATCGCATGATCATAATATTGTACGCATGAGCATAATGTTTATTTAGGTTTTGTCAATGGCTTATCGACTCTAACAGGAGAAGCCCTTGGTTTGGTTCATATTATGGCACAAGTGCAGGTCCAGTGCATGTTTGATGCACCACTCAACACTAGGATAGATAGACTCCATTGCTATTCCTGCATCACTGCATGATTAGCATAAATTGTACCTGCAATAAATTTATAGTGGAAATTTTTTTGTACAGTTAACACATTGACCATTTACATCCACATTGTGACATAATATGTGATAGTATTTATTGCAGTGCATGTACTATTGCACTACAGTCTCCATTTGATGCCTACCTGCTCTATCGTAGCATAAAGACCCTGGCCATCAGGATGGACAGACACTGCGAAAATGCACTCAAAGTCGCTCAGTACCTGGAAAAACATCCCAAGGTAACTTATTGTACAATATATAGGACTACTGTGCCAACGCCTTAAGGTCTTGGTTTTCCTTGATTGGGATAAGTCCATCATAATATTATTATAGCTACATACTGTAATGATACGTGTACGTACCTGCATGAAAAAGGGACTTGGGGTGGTTTCTCTAGAAATTGTTAGAAGGTGAATTCTCATGTACATTGTATACAGTGCAATAATGTGTGACCAGAAATTTTCTCCAGATTTTTTTTTACATGTTCAATCTTCCTTTATCAAAATTAGAGAAATAGCTAGTAGAATGGTATGCATGGTTTGTCATTAATATTAAATTTTCATTTTTAATTGTGCTGTAGATTGAGTGTGTGTTCTACCCTGGGTTGGTGTCCCACCCGGGTCATGAGCTGGCCAAGAGACAGATGAAAGGCTTCTCAGGAATGATCAGCTTTAGGGTCAAAGGAGAATATCAAGACTGTGTTAAATTTGTTGAGGTAAATTTAAATATTAGTATGGATCTGAGGCTGGTACAATAAATAATACCACAGTGATTGAAAGATTTCTGCACCTCCTGCCTTATTACCGTATAGTGGGAAATTTTCGAGGGAGAACAACTTTCGTGGATCGGTAGGAAAGGAGCATTTCGCGGAGAAAACTTTCGCGGATGGTTGAAAAATCGCGAAATTCGTGAAAGTTTTCTCCCTTGAAAGTTTCCCGCTATACGGTATCCCACACTGTTATAAAAATGTATAACAATGTCATGTTTGCTCATGTGTTATAATTATTCACTCATTGTTGCAGGGTGTGAAGCTGATAGGGCTGGCGGTGAGTCTTGGTGGGGTGGAGTTGCTGATCTGCCACCCCGCCTCCACCACTCACCACAATGCATATGTCACTCCCGAGGTCAAGAAGCTGGCAGGCATCACTGACAACCTTATCAGACTGAGGTAGGCTATAATTTGGTGATTTGGCAATTGCTGTATAATATTATTATTATTATAGTGTGGGGATTGAAAATATGGAAGATATTATCAAAGACTTGGAACAAGCTTTGGACAAGATATAGCCTATGTGATATTTGTTCAGGCATAATTCGGGGCGAGCCTGAGCGAGCCCCGAATACACGAGAGACAGGAAGCGGTTTTATATGTATATTATAATACAAGGAGTGAGCTCGCTTTGCTCGCTCACTCCTAGATCTGTGCTATTCTGCACGTGTGGTCGACGACCTTTAACTTTATCTATATAGTTATGCGCATGCGCAGAGAGCAAGCTAGCACACGTGCACATCCTGCCTAGTCATGTGACTTCGTCAATCAGCTAGCTAATTTAATTATATATATATATATATTTGTACCACTGAAGCCATAGAGATCAAAGGCACCGCCAATGCAATAAATCGCTTATAGTGCTGGTAGGCTGTGGGTAGCTCTAGGACCAGGTGAGAATAAGTAATTAACCCCTACTTATAAAGTGCATGCTTGGTGGTTTTGCTTAGCAACTACAACTTATACAGTGCGTTCTTGGTGGTTTTGCCTAGCAACTACAACTTATACCTCACGTTCTTTGTGGTTTTTTTAGCCTTAGCTATAGCTATATAGTTTGCTGATTAGTTTCACAGAATTGAATTTTAAGCAGTAGCTACATTGAAGTAGTAATGATTACAGCCACAGATTAGCAAGTATACATGTAGGCTTGATTTTTTTAGTGTCATGGATTGTCGAAAGATCAGAGAAAGCTCCAAAACAGCCACCTATCCACAGAATAAGCAGACTCCAAGACAGTTTTTAATATACCAGACTATAAGCACAGGCACTGTGTGCATGGTAGGGACTGAGGGGCCTGCCATGTGGGCCTAATTTGCTATGATATCCATGCAGCTAGTCTGCAAACCTGCATGTTGGCCTCAAGATTAGTGTGACCATCTGTAGAAGACCCTAGTTACTGTAGATAGCCAATTAGCGATCCGGGCCATAGCTGCAGATCAAGAGCCCATAGCATCAGCAAAAGTAACTTTCTGCACACTTGGCTCTAGTGTTTTGAATGACCAGCCATCATCAATTTTAAACCAGCTGGCTCCATGTCACCATATAATAAGCTAGAGAAATAGCGAGTCATCTTCAGATATACACTGAGACTGGTAGAACTGAACACAGCTACTAGGCGCAACTACTAAGCACTGGCATCACCCTGGCCCCTTGCTGAGCTTTTGTAGGGTTAAATAAGCAAGCAAGAGCTGGTTTGCGTGACCTCTTCTCTTAATTGTCTGGAAAAGTTTACAGTGTGACATAAAGTAGCTCATTTCAGTGGTACAAATCAGTTATACTACGCCCACTCGTGGGATAAGCCATTACACCACTCGACACGGGTGTTTCAACGCGGACACTTAGTCTTTAATTAGAATTTACGGTACGGTTGTAAATTTCAATTACATGCATAGCAACGCGAACTCATTAGCGACCTCAGTGGTTGCTATATATACCACCAGAGCCTTTTGCCATAGAAGGCAATAAAAACAGTCTTAAAATAGCAAACTAAGTCTCCTGATTCACCCAAGACCCAGTGCGCAAATATAGAACGCTTTATACTGTTGTGCGCATAGGTACAACGGTTGCCACCCTGAACAAGATTTTTACAATGGTCATGTTTGACAGCCTATAGTGCATCTCCTGAAGTTTTCCTGGCTTCTGCTCCACTTCTAGCAGATAGCTGAAGGCCTAACAAATCCAGACATACCATGAGTCACCTGTTACTATTTTTTTTACACATGGATATCAAGGTCCAAAAATTTACGAATAATTGCTAATAAATACACTGAAACAAGCTAATCTACAGATCCAGCAGCATCATGAGACACCAGTGGAGTTCCCTGAGACTCAGTAAAGGTGTTGTGGAATGAAGTCTTGCCTAGCCAGGCCTAATAGTCCTGCTAAGTGTGTGTAAATGTATGATAGTACTGAAATATGCAATGTTGTAATATATTGTACACAAAATGCTTATTGTACATGGCATGAGAGAGTAAGAGGCAAAGGCAGAAGGTGAAAAGATAGAGAAAGAGAGGGAGTGAAGGATAGGGGGGATAGAGAGAGAGAGTAGATAGGACATGAGAGATGTACCCTTGCATGTTCACTGTATATATTGACTTAATAGGCCTATACGAACATATGGAGTGTACTAACCCCCACAATATCCTCCCAAGAACTGAAATACACAGCTTTTGAATGTTACCTGAGGCTGTTTTATCAACTAACTGCCCCTTCACAACAAAACTACGTTCATTCTGGGCTTACCATTCTCACAAACGGCCAGGAACCATAGTCAGAGCTTGAAAATTTCAATAATTTTCCATCGCGTAAAACACCAACTAAAAAAATAAGTAACAACTCATACTATGGCTTACAGGTACCTTCAGTCATAGCACAAGGCTACTCAAAAACTCACCTTGGCAGGAAAACTTCACAAGAGCCAACATAGGCTGTCAAAGAGACCCATCACAAAAAGATTAGTGTGCGCGCGGAGCCATAACTCGATGTAGGAATGTCGTAGAAGAGTCAACCTTGGACCACTAAAGCCAGCTTGAGTTGCTCCATCTTGCTATGCTGTGGATAGCCACGTGTTTTTAACGATATTCACAGCATACCAGTGCAAAGTGCATAGAGTGGTTGCTAGGAAAGTGCATCCCTCGTTGCTAGGTGTAGGAAAAAATTATGCGTGGGCGACTAAGTTGCCGCGCCGCATGCGTATTGCGCTGAAACACCCGTGCTAAAGACTTATCTTGCAGCTTCGCTCGCAAGAGGTCCCAAGAGAAGGCGCTTAGAATAGAATCGCCTCCCTCTGAAAAGCACCTATGGGCAACATCGACTCCAGAATGTCACCCTTTCGCATTCTCCAGGCCGCCATATGTAAGTGTACAGTTCAGTCTAATTCTGCCCTGCCGTTTTTTTTTTTGAAGCAGCTCACGTTAGTGGCTGCTGGGGCCATAGCCAGCCGTGTCAGTGGGCTGTCTGTTGTATCGCCCCAAGTCCAGTGACGCCGAGAAAGAAATCTTTTTAGCTCGGGTCGAATCGCTTCCGGTCACCTCCCGCTCGTACCGCGCACGCACAATCTTAGTATAATGATTACAAGCAGGGGGGCTCGCTTCGCTCGCCCCCTGCTGCACATGATTGTTGTCTTTTGGCATTAGTTTAATAGGAATCCACGAAGTAGCGGACGTGTATGTACTCTTACTCTTACGAAGGCATGGCCGGCCACTACTGGTTTAATTAAGCAAGCGGCTGACATCGTCCTTTGCCTGTACAGTTCTCAAGGGGTAGTCACCGCTATGTACCCTGTACTTCCATCTGCGACGGTGATCAAAATTTTTGATCGCCAAAATTTGCTCTTGATCGCTTGATCCTGCTTTGAAGCATCCCTTGATCTCTTGATCGACCAAACTTTTACGCTTGATCATTGATCGAGCAAGTGACCACACCCATTGGTTACGCCCAGCATCGCATGTGCAGCCACACTATAGAAGCCTGTAAACCACGCCTACTAATACGCGCACGCGTACGTACTATATATATTATAGCTCGAGTAAAGAACAGTAGCGATGAAGAGCTTGTATATGGATCTGAATTCAGAGTTAGTAGCTAATCCTTTCTTTCAAGTATCATGAACGTGACATTTGAAACATTTAGTAGAGCTATTGCATGCTATTGTGAACCTCTTGTTGTGATTGCCAAGACATACACGTGACATTGTACGCTGTGTAAAGTGCTCAGCCCCCTTCTCGTATGGGGTGCCGTTTGTCTCAAAACTACCTAGACGTCGATGTTTAGCAAAGGGATCGATGTTTAGCAAAGGAATCGATGTTTAGCAAAGGAGTCGATGTTTAGGGTCCCTGTCGATATCCTATAGGAGGATACAGCATTCGAAATCGATGTTTAGACGACAAATAAGATCGCTCGAGACCGATGTTTAGCGAAGGGATCGATGTTTAGTAAAGCGATCGATGTTTAGCGGTGTTGAGGGCCACACCCACAAAGCTACGTAGAAGCGTGACCAAGTGACCTTTGACCTATCTCTCCAAGGAGCGCAAAATGTTCCACCCGGTTCTCGCAAAATTTTCCGGGTAACTACCTATTAGTTGTTACCGTTATCGCGAGGTAATGCCCGTGTCACATGTGAACATAATACCGAATATCTAATATATCGATGGTGAAATTTTGAATCAGTGCAGGATCTGATCGGACGACGCCACTCGCGCTAGCGCTATGAGCAGTAAGAAGACAGTGTTCACTCCCGAGCAGAGGGCTTCATTGGAAGCTGCATATTCTGATGGTTTGGTATCAACTGGTGCAGCCAACTCCGCAGCTATTGGCGCACTTGCAGAGGAGCTACAGCTCGACGTTTCAGTGATCAAGGTACGGTGGGGCCATACAAGAGGATGTATGTATTGAACTCAAGCTGATCAAGTGGCAAGAACGGCACCGCGAAAATTTTCAGCCATAGAAGATACCGGTGACCTGAAACCCTGTCACAACAGCACGCAAAAAATTTGGGTGCCATTTATGCCACTTGATCCTAAAAGAGATGCTGGAGTGAAGGCTGTAGTTGATGCCGGTGTGTTAATTACATGTAGGCCGCTGGGTGGGAGAATCGAAGGACCCACTATATTGAAATAATTGAAATTTTGGTGGTGGTGAGGTAATAATAGCGCTAGGTAGTCTACCCATACTTAGCTAGCAGTTGTATCCTTAAGGCCGATTCATAATATTATGTCGCTAAATAATGTGTTGCGTTGTATCACCTTGTGTTGACACTTGTGGACCCTATCCTTGCGTTCCTCTGCGTTGTGTTCTTGCATCTGTCGTCAACAAATCACAATAATAAATTTGTGCTTACACCCAAAGGTTTTCGTCGCTTTGTGAACTGGCATTGCCACTTTCTTTTCGACTTTCAGTTTAAGATAAAACAATGTACGCTCAACTGGCTTCATTATGAAAGGGTCTTAAGCAAAGGGTAGGTAGACTGCTATATAGCATTTCAATGACTGTTAATAAATTTTAATTGGGGTGAGCCTGAGCGAGCCCCACATAAACGGTAATGCACTGCGCGACTGAGATATATGGTACGTCGGTCCTTAGTTACGCCCCGCCCAACGTCCATCATTCCGTATATATGCTGCTCTAATTCAACGACTTGCAAATTTACATTCAGGCTCTGCATCTGATCGCTCGCGCTATGAACGCTGAACAAAGCATATCGGAGCCTTAGCTCAAAAGCTGTAAGAGACAGAATTTACTAGCCACAGAGTGGACCGAAGAGAAAGAGGCCAGTCTACGAGCGTGCATCATGCAGCCTATAGTTTGTAGTTCAAGGGCATGGCACAACATAAATCACTGTGCATGATCACTGTCGCTCAGGCTCGCCCCACAATGCTGTGCATTTCCCTAGTATACTATTAGTATCTGAGTAGAATGAAAGTTGAGTAGAATGAAAGTTGAACTACGTATACAAGTGGTATTGTGGCAAATAGGTGTACTGTCATACTATAAGTGGTCCCCCCTGAAAGCGGTCCCCCTGGACTGTCCATAGCGACTATGCATAGTCCCCCTGCCAATTACGAGAGGGATTAGGGGCTGGGTTTCAGGTATAAATGGTTATCAGGGTTAGTCTCAAGGGTTTGTATGGCAGTGTTAGTCGCCAGGATTTGTCCTGGGGGGGACCGAATACAGCGCAGTGGACAGTCCGGGGGGACCACAAATTTGGGGGGACCGTTGACAGCGTGACAGTACATGTATGCGTACATGTAACAAACCCAGCAGAGAGGCGCACGGGTGCGTGCTCTAGAGAGCTAAATGCATAGAGATGTTGGGCTCGGTCTCTAACTAAAAGATTTCCTGGCTAACACTCCTTGGTGTGTATGAATGTTTAGTAGGTTGCGTTCCTTCAAGGATTAGTGCAAAATAGCCTTTCTAGTGTACCGGGGTGGTGGGGGCAAACTCAGCAAGTGAGGTGGCACGGGTGATTGCCGCAGGTTGTTTTTTTTTTTATTTTGTTAGCTTATGCTAACAGCATGCAAGCTGAGATTGGGCCTGGTTACAAGACTAAGTATGATATTATTGTGGGGGGGGGGGGGGGGGGGGGCGCCAATGAGGAGTATAATAACAATTATTATTATATAATTCAGACTTTGGCCTGTGCCTCATGTTAGTACATACACGGAGCAGGGAAATTGGGCCGTTGATGAGAATACCCAGGGTGTCCACCCTCCGCTTTGTACTCGGGCTTTTTCTACATAGGGCTGAGGGGATCTCCCTGCCCCCTCTTCAAACTGCTGAGACCAGGAAGTACATGTACAGTGGTATCATGTACAAACGTACATTACGGCATAATGCATGTACAGTGTGCCCGGTGTTTTGTGTACATGTATGTATATGTAGGTGTATAGCAATCGGATTAGGCCTTGGATTTTCAATAGAGTTATTAATTGCATGCAAGAAAGTATTTATTTTTTAGCTAACACTAATTATGTATCATCGTATACATGCGTGTGCATGTCTACTTACCTCACCTGTAATGCAACATGTTACTGCTATCTTTGTACTATCTTATATTATTATAATAATACTTATACACGTCATGTGTACATGTATGTAACTACAGAACTGGATTGGCAACAAGCGGAGTAGTGGCAAGAAAAGATTCCTTTCAGACAGTGAAGGAAAGGAGAATATCAAACCCCCACGAAAAGTTACAAAGCCTAATGCTTACAACATCTTCACTGGTGAATATTATCAATCAAAGGGTATGTTTATGCATGCACTTCTGTGTATTTGCTACACTGTATAGTTGATAACAAGTATAGTTTAATGGCCACCCCTGATGAGCGCCCATCCCATCTATGGCAGCCACTCACGTTCGTCATAATAACAGGAAAATCCCTGAGATAGGCCACCCCTTTAAATAATGGCCAGAACTTCATTTCCTAATGTTGGCCACTATAGAGGGGTTCCACTGTATATATACCACACCTGTACTGCGTAATGTACATGTATTATTAGAATTATTATGACATCGTACATAATCATTGTTTGGCTGCAGGTTTTTTATGCTCAAGATATTTGGCTTACTGTATTTTTTTTTTCTGATAGAGGGAAGATCGATTCAGTCCCATTCAGAGAGGAATAAAATTGTTGGTGAAAGATGGCGCCAAATGTCTGAAGAGGAAAAGGAGCCTTATTATGAACGTGCTAAAGAGGGCACCAATGGTATTAGGAGTCAACCAGAGAAGTCTTGGAAGGAAGCTTCCTGGATAATTCGAAATTTGGAATCTAATGTATGTACATACATGTAACTTCATACATGTACCTACTCTCTTGTGCCACCTTCTTGTTTGTCCTTTGTCCTTCAATTTTTTTACCCACACAGGGGTAGTATACATGTATATTTCACTTTAACATATATACAATGTAATATGCAACTTCTTTTCAGGCTACGTATATGTAGAATATACATTTACATGTAGCTGTGTATGCCTGATACTACACCATCTATAGTCTTGAAGTGTTTTGATTAAGAAATGTTTGTGTATGTATAATATAATATTATGTGATATGTTGTACATGTGCATATAATATATGTACATGTATAAGTATAGTATCCTCATTGTTCATGCACTCAATCGTTCTTGCAGAGGGGTTCCACTGTAATATTATGAAATGCATAACATTGTCATTGTTGTCATTGTAATGTGTAGGCTTGCTGGGCTGAGCAGTGTCAGATTCAGGTGATGTATGTTGTGTGTCATGGACAAAACAACTATTGTGGCGGTACCGACCTGGGAAGGAAGTACTTTGTTCAGCATCCCCGTGTACCTGAAGAGTTTCTCCTATCTGTGAATGCTGGTATGTCTTAGTTCACATGTTTGTACTATCATGATGTATCTGCATAGCAAACTCTGATGCAAATACCTTTCTATATACCCTTCATAAGACTCAATTGGTGGTTACACATAATATACATGCACAAACTATAGAAAGGACGGCCATAGCTGCAAGTAGTGGAAGAGGTCGAGTGGAATGGGAAAATCTACGAAAAGCAGTTCAAAGTATACTAAATTTGAAGTATGGTGAGTGGTTCATGTTTGCACTTCTCCCCATACATTATTATCATTATTATGCACGTTATGGTACAGCTGCAGCAGTTGGCAAGCCAAAAGCAAGAGTTCCTTACTCTGCTATTTCACCTTCGTGTGTTAAGGGTTTTCCAAAGGGTCTTAAGTTTTGTCCACCATCATCTTTTAGTGCTGAAAACCTAAGACGCATTGTGGATGCTGCAGAAGACATAGCATTTACTGGTATGCAAATTGCCTTTCTGACACTAGTCATCATAATATTATTCACCACTCATGGTGTGCTTTATATAGGTGCAGCAATCTTGCCAGCACATTTGATTGAACACTCGTACTCAAAACCTCTAAATGAACCTATAAAAGTCCCTCCAAGACCGAAAGCTGTGTACACAAATACAATGCTATCTGCTGCTGGAGACATCAAGGATGTCTATGACTCACTTCTCCACTCAGCGCCTGTAGTTTTGCCAAAGTCTTCCTTGAATAAGATTAAGAAGCCAAACTTTAAGAAACCAAGTATAGGGTCGATCGTTACTGTTGTCCACGAAGGAAAGCCAGTAGCCAAGGCTTCTGTAATGGAAGGCACACAACTACATGGAACAAATACCGAATGGATATGTGAAACTCTCGATCAAGGAGATGTGTGATGAAACACTTGAAATTCCACTTCAGTTCAAAGGGCCCTTTGATGACGACGATGATTACTTAATGAGTGGACTTATGACCGCCTGGAAAGTGGACTCACTTAATTAGGATGTATTGAAATTAATAATATAATAATATTGTATATAATGATGTCAATCCTTTTCAGAATAATAATAATTACAACACACATCATTGGCTACAACTTTTCTTAAAGTATGGTCCCTTTGCTAAACGTTCAGCCACTTTCTCACGCTGTATGTTCTCTCTAGACAGTCTAACTATTCTTTCTCGGTCTTCCTTACTACGATGCAGATACATGGTCCGTTTGGGTGGCAAATAAACTCCACTCCGCTTGGCTTGGCCATGGGCTGTGTGATCATGGATTTATTATTATTATTATGCTGCATTGTTACAGCTATTATTATGACTTACCAGCTATAGACACAGGCATCACTTGATCTCGAGATGTTCCCTCAATTATCACATGAGCTGTAGCCTTTCTTTCCTCTGCAGCAATATCTTCGAGTTCCTTCATTCTGATGCCCTATACATACAAAACAATAAGTAATCAATACTTATGAATGATTGTTTATAGGACCTACCTGTAGGAATTCTTCTCTCTCCAATTTCTCCTTCACATATCTGATTCGATCACGAGCTTGCTTAAATTCGTCACTATCACTGCCACTGTCACTATCTGATTGGGATGGAGAAGGGATGCTGGAAACTGTGGTTGTAGTCACTGTGCGTGTGTAGTGGTACATGATTCTGCTTACAGGCAGACAAAGCATATTATTAATGTACGGAGATCAGCAGATACACATCTGCATAATCATAATAATATTATTATTATACACTGGCAGTTTACCTTGTTCAGGTAATAGTGACCTCTCATTATAGTGACATGTAAGTGTAGCACTAGCACCATTAGAGCCGGGGAAATGAGCTGTGGGTGATTTGGGCTGTGATCTCTCTATACCACTAGTACCATTAGAGCAGGATAGATGAGCAGACTTAGAAGTGTGTGATTCAGGAAGTAAAGTGACTGTCTTGAGTCCTAAAACACAATAACAACACGTTATAATAATAGTCAATATCAAATCTATACTATCCCTAAATGCTTGCTCAAGCACACCATGAATGAGCCATACAGCAGTCACATGAGTCTTTGTAGTGTAGCTTTTCCTGTCCACATTGTGCATGCAAGTACATGAACACATACCTTGCTTAATAGTTCCTATGTCTTTCTCTGAGCCATTTAGTACTTCATCTTGAACCAATGGTACATTTAACTGAGTGACTGGCAGCAAATTAGGATACGGCTCATTGTCAAACTGACCTGCATGGTTTTCAAAAGCATTACATGTGCTACACATCTACGGTGCTAATCATTTGTGTAGAGTATACAGCATACAAATACGTGTGCACGCACACATATACATACATACATAATGATTTTACATACACATACACAATTATAATAATATTATTATGTACACCAACACACACAGACATACATGTACACACACAAATTAATACATGTCACATACACACATGTAATAGTTGTATGTGACCCTTATTACATGAGAAGCATGGTGACCTACACCTGTCTGGTAAAAAAAGCTTTGGTTGCTAGGCGATGGCCAACAAATACACATACATCACATGCGTACATAAGAAGAATACGGTACATGATTGGACTTACTGTCATCACTAGAACTATCAAGATCATTCGTGTGGTTCAAGCAAGGCGAGTCTCCATCTTCCTCATCGTCAGATGATTCGATGATGTTGGATTGAGTGGACGGTAATGAGCTGGAAACATCTGTTGTACAATCCTCTGTACAAAAAGGGATTTCTGGGATATTTAGTGACCTTGGAAATGACTGAATGTAACCCTTTATCATCGTTTTGTATTGGTGCTGCTTTATCTTGAGAAGACACACAGCCCCCCGGTTGAACAATGATGGTACAGACTGGAGGAGGGAAATAGTGCTACCTAGCAAAGCATGTTGCTGAAGGTGAAAGCGTACGACATTTTCCATCTCCACTTTCAACAAATCTTGTTCCTCAATTGCTCGTTTCTTCTTCATCAGAGCATCAATAGCTGCAAGCCGTACTGACCTAGGAACGGGTAGGTCATCTTCCTGCTGAGGAGCAAGCCAGATTGATGAGGACAAATCTGTTACATCTTCCCATGAAAGCTGATCCTCTACAGGGACAATACTGTTGTACTCAAGGAGAAGAGATTTCATCCTTTTGGATTCAGTTGTAATTGTGCGTGAAAGACGAGAAGCCATGCTATGTCCCTCTATGAATATTATTGTTATCACGATGAATATGCACACACAAAATTAATGTAGTATAAAAACCTGCAAACTTGGCTTTCAGTATCAGCATAAACCACCGTTCTCGGGCTGCAACTCCTAGCTTTTCAAAAACTTTTGTCCTTTGATCAGAATCTAATTATAAGTATGTAGTAACTGTTACTAGACTAGTGTAGTCATCACACACAAAAGGGTTGAACCTCTGGTATGATGTGCTTTTTGTTCACTGTCGAGCCAATCTAAGATTTCCTTTTCTCCAAAGTCCACTGCATTAATAATAATTATCAGTAGTATGTGCAGTGTTTAATAATGTAGCACCAATAAACAATGTACATGCAACTGTGGTAACAACTTCTGACCTGGGGAGTTAGTGAAGAGTTCAGAGAGCTTTCTTTGAGAATCTTCAGCAATTTTTTCAGCTTTTGTCAATCGTTTAGGAAGCAAAGTCCCTACATGTACACATTATTACATGTGGTATGCAATTACATGTACAACATGTACACCAGAAATCACTAAACACCAGTGTACACCCATGCAAATCCAGTAAATATAGCAACCTAGAAGCAGTTAAAGGAGGGGGGTCACTCACTATCATTAGCCAGAAACCCCGTGGACTTTCATAAGATGTACCACTAATCCTTCCTTACTTAGGCTAACGACAGTGAGCCTGGCAAAGTGAAGTAGGGCATCTGTGAGTATATCAATTCGATGAGAAGGTCGCATTTCTTTGGTCATACGAGAAAACCTTCTCATGAATGACCACAGCCTCTCACATGTCTCTCCGTCTGACAAAGCGAATCCATCTTTGTTGCGTGGACTCATCAACATCTACAATTACATTATCAACGTGGCTACATGACATTGTATGTCCAAGTTACAAAATTTATCCTTTGTAACAAGAGTATGCATCTATACTGCAGTATCAGTGGAATACCTGACAATCCACTTTGTGCCCATATACATGAAATACGGGAACTGCCAGCCTAAAAAAATTAAGAAGGTCGGTCTTTCCTTTTCCCTACATAATTATGATCAAGGTGTCTAGAATGCATGTAATAATAGTTACATGTATGTGTGAACACCTGTAAATGACGTTTGAGAAGGCAGGCTACATCATACAGTAGTAGCACTTGAGAGAGTTGGTTTGATCGCTCCTTGATCATCTCCAGAGCATAAACAATATAAGAGATCCTATAATAATATTATAGAACCAGTCATAGATAGCTATATAAACACGTACATGTATAATATACACTAACCGTTCACCATGATGGAGATTATATAATCGATACGGAAACTCGTGACGACACACGAGTCCAATGACACCTGTCTCATCTAAGGCTTTATATCGTGTCTTTGATCTTAGCAGATTACCTGCAAGAAGTTCATTGCACTCCTGCATGAAAGAAAGGTCATGTACAGTTGTACAATCTTATGCATATTGCATAGTGGAAGTACTTTTACTGCTGTTGCCTTTCCCACGGTGTAGGTACTCACAAATTCATCAATATTCTCTTGAGGTTCAAAGTATACACCAACATGAAGTGGTGGTCTTACACTCTTTCCGGCACTTTTTTTCCGGCATAGACCAAAGTGACCGTCAATAGCCAAAACAAGCGTGCCTTCACTCTATACATAAAGAATAAAATAATGCTACAGGTACTCAACATACAATGTACTGCAAGCGAACACAGGATGAAACAAAACTCATACCTTGGGACACGCTGGACACTCGGTGCCATCAGTATGCTCAGGACACACAACACGCATATGTCGGAGCTCATTCTTCAAATATCTATACACACACAATATGGAATAGAGAGGGCAATGTACAGCGACAACAACCTATACTCCTCAAAGCAGTTAAGCATGACTTTGTAAAACTTCACATCTTTCTTTTCATTTATCTATAATATTAATAGATGTATATATTAATGTGAGCTTAATTTTTCTTTTTTAGGTCACCTGAAGGGGACACCTGGATATATAATCCAGAGCAGCAGTGAAGTCCTTAACTGATACCTGACACTCTAAAAGCAATGCTTCCAAGAGGTCTAGAAGCTGAAACTGAAAGGCAAGTTGTGGACGCTGAGGTGTAGCAGCAAAGTAGCCCAGTTTAATTAAAATTTCAGCTTCACTGAAGCAGCCACAAAACTGAAACTGGACTCGACGTTGTGTGCCTACATGTAAAATAGTTATCGTAGCATAAAAATTTAATCGTATTATGTTCACTCTTTACCTAATCCACCAATGCATATTATGTCCCGAAAGTACGAAGTAGTACACTGGTGTTCTTTCATTGAAAGTGTACTCACTGGCAAGGGGTATGAAATGTAAACTTCCCCCTACAAGTTAAGTTTAAGTTTGATACAATAATGCATTGAAGAGCATTTACCATGGGATCCCACATAACAGGCGCATGGAAGATGTTGATATGAGTGTGTAACTTCTGTGCACATTGAATACACATGTATCCACCACAATCTTGGCAATACACTTGTGATGATTCTGCAGAGCACATACAGCATGGTACTTCTGATGGATGACAGCATGATTCAATCAATGATGCGAGTAATCCCCTTCGTAATCTAGCCCATGATTCTGCAGCTTTTTCTTCTCGGTCCTCATGGGTTCTCTTTTTGCTGTACTGTGCTGTGGTTAACGTGCCCTGTTCATTATGCAAACAACTTAAATCCATTTCATCAGGTAGGTCACTGAGGTGCAAATCCAATTCTCCAGCCCCACGATGTCCGGTGGTACTATTAGGGTTCGGACCACCTTGGGATGATTCAGGTAATATTAGTGGAACAGATACACGAGAGATATTGATTTTGCCTTGTCCACGACGTGTGCGGGAAGTCACTAGGTTTAGCCTCACTGAGTCTGGCTTACGCTTCCTTCGTAAGCGATTCATTCTCGCAATCAGCTGATGGCTGGAACCACACACCACAGCTAGGTGGATCTGGACTACGTACGTACGCACGCTGACTGATAACGTAAGCGACAATATTTCTATAAATTCTCTTTATTGGATATTTACGGTAATATGTTCACATGTGACACGGGCATTACCTCGCGATAACGGTAACAACTAATAGGTAGTTACCCGGAAAAATTCGCGAGAACCGGGTGAATGTTCACCCGCTTCACATAAAAATTTCAAGATGTATACTGATAAAAGGAAGACCGTATGACAAGGTGTATGCTGAGCTGAAGTCATCATATAGGAGACAAGGAAAGGGGTCGTCACACTCCGGGAGCGGGTACCATGATGGGTATATATATGTATATAGCCCAGCCGTAGCCTGTGAGCGTCCACCGGCAGTGCATAGTCTATGATCTCTGCACCTAGTGAAACACACTGGTAAGTTACCTACTAAGCATGAACAAGGGGTAATATATTAAAAAACCCTTGGCACGAGATAACGTACCACATAATTATTCACTGAGGAGAGGAAAATCCTGTACACACACCATACTGATGTGCATGTGCTACTGAAGGGATCCAAAAAGGGATATTAATTCTATGATGGTATTATTCTGCTGGGCCAGCCTATTTGCGGGACACAAGGGGTGGTGTGGTTGTAGACGGTGTTTCAGTGCTGCTGGGTTGTTGCATTTTCCGATGATACCCTGCGCCAACTACCCCAAGAAAATCTGGGGTGCCGCAACGACTATGCTATTTTGCCCTTCTCTCGCACCTAGAGTATGAAGCGATGTCGGTGTATCCTCGTACCCTAGGCCATGGGAGGAGGGTGAAGCAGCTAACATACAGTCTTTTGTGGCACCCTAGATTTTCTTCGGGTAGTTGGCGCATGTGTGTACAATAGGTACCAGACCCATTTTCCATCAAAGGACCTGGGTATGAGGCTACTTATGCATGTGCGCTGATCAATCAGGAGCTAACTCTTCATGTTGTGTGTGGTTTATTATGTAGCAACGATAATTTATTGTCACATAATCATACATGCCAAGCTCTGTATGGACATGATACTTCCTCATGTGTAAGGGGGCTAGCCTGCCAGTGCTGATCACATTAGAATAGTCTGGTGACTTGCAAGTTCAGACTATGACGTGAGTGAGCGTAATGCCTCGGTGTGTGCCAGTAAGTTGATGCATTGCCCAAAATGTATGGGCAATTTTGATGTATGCGTTGCACTTGTGTCAATGGCTTGCACATTCTAAACATAACAGGGAGGGGGGTTGAAACCATGATAATAATATGGCCTTGCCACGGTTAAGACAACTCAGGGCAGGGAGCTGGCCCTTAGTGTCACTGTCACTATTAAGAGAGTTCTTGATATACTCTATTTAATTTGTGCGCTAGTACCTACATGTATGTATCATTTGTAGTCACCTCATCTTCCCTTGAGACAACTTGAAATAAATATTGTGTACAGTTTGATGTTCTGTGTAATGAGTAATAAGTAGGAGAGCCACAATGTTTGTGCCTGCAACACATGTAGCAGTTCACTTTGCAATTTGATTGATAGTAAATGCTAATTAAGATTATGAGTAATCTGCATGGACAGCACATTAGTGGGATTGTGGTTAAGCTAGTGAGTGGTGGTAACAGACTTTAAAAGACTTGTAGATACACATCCATGTATTTTATTACTGGAGTTCATTGTTGTAGTCTAGTCCGTATTAATTTTACACCTGGTGTACATGTCATTTCTTGCTTCGTACTTGTACGTGTACTTGTTGGTAGTTGCCTAGCAACCAAAGTGTTTATAGGCAATTTGCCAGCTATGGGAAGGGGTTGGGTCATCATAAAGTAGACCAATGGTGAACAGAGGTCAACTACCAACAAAATAGTTATCTGATAGTAATTTGGGTGCATTCGACCATGCATCTCATGCACCCCAATTTACTGTCAGATAACTATTATATACAGTACATACACATGCATGTACTAACTTTACAGTGATTGTGATAGAAGATGCGTGATCTATTCATTGTCTGTGTAGAAATGAGCAAGAGGAAGACATCTACATCGTGTGATGTGAAAAAGCCTCTCCGAAAGATGAGAGCCCTTTCTGGATACAACTTATGGCATGGAGAATATTTACGATCACAAGGTATTACCCACAATTCGAAAATTATGCTAGGCATAGTATAATAATAATATCTTACTGCAATTTACGATTTTTTGTTTGGTATGGGAATGGAGTGGGAAAGGATACAGTCATAATGTTAAGCAGATATGGTTCGCTGCCAGCAATTTAGTATCATAAAACATGACATAACATTACATACATGTATATTTATGCATTACATGTATTATAGAGACCAACAATCATTTTATTCAGGGTCCACAAGTCAAAGTTTGGCCTCATCAAATAAAGAATCTAGTATCTTATGGAAATCTTTATCTGAGGAAGAAAGACAAAAGTACAATGAAGATGCTAAAAAGAAGAGTGGAAATCTCAAAGAAGTAAATGTGAAGAAGGAATGCAAAAAGATTGTCAGTCATCTGCAAGAAATGGTACTACATGTAGTACATTTATAATCTCTGGATTTGCTCACTGATTCTGCAGCCATATACATTATGATAATGTGTATATTATACATCTGTAGAGTGAACATGCCGAAGTCCTCAAAGATTGTCATTTGATGTATGTAGTAGTGCATGAGGGTGAGCACTACGTTGGTGGGAACAGAGGCAGGGGTTCAATTTTTGAAAGATTGTGGAACATATGTACCGTATTCCTTTTTGGGATACTTATCGGCAAAAGAGTCAGGTATGTACATGTACAATGTCATGGAAACGTATATAACTAGGGCCATTGGTTACAACAACTAATACAAAAAGTTCCAGAGCCTTAAGAAGTAGACTACTCCAGCTCCTGCATGAACACCCGGGATTCGTGAGTTAACCCCTACAAAATTATGTAGTAGCTAGTAACAATACTGACTGGAGATTCTGTTAATTTCCCTGAATGTGTAATTATGGTCATATATGCATGCTGCCCATGTCCATGAGCCACTTAGGTGGGTAGGGAGAGTTTCCATGGAACAAAAGAGCTTTTCAACCTGCCACCCCTAGTTCTCAAGGCTAGGCACCTATGTGGCTCTGCCTTTTGCTTAAATTAGGTTTGCCTGAGCAGGCAGTGAGATGGTTTTCCCCTTAGGTTTGGATTGGTAGTAGAAGATAAACCTACTGAATTTTCATGTATATTTACATTATGTTATACTAATAACAAACCCTTACATAACTCTTGTCAACATTATACAGGTTTCTTGAAGACACAATCACCAACTGAAGGTGGTGTTGAGCTGGATAACAAAGATTCTTTACGCAAGGCCATTGAGTCATTGTTCAACAAGCTGTATGGTAAGCACATGAAGTACTGTATGTACAAACTATACTGTACAGTCAACTCCATATTATTTGCTGCCACGTTCTATCAGGTCAGTACATCCACGATGACAAGGCTAGGCTACCATACTCAAAAACAGAGGAGTATGGCCTGAAGATTAATGGATTGCCTACTAGCTGTACACTTAAACATCCATCATCATATGGAAAGTCAACTCTCAAAAGTATTCTTGAGAATAGAGAGAATTTGAAACTTACTCTATGGTGAGAAAGAGAGATAATAATATATGTACTTGCACATGTAATGTATGTGTACATGCATGTACAATGTATGTGCATGTATATACATGACGATTGTGTATGTACAAGCACTTTGTAATTGTTATACACGTACACTTGACGTCACATGTACAGTGATATATAACAGTGTGTGCTTTAATTGGAAAATTGTACACATGGCACATATAATTATTATGTACATGTACCATGTATTATACACTTATTGATTGAGCGACTACATTACTGAAATAGGAAACAACCCCTGAGATAAGGAGTCCCACTATAATGCCGAAGATTTCATTCCCATAGAAATGTGGCCTCTATAGAGGGGTTCCACGTACTGTACATGTAGCTGCACGTAGCTATAGGTATATGATAGCAGCCCAACTATGCACCTCATGTATATAATATTGTAGCAATCATAAATCTCAGGTGGGCTCATTCTATAACCACCATTGCTCTCATTGCACGTGACTACACACATGTACATTGTACATGTACCTGCATGGCCCTCGATCTTGCATGGGTGATCCATAATTATGATTGTCAAGACAATTTTCTCTATACAGCAAGCAAGTTACCATCATCTGTGGTAAAGACTGCCGCACAAAGGTAACTACTTGTACCGATGTACACACAGTCACTAGATATTATGTGTACATTGTACATGAACCATGAAATCTTTTTTTGTTTACTAGCCATGTACGTGATGGAAGAGTAGCACTACCGTCATCATTTCTTCAAAAAGTGTCATACCAAAGTTGTAACGTTCTTCTTATGCCAGAATTTTCCCACTGTGCCTCCTCAGCATCTCCACCTGCATGTATAGTGGAGTCGAGCCATGCCAAAGTTAGCAAACCCTCTTCTGCAGCTCCTTTAGAGCATGATCACACATACTTCAAAACGAAGAAATACAAACAGCCAAGGCAAGCAATTGAGCCGGCAGTACAGTTTATGTGTGGAGACAAGGTGATGCTCATGCAGAAGGGAAAGTCTGTTGGAACGGGTACTGTGACTGAAGGATCTAATCTTCATGGACATACTATACCCCAAGGCTATGTTAAAGTCATAATTGAATACATTCAACCCAACACTTCTCCTGTGTTTGTCAGCTCATTTGATGACGAAGAAACGCTCATGGCTGGACAATTCACAGCATGGCCAGCAAATAACTTAAATAAGATGCAGTCGTGCTAAGCAGTGCAGCTGCATGCATAGCTACACAAGTGATGGATCAATAACGATCAAGAAAAACATGTATTGAATAGCTTTCATGATAATTATTATGATAAATAGTACACTGTCTGATTATTATAATATCATTATTATTGTTGTATAATGGATTGTCACATTACAACAGTCACTATGATTTATGTCTTCTCATGCCTTTAGCTAATAATTTTGCTGCACTCCTACAATTCTCTCCTGGTATCTTTCTGAGAAAGCTCGATGGCTTTGATACATGTCCTATATACAGTAGTTCAAATAATATTATGTCATACATGACATTGTATTTATGAACTGCATGTCCACATACCTGTACCCTCCTTTATCTTGCTCAACATCTGCCGTTGTTCATCATCTAATTCAATTGGTTTCTGCATGAGTATTGATGGTGAGTGTATAATAATAATAATAATAGTATTATAGTGGTATCTCACCATGGTAGAGCGAATGTATTCCTCACGAAGAAATTTCTCCTTTCTCCAATGTTGAACTTCTAACTCTTCCTCATCACTACTTGACGAAGGACAGTCACTTAGCACCTTTGTATCTGTATCCGTTGGCACTAACAGTGGTTCTCGGTTGTTAACACACCTCAACGATTGCCTTGAATTTAACGATAGCGTAGGGGTCTTCGATTTAACAGAAGACTGGCACAAGAGTGGTGGGTTTGATGGCCCTTGAGCTGTCTGTGCTGGTAAATCTTCCCATTCCTGATCAGAACAGTCCAAAAAATCCTCATCATCAGCAAATTCTGAACTCGTGGACATTGCGCCAAGCTCATCTGAGTCTAGATTGTGTATCTCAGGACAATCTTGGCAACAGTTACTGCTTTCCAGCCCACTACTGTCGAAACTGAATATGGGATCTTCATCAATTTCTTCAGGTACTAATTCAGGCTCTTCACAGTCAGCGTCTTCTGTAAGGTAGTGACTTAATTCAGGAAAATCGCCATGACTAATGAATGAGTTAAGCCTTGTTAGATCAAGCTCACACTGTCTTTTTCGTGTGAAAAGTAGGGACCGCGCTCCCTTTTGATAAGTAGTTGCAACACCATTTTGTTCAATATCATGTATTGCAGCAGATATCACTTCAAGCTTACACAAGTAATGCTTAATAGTGTTTCGCATCTCTGAAATAATCCTGAATTCTTCTTCGTTAGCTCGAGCTGCCTTATAAAATAGTCGTACTGCCTGATATTTTGAGCAGCGTGGAATAGTATGTGGCTGATCAGCATCAAGTCGTGTAACACCCTCCCATGTCATCCTTTCAGCAGGTGGATGTTTTGAGTTAAACATTTCAAGTTTTGATTTCAACTGTTTGGTCACCACGTTAATTCTTCTGGAGAGCCTGATGGCTATTGATTGGCCAGCTACAAAATAGTTACAATAAAGTGAATGCACATGCAACATGCCAATATTTAACATACCAGCATACTTGCTTTTGAGCCTGAGAAGAAACCATCGCTCCCTTGCCAAACTTCGTATTCTCTCTTCCTCTGTGTTCACATAGATAATAAAATCAACATCAATACCATAATATCGTTAGCTAGCTTAACCTGGTTCTGATCTTTGGGAATGTCCTAACTCTGTTTTCTCCTCTTCAGCCCATTGAGCAACATCTTGTCCACATATAGACTCTACATGTACGTTCAAGAATAATCCTATGCATGTGCATGCAGGTTGAATTTCAGTGCTGTACCAGGAGAGTTATCCATGAGTTCCTGAAGCTGGTGAGTGGATTCTTGGCCTACTTTTCTAGAATTTATCAATCGTTTTGGCAACAGTTTACCTTTTGAAACTCAGAATAACATTACGTGATCATGAACTATAGATATGAAACTTACAAAGATTACGTGCAGATTTCAGACGGTAGTATGATAGTGCATCACTTAGGACGTCAATGCGATGGGACGGATGCATTTCTTTAGTCATTGCTGCAAATCGCCGTAAGTATGACCATACACGCTCGACAACCTCACCATCACTCAAACCAAATCCAAGAATATTTCGAGGGTTGTACTTAACCTGCAAATTTACAATGTGCTTGATGTCATGACATATCTCCTGGTATCCTTATTAAGCTACCATACCTGGCAAGCAGACTCATGTCCATATGCATGAAAAACAGGAACTGCAAACTCAAAGTTTTCTAGTATATCCAGTCGACCATTTGTCTATATAATACACAAAAACTCAAACAATAATAGCTATTAGACACCATTAAGATGGTCATTACCTTCAGGTGCTTTTCAAGGTTGCATGCAATATCATACATTAGCTGCACTTTCTGCTTCGGGAATAGCCGTTGCAATTGCTCACATAAGTACACAGAGTAAGCAATCCTACATAGTATGGTGCATTTATTTATAGAATCTGTTGTGTTAACAGCATAAAATTGGGGGGAAGGAGGGATTTCATCATACCCTTCTTCCCTACAATTATATTAGGGTTTATCTTAACCCCAATTAATCCCATCTGACACACATACATGTACGTATACGCCTCACATAAACACATTAATCACATACATATAACAAAATACTGACCTTTCTCCATGCTTGAGGCTGAAGAAGCAAGGTATAGGACACTCATGTCTACAGGCAGCTCCCATGACTGCTGTTTCATCCAAGGCTGAATAGCGTGACTTAGAGCGAAGCATATGGCCAGCTAAAAAGTTGGTACAAGCCTGCATTGTTATCAGTTAGTTATTTGTATTGCCAAAAACATATTGTACAGCTTACTTTGTCCACATCACCAGTTTTAGAATGGGAAGAATAACTCTGCATATAATTGTCAACCTCTGTCTGATCAATAAATATCTTGTTCTTTGTCTTTGGACCACCAACACTCTTTCCGGCTGATCGCTTTCGGCAAAGCCCAAAATTGGCATCAATTGAGAGAGTAAGTAGTGTATCATCATCCTATACCATACAAGCATACAACATAAGAATACTGTATTGTTACTGATTGCACACCCATACCTTTGGGCATGCAGGGCACACAGCAAATTTACGAAGATCACAAATGTCTTGTAGCTGATCAATAGAGCCCTTCAGTGATCTAAAACAATGAACCAGGGTTCAAGTCTGTCGACAGTGTAAAGTCAAGCATTTACATGTACCTGTATTCCTCAAAAGCTTCAATAAGAACAGGGTAGATGTTGCACGGCATCTACACATATCCAGTGTTATAAACTAAAGAAATCATAATAATGTGAGAAGTACCTTGTCATACTTGGTAGCAATAATAAACTCAAGAGCATTTGAAAAATCTTGAACAGGCACTTGACACTCCAATAGTAGAGCTTGCAGCCAGTCAAGTAGAGAAAATGAGAATGCAATGCTTGGACGAGAGGGTGTGGCAGGCCAATAATTAAGTCGTATGAGTGTCACCATATCAGATTCACAGTGACAAAATGCAACACTTAGATTCCTTGGAATCCCTATTAAACAGTAGCAGTACTAAAATTCTCAGTATACAAGTGAACGTACCTTCAATGTGGAAACATGTAACCTTCCTATGTGCTTGACTGTCACATTTATGCGTTACGATACTTGGTATTGGCAGAATCAATGGTACAAACTGGCAGCCATCCTACATGAAAGCGAATAAAATGTATAATTTACCAGTATTAGTGTGTCTGTAACAGATTTGATCCAATTTCATACCTTCCATAGCTCAGGATAATGATGATAATTCCATCTCGAATGAAAACTTACACCACAATCAGAGCAAAAAAATGCATATGGCCCACACTGACGACAACGCACATTTGCTGGGGCACCACAGTTACTACATGTTTCGTCACTCTGCATACTTTCTCCTTCAATTACGGCTTTCAAAGCTGAATGGATACTCTCTCTCCACTTTTCGCTCTGCTTAACTTGGCGTTTGGTATGTTGACTTTGAGATGAATCCAACATTCTCGTTTGGTCTTCCAATTGATCAGCCAAGTATTCTGGCATAGGATCTTGAATACAACCGTCACCGTGATTTACCGATCCAGACCCCGAGATGTGAGGCGACTGTGGAGCTGTTACTGCTGAATGTACAGTGATATTCATAAATTCTTTAGATATGTGGTGTTTCCGTCCTCGTTTTTGGACAATATTGAGAGGAATGATATTTCTCTTCCGACGGCTAGCCATCATCTAGCAATAACTTGAAAAAAAATGAGCAAGATTCCTTCAACGTCTGCCATGGTACAGACCATTGGCTATATTATGTGTGTAAATAGGCTGGCCCAGCAGAATAATACCATCATAGAATTAATTAATATCCCTTTTTGGGTCCCTTCAGCAGCACATGCACATCAGTATGGTGTGCGTACAGAATTATGTGGTATATGTTACTAGATCTCGTGCCAAGGGCTTTAATATAATATATTACCCCTTGTTCATGCTTAGTAGGTAACTTACCAGTGTGTTTCACTAGGTGCAGAGAGCATAGACTCGGATGCACTGCCGGTAGACGCTCACAGGCTACGGCCGGCTATATACCCATGTACCCGCTCCCGGAGTGTGACGACCCCTTTCCTTGTCTCCTATATGATGACTTCAGCTCAGCATACACCTTGTCATACGGTCTTCCTTTTATCAGTATACATCTTGAAATTTTTATGTGAAGCGGGTGAAATGTTGGATAATATCTGACTCTATTTGATGGGCGCATTTCAGTAATTTTACCTACCGGGGTACATGCAAGTTGCTTCATGATTACTATGGTAGTCTCTAGTCTCGCGCGCCAGCCCCTCCGCGTGAGACTAGGTAGTCTCGTTAAAAGGCTGGGCACGAGACTAGAACTATGGTCCCCACGTTATTTACAGTAGCACCACTTGACTATTAGAGTTACTCCAGTGAAGGAGCTGGCACCCAGATTGCTAGCTTCGTCCGCCCAACGCAGCTACCAGATGACTGGAAACTGCCTCCCACACCGTGACCTTTTTAGAGTTAGTTCTGAGGCGTATACATGTACCTCAAATTAGATTTGATCAGCACAAAAATGTGCCCATGACCTGTTAGAGTCAGAAATTATCTATGAAATACCCACTGTTTCTAGGACCCATTGATGAGCGCTGAATCGGAGTTGCGAACAAACAGGTCAAAGGTCAAGCTGGCTTTGGTCACGCATCTACGTACTTAGTGGGTGTGGCTGTCGACCCCGCTAAACATCGATCGCTTGACTAAACATCGATCGCTTGACTAAACATCGATCCCTTCGCTAAACATCGATCGCTTGCTAAATATCGATCTCAAGCTATCGTCTAAACATCGATTCCGAATGCTGTATCCTCCTATAGAATGTCGACAGGGACCCTAAACATCGATTCCTTTGATAAACATCGATCCCTGTGCTAAACATCGATATCTAAATAGTTTTGAGACAAACGGCACCCCATATTCTCGAGCGTGCATGAAAGGGGCTGGGTTCAAGATCTCGAGACCATATACAAAGTACAGTTGACATATTATGCTATAATTCGATGTGGTACCATTCTATACAAGGCGATATGAAATTTCCGACTTTGATCGTATTTTTGGCCTAAATTCTATCTTGATCCTTTGATTGACGCTTGCCAGCGTTCTTGATCCTTTGATTTCGCTTTGATCGCCGTCGCAGATGGAAGTACAGGGCACATTACGGTGACCACCCCTTGGTTCTAGAACATTATATCGAGCATGCGCATGCACACATACTGTGCCACTATTAGGTATAGGGTGCACGGCCACAGGCCAGAGTGCTAGTGTAATTGCAACTGCAGATTACCAAAGTGGCTGAAGCCACCCTTTACCTATGTTCTGGAACATTCTATTGAGCATGCGTATTCATGGCATCCTGTTTGAGCACATGGCTAAATCAATCATCCGGAGTCAACTGTCCAAAAAAGTCGTTAGCTTGCTCATAGCTCCCCTCGCATGACTTGAGAACGCGAGAAGTCAAAGTCAGGATCTACTGCCTCCGTGATGACCACTCGGACAATGTCTTCTCACGAATTGAGCTGCTTACCTAACTGCAAGCCACTGAATGTAAGTCTCCATTTGTTGCTTGGTTTTGTACAATCCGTCTGAGAAGCTAGTGTTTGTGCCTGTAGCTAGTGCCAAGGCTGGCACTCGCAGAGATCGTCTTCTTGTAGCGTGTAGTGCTCGAAGGCTAGAGATATAGCATCTTATGTCGCGGGGTCAATTCACTTCCGCTGACCCTCCGTTACGGACGGACGGACGGACAACTATAATTTGATTGAATTCCGTTATGTACCGAGAAACCCGCGCGCCATAGGCGCACGGCCCAGCCCCCTTAGGGGGCTGGGCTAAATTGCATAGTACTAGAGAAGATGTTTTAACATCAATGGGGCGAGCCTCCGCGAACCCCACACAAGTAGCGTACAAATGATTTGGTATACAGATCGGAATTTATGATTGACTCGAGGGAGTGGAAACTATGGTTAGAACTTGTCTCTAGCAACTTGGCTAGTGGCCTCATAGTTCAGCATAGCCTCATACAGATGCATGATCATTTTGCTAGCAACAGTCACTTGTTTTTAGGGCCTTGAATTTGGAGTCTCACATGGACCCTCTGCACTCAAAATGTTTCGGGTCAAGTGGCATAAACGGCACCCAAATTTTCGCGTGCTATTGTGACAGGGTTTTTGGTCCGGGTATCTTCTATGGTTAAAAATTTTCGCGGTGCCGTTCTTGCCACTTGATCCTGTCTGCCTAGTAGAACGACAATTTTTCTCTGTAGCCTTGCCCCTCTCAGTCTGAGTCTCTGCAGCTCTCCTTAAGCTTTTGAAACTGATATCTGTTTCTGCGTTTTCTTAGTCTTTCCTCCTTTTTACTCCCTCGATGTCACAGAGCTTGCCCTCTTTCTCCACATCGAAGTGTTCGCTCCTACGTTATATGCGCATGTGCGTAACGGAAGAAATATTGTATATCGTTGAAATAGAAGACAGGTATATACGGAATGACGGACGTACGTACGTACGGCAGATATATATATACAAACGGAAAATCTCGATTGACATCACCTGTGTGGGGCTCGCTTCGGCTCGCCCCAATTATATGAACGGCTAAGGGTAGGTAGGGTTTTGGTTTAGGGTAGGGTTTGACACATAAGGGTTAGTACTACTATTGTCTTTAAAGTCGTGACAAGAGAGTAGCTACCTGGCAGCGGCGTTCACGGTGGTGCAGTGGTTAGGGTTCTGGTGTACGGATTCATGCACCCCAGTTCGATCCTCGCTCTATTCATTCAATTTCTTTTTTTTTTCCCTTATACTCTGGAAATTTTCTAAGTGAGGGAGGCGCGCGCCACACGTGATCAATAGAACGTCATCTTGACGCGCGGGTTTCTCGGTACATAACGGGATTCAATTTGATTGTATGAACGTGTAAGGTAATGGTCGTCATGCGCATGCGCCCGCGCCCGCACTGCACCATCGATCTGGGAGACAACTCGAGTGTAGCACGTGTAGCATACATGTACTTACCCTCTGGTACTTACCAACCGTCCCTATTTTGGAGGGACAGTCCCTATTTTTGGTGCACTGTCCCGCTTTTTCTTTGCTTAAAATATTAAAGCTTTGTCCCTATTTTTTGTGATTTTTTTGTGCGCTTTTTTCCTAACAAACTTGGTAATTTTGGCTATCTTTGCCAAAGTTCTTAGTAATGTCCCACTTTCAGGCCAAAAATCCCACTTTTTCAAAGATTTTGTCCCACTTTCAGGTTTTGATAGGTTGGCAGGTATGGTGTAGGCTGTAACGAGTTAACTGGTCCCCCTACACAAGTGGTCCCCCAGGACATGAACATCAGTGATCGAAACATCGATATCGATGATCGATACACTGATCGAAACATCGACATCGATGATCGATACATGAACATCAGGGATCAAAACATCGATATCGATGATCGATACACTGATCGAAACATCGACATCGATGATCGATACATGAACATCAGTGATCGAGATGTATGGAAACATCGATGCGATTGTACAAACATGAATTTTGTCCACTATGGCGCTCCATACTTGAGTAGTTCCTTGTATATGTGTAAGTTGTGTCATTACGCATGCGCATTAATTAAAAATTAATATTGAATGTACATCGTTCAAATAGAAGATATATAGCTATATACGGTACGGAAGGGCGTACAGCAGATATACACATACACCATAGATATTATAGACTACGTGACCGGGATTGGAAACGCGCGCGCCGCCCCATAGTGTTCTAGGCAACCGAGTGCGGCCGATGATTGTTCCTGATAAGGTTGTCTGGAGCAAATATTCGCGGTATCCGAGAAGAAGGAAGTGATCAGGACTTAACGAGTGTGGGCGTTTCAGGTAGCTTCTAAGCATGCCAACTTACAGCGCTGATGCACGCTGAGTAGATAAAGCAAATAAAGAAGCAACGTACCTATTTACACAGCATATTTGGGGCAGTCTGTTATGCAGCAAAGGTATAGACTCTTCTTTTCGGACTGTAGCTTAAAACTAAGTACTCTACAATGCCCATTCATGAGTTAAAAATGAAGTGTAAGAGTGTTAATATGAGGTTAGATGGTGGTTGGCTGTGGTGGCTGTGGAAAATACTTGCCATGGGGGTGAAAAAGGACTCAGTAGTGGATATAGCTAGGCAGACTTTGTAGGACTGTGGAGTTCCATATACTGATGTCAGAAGTAAAATTATTGGATTTTCAGTCACTTTTACGTCCCTTATATGAGGTTAACTAGGATATTTGGTTTGGTATTAAATATTTATTACAGAATATCTAGTTCAAAAGTGGGCATTCACCCTTCATTTCCTTAATGCTAGTATACTATGCACAATGATATTGCAGATATGGGAGTAAGCAAATTGAGATTTTGGTATCCCAAGAATTATGAGAGAAAGAAGTATGCTGTTCGTTCTCTACCCATTTTGATATCTCTTAGCAAGCATGTAATGGCTTATCGAGTGTCGGTTCCTTTGTGCCTGATTACACCTCCTGAGCTTGTGGTCTCTCTACCCATTGCCTCATCGTACCGAGAATGCCCAGTACGCAATCTGTCGCATCTTCAGTCTAGACTGACAAGAGAGACGGGTAGTCTACCTGATGACTGGATTAATTTAACACAGTCTCACCCCTCCCCAGAAAAGATCATGCTTGCCAAGTTTAATCTACATTCCATTCTTGGTGCTCCAGCCTGCGTCATCACAATTGATGACAATTTTACCTGGACGTTGGCATGCTACGGTGTTCTAGTTAACAAGGTAGCTAGAATGTAGAGCACTTGATTCCCTTCCTGATACGCTCACATGCTTGCAAGATGTGAGTAGGGCCCTGCATATTGTCTCGACTGGGCAATTATGTGCAGGTAATGCTGCAACGGAATTCCAAGCGGTTGTTGACATGAATAATGGAAGAGCTTTCAAGGATCGAGCAGGTACTAACATTGTTATAATTAAGGCCCACTACCCACATGCATGCTTTAGCTACCACCACGTCAATTGTTGTTATTTTATTACAGGAGAGCAAGTTGCTTACCAAGATTCATTGTCATTGCAACAGCCAATAATCAGATCGAGTTCCTGTGAATTCATTCTGCCATCAGGCAGCAAAAGTAAACGCTGTACAGCTTGCTCGTCGTTTCGATCCAATCTGAGAATCCGTCAAAAACGTTTGATGTCTAGATCCAGTGAGATCAGAGTGTCCGTCTCAAGTCGTGCCCCTTACAGTAGTCTTTCTCAAGAAGAAATGAAGAAACGAATGGCAAACCTTCAACAAGAGCTCAGCAGAATCAGGAAGCAAAATATGCGACTGAAAGCAAAAGTAGCTGAAGAATCAGAAAGTATTGGAGTTACAGTTGATAGTGACATGCACCAGGACTTAGAGAAGATAATGGAAGAAGAAGAGAAGAAGCCTGCCTGCCACCAAAACTCATTTCAGAGACTATTTTGGGAACAACAGCTTAATGCTGCACGGCAACGTAATGCTAACTCTATGAGATGGCACCCACTAATGATTCGTTGGTGTCTTTATCTCAGACACCAGTCGCAATCAGCATATGAGACATTAAGATCAACTGGATGCATTTCTCTCCCATCGCAACGTACACTGCGCGACTACACTCACTACATTCCAGCTACAACAGGCTTCAGTATTGATGTTGACGAGCAACTCATGGATGCAGGTAAAATCCTTACCTGTGAGGACTATGAGAAATGTGTCATCTTGCTCCTGGATGAAATGCACATCAGGGAGAATCTGGTTTTTGATAAGACTACAGGTGCACTTGTTGGCCTCGTGAACATCGGAGACACCAATTCTCATCTTCTTGAGTATGAACGCTCACTTCAGCAATTTTCCACTCCCAGACGTCCAGAGTTGGCCAAAACCATGATGGTCTTCATGGTTAGAGGGCTCTTCACCAGCCTTCGATTTGCATATGCCCAATTTCCCTGTAAGAATGTGACAGCGGATCTCTTATTTGATCCCTTCTGGGAGGCAGTTTACAGACTTGAAAGATGTGGATTAAATCCTACAATCATGCATAACTAGTTAAATTTTCTATCAACATTAATTTTGTTCTAAGTGCTGGGAGTAACTTGTGATGGTGCTTCTACAAACCGCCGACTTATCAAGCTTCATGACACAAATGCAAGCCTGGTGTATAAGGTGAAAAATCCATATGCTACAGATGATCGAAGTTTTTTCTTCTTTTCTGACCCACCTCATCTCATGAAGACAACAAGAAATTGTTGGGCATCAAAGCTTAAGTGTAGAACTTCGTGGGTAAGCAAGTCGATATTCATGACAAAATAATAGGTGTATACTCTACCTGTATAATATATCCATGCACAGAATGATGGAAAGGAGATACTCTGGCAGCATTTGGTGACCCTGTACGAACAGACCAGAGGTCAGGCTGGATTAAGCATCCTTCCAAAGCTCAAGTATGAGCACATGTACTTGAGTTCATTCTCGAAGATGAGAGTGGACCTTGCAACACAGGTATAAAATTTTTATTTGTAGATAACGTTCTGCATGTGCACATGCATGCACCAGCTAGGGTACGGTAGTCTGTCTGTCTGTCTGATACCACTCCACTGCATGCCTGTCCTTGTTGTATAGGTACTAAGTGAATCAGTCTCCAAGGCACTGTATCTACTCGGAGGCACAGCTTGTGAGGGCAGTGCAAAATTTGCCGAAATGTTCGACAAGTACTTTGACACTCTGAATGTGTCAAACTTCACAAATGGAAAGGTAAACAGGAAGCCATTTCAGTCTCCGTTCAGGTCAAGTGAAGATTTTCGATTGAAGGTAGCTAATTATAAAACTTAGTACATGTGGTACAATAATTATTAAATTTATTTCATCAGTGGTTAGAAAGGGAATTTCTTCCTTACCTCGACAAATGGGAAGAGAGTGTAAGCAAGAGGGAAGGTTTCAAACCCTGTGAGCAGAAATGAATGATATTAAGTCGAGAAACTCTTCTTGGCCTAAGAATGACTGGTAAATGAACTTGTAATAAATTTAATGTAACTATTATTGACATTAATTTTATTTTTTGCAGCTCATTCGTTCATTGAACTGGTTGAGTACCTCTTTACTCTCCCTGGCGTTAAGGTATTCTTAAGTCAAAGGCTATGTCAAGACCCCTTGGAAAAATTTTTCGGTTGCCAGCGACAGAGGGGTGGTGCACATGACAATCCTAGTGTTCTTGACTTTTGCCGAAATACCCAGGCTTTGTGAGTTATCAACAACCTTTGCGGAAATGTGAAGAAAGGAAACTGTCGCAGAAATAAAATGGATGAATCAATAGACATCAACGACAAAGAAAATGTGCCTCTCCCAAAGAGAAGAAAAATTATTAACAATCATTAACCATAAACTGCCGTACAACAATTATTTAGCTATTTGGGGGTGCTTTCTGACACCTTTAGTTTTCTGGACACAGGTTTTTGTCTCCCTTTTGTGCCTTTCGACCCATCCATTAGCATAGGCGAAACCACGGATCGTGATCCATAAATCTGCTATCATTGATAAAAGAGCCTTCTGTACTTCTTGTTCCCAGCTTGCAGAAATGATTGACCAGTAAAATTGTACATCGTTGTTGACTAAGATCAATGGAATGGTACTTTGTCTTAGATTAACATTCTCTCCACACTCTATCCTACGAAATTGTTTGAGAAGCTGAAGTTCCATGGACGTAATTAGCATGAAGACGTTGTGGTTAACATGAATCAAACCTCCTCTGTCAATCACCTTCTCCCATTCTTTTGATTCGTGTGGACTTTCTTCTTCATCTTCTGTAAGCTCGGTTAAGCACAAAATTAATTCGACTTTGTGCTCGTGGCCAGACCGATCCAGTTTCTTTCTTAGGGCTCTAGGGATATACCCAGCAGCGTACCTAAGTGCGTTTTGTTCTTCGTAAGTTAGGGTTGGGGTATAGGTTGTATCATCTGGTTTGGTGGTTACACATAGCTTTTGCTTCAGTAAAATCCTAAAGAGTCTATCACTAATGTTTTGATACAGGATAGGGGTTGATTTGCTGCCAATGCTCGCGGTGAGAAACTGCTGCCATCTTTTCACAAAGTCTGAATGTGTTCTCAACTGGTGGAATGCTTCCCATATCCTTTCACGGTTTATTCTCGGTACTGTACTTTTTTGAACCAAACAACTGCTGAAAGAATCGAGTAGTCCTCTTAGAAAAGTGGTGAGGATTCGGTAGTTGATTGGCCGTGAAGTTGATTCTAGACTCCACCGTTGTAATTTGACAGCATCATTATGGGCTTCAATGGCAGATGGTGATGGCAATTGAAAGCCAGGATCATCAACAACATCTTGTAGGGCATTTTTGATTATGAGTGTGAAGGGATCTGAATCATCATTTTATATAGTATAGATTAATAATTAGTGTAGTTAATGACATTAGCTAATGTATCGCGCTTACCTTCGCTTGGCTGTAGTAGAGGAGGCTGCCATAACCGTATTCATTATCGTGCAGCTGCGGTAAGCGGCTAGATCATGTCTCTTACAACTAACTTCCGGGTTTACTTCCTGAATAACACACATCCGATGCGCGTTAATTCGCGTTTCCAATCCCGGTTACGTAGTCTATATTATCTATGCATACACATACATATAAACGGAAAATCTCGATTGGTATCACCTGTGTGGGGCTCGCTTCGGCTCGCCCCAATTATTGTGATGATGTAACCGACGCTGCTCAGTGCAATGCTTGCATCAGGAAACAAGCCCCGCCTCTTCTAAAAGGGGTGGGCTGCTAAAATAGGGCAGACACGCCCTAGCCCCTGTAATTTTGTGTGCACCCTGAACAAGGCGGAGGAACGAAGCAGTCAAGCGGTAGTTCAGAGCTAGCTGACGGCGTCAATTGGTGATATGGCAGAGGGACCAGCTGGTGATCAACGTGGAGGGAGTATGGACACAGAGCAGGACTTATTGCTTCAACGAGAACAGCCGCCAAGTCCAAATGGCGCTCGAGTCGTCGCCTCCTTTGGCAGCTCCAGGGGGGCGACTAGCCTGAGCCTCGCTGCCACTGCTGCCCCTGTCCCCGGCGCCGGCTACTATAGTGAGAATGGATACCTCATGGAGCTGTCCAGACAACAGAGACGAAGAATAGAACAAGAAATCAAGAAAAGATTCAAACCAGGTGAGACTTGGAAATTGGGCTTTTCCATTTAATAAGCAAATACCCCCTATTGAGGAGCAAATTGTGAAATGACCCCTCAGGAACTAGTTAACTTGTTTTGCCCCTCAAGAATAATTAATTTGGACAGTTTAGCCCCCTAGGATCAATTGAATTTATCTGAAATACCCTCTGGAAATTAATAAGTGGTAGCTTGACCCCTCCAGAATCTGCTTTTTGGTAGAAAATACTCCACAAGATTAATTAAAATCGCCAAAAGAGGCCCATAAGAACTAATTAAATTGCCAAAAGGACCCTCAAGAAACTCGCAAAAAAAGGCCCCTCAGGATGTAATTATCACTCCTCAATGGGGGGTGTGTGCCTATTAAATGGAAGAGCCCATTATGAATTATGGCAGCTCAATTAATGCCCTGAGCTGCATGATGTGCCTCCCACATGCGTGAACAAGGGGTGAAGCAATCGGTTGTAACGTCGTCAACAGAAAGTTGCCAAATCTCTCGTTGAGTTGTCAGTGGTGAAGACGAGGGGTCCGCAACGAAAGAAATCTCGTACACCTTCCCCAGAAATCAGTGAAATCACTGGAAATCAACAGAGAAATCAATAGAAATCACATGAAATCAATCAAGAAATCACTAGAAGTCGACCAGAAATCCGACGTATAATGTAGACACGCCCCTTGGTCCACCCACTTTTAATTGATTTTGCCACTCCCCCTCACTTTAAGGGGTGTGGTCTATGCTGCCATGCTCGAGCTCTCGCTCTAGCTGTTCAAACTGAATTTCGAAATAGCATTGACTTTTAATGCTGTATAGTATAGGTATTTGTAGTAATGATTTTAAAATGCTATGGTGATAAACATGATCATCACTATTACATGATACTAGTGAACAATGTAGAAATCAAACAGAAATCTGAAGGAAATGCATGAAATCAGAGAGAAATCAATTTGAAATCAAGAAATCACAATAGAAATCAAGAAATCACCTTAGAAATCAGCTCTCAGAAAGAAATTATGTAGAAATCAATTGGAAATCAGAAAATATAGGAAGTCATACCAGAAATCTGGAAATCCATTCCTGAAATCAGGTGATTTCGAAATCTCGTACATAAAATTAGGTCATTGCGGACCCCTCTGGTGAAGATAGCTATTATTGTACATACATGTGGCTATCAATCTCACATTTCATAGTGTTTACTTCAATCTTTACGTGTGGCCAGCATCTTTTTTGAGTAGATAGTGGCCAGATCCTCCCTCCGATTGCCATACCTAGACATTAAATATTGTATGCCAGCATCTGCGAATACATGTATTTCAGGCCACCCTCTCCCGTTTCTACATCCAGCGTTAAACTGGGTGGGGGTTCATTTCCGGGATCATGACATTTCTACTTGACGACCATTACCGACCAACGAATACCACGCATGCATGTGATCTCTGATCTGCACTTTCTCTTGCTATTATTTGAGCAAAAAAATAAACGATAAAGTATTAAAGGCACAAATTAATGATTAGTGTGCTACTGTTTTTATTAGCTTTTGGACTCTAATTTATTATCTGAGCGGGGGTTATACGCAAGGCCAACTACATGTACCTATGTAGGAACTTGAGCTAAAAGTGCAGGCGTGGGGGAGGGGGGGGGGTGGTATTATGGGATTTAACAGTACATGTATAATGTCATGCATGTGATGTCCCCTTGTTGCACGTTGCAGGTCTGATTATTGATAATGTCAGAAAGGCACTACATGGAATACACTGGCGTGAGGTTGGTATGATGCTGTTCATTCCAGACTCCAAGCTCATTGAAATTGAGGGAGAGTATCGCAGTGATGAGGAATGTGAAGTAGCAGTGATCAGATACTGGATCCTCAGAGATCCATTCGCATCATGGAGAAGACTTATAAACCAACTTGAAGACTTGGATAAACATGATCATACTATTGCACTCTATCACTACAGTGAGGAGCTGACTGGTATGTTGGGAGCACTAACGACACACCTCATGTATGCACCCCAATTACTGTTTCTTGTACATGTACATGTGCCAATGCCATGTAATTGTATATATGGGAAATTTTTTTTCTGGATAAATTTTTGCCAAGTCCAGCTCCATATACTTTATGGAAATATTCAATAGAATAAAGTTTTACCTATGCAGTGGAGGTTGCCATGTCTTCTATGTAATCTTTAATAAAAAGTAGCTAGTCATTATGAGAGCCTGCCAATGTCTGTCTGCAAGCGCAGGTAAGTTTTGCAATTTTCTGCATCAGTTTTTGCCAAGGTAAACAGCTTCTATGTAATGACATACAAATGAAACGATAGCTTACGAGTCTCTACAGGGCCAGGTATAGCGTTTGAACTCTGTCGAGTTATACGAACAGAAAGCAAACATAAAAACTTACTGCTCAGCTGCCATGTGACTCACTTAATGGCGGCCCTCCAGTATAAAACCTTGTCTGACAACTCACCATCTTAGAGTTTTTGAAAAAGCGCTATACTTGGCCCTGCTCCGATCGATGGACTATCGTGAACGATAGCGAAGTCAGTTCGTTCAAGTCTCTGGTCTTCAGAAGTTGACACAGGAACTTGGACTTTGTTTACATCTGCAAATGGTCGACGTTCGTTTGCGTTTCTGAATAAACCGCATTAAAATATACTTGAATTGTGTCCGTACGCAATCATTTATAAATTGCATGTCGAATGCTATCCCGTAACCTTAAGTAGCATTAATATTGTGCATAAGTTTTTATTATGCAAATACTTTGACAATGAAAATATCCAAATTTACAGAATGATTCGTGCCGAAGTGAAAATTACATGTATTTAGACACACACACACACACACATGATTAAGTTTGTAGCAATATTGTGAGAGTGGCTATTTCAATGGCACACATGTACAATCAAGGGCTTATAGACCCCAAAGCTCTTGGTACAATGTATATCCATTCCTTCCCCTCTCAGACTCCAGCCTCACTCACAGCAATCTAGCAGCAGTGCTGGAGACAGTGGTAGTGGGGGTGCTAGAGGTCTGTCTCAGTGTACCAGTAAGTGTGCGGGGGAAGCTACGGCAGCAGTGTGATGTTGATAAGGAGCGTAGGAATGAACTGATTAGCTGGTGGCTGCAGTATTCTCCCTATGCTCTTGATTCTTGGAAGTGGCTCTCTGGTAAACTTCTCTGGTTGGGGGAGGAGAGTGCTTTGGTTGCTGCAAAGAGATACATCCATCAAACACCTGGTATGAGTGTGGTTAATTATCGGCATACCACACATACACAATGTCAGTGTTGTGTGATTATGGTAAAGGGTCATCACAAACCTAGCCCGAGAACAGTGCAGGCATGTACCATAAAATCCCGAGATTACGCCCCCCTCCCCCCCCCCCCCCCCCTTTGTGCATGCTAGGATTGGGCAAAAGCGGTGAGGAGGCTTATATGCGGGATCCTAACATTTCTCTGTGATAACCATTACCAACTGTTGAATGCCATATATGGGCACGCGATCTCTGCACTTTCTCTGGCTGTTTGGTGGGCAAAGCTTGATAAAGTATGACATAAATAGCTATTTTTTTGTTGTGGCTACTGTTTTTATTAGACTCATGGTCTGTAGTGTCAACATTTTACAGTCGGGGGGGGGGGGGGGGGGGGAGGGGGGCTTATACGCGAGATAAAAATACCTGTGCACAAACTTGAGCTAAAATTGCAGGTGGGCTTATGCACAAGGGGGGGGGGGGGGTGTAATCGCGGGATTCTACGGTACATGTACATGTACAATGTTTTGCTCTTGGCTAAAGGTATAATCGTCCATAATATCTACATTAATTTTATTTTGAGTTGAGCCCGGGTCCCAGTGCTACATGTACATGTATCATAATAATACATGTTTACTTCACAACCTCCTGTTGTATTGGTGTACATGTATGTATATACAAGTATATGTAAATTTAATGTTCTACCTACATGTACCTATGAATGCATGAGAAGTATGGTCATCATGCCTGTTTCCTCCAGGATACTCTTCATTCTTTACAAACCCAACACTAACCCTCAACAATGTCACTGCTGTAATGAAAGATGTCCAGCAGTGGGAGAGTGTGGCTGATTCAATTGGTAGTCCTCTTGGCAAATATGATGAGCTCATGAGTCAGAGCCCTACCACTGACCTAGCCAAACTAGCCTGCTGGGACTATTGGCTCCATCACCACCCAGCCCCCTCCTGGAGGATATTGGCTGGTGTACTTTATGAGTGGCAAGAACATGGAGCATTGGAGGTGCTGCAGATGAATTACCTCAAAGGTGAGTCTATAGGAGCTTACCACAGTCTCCTGGGCAACTGAGTACATGTATGTAACGGTATAATCCTGTTGCCTCAGATTAATTGACTGATTCTGAGGATATTAAAACCCGCACTTTCTGGTAAAGGTCATCAATCACATCATGTACAATGTATACACATTATGAAAATTATTTGTAAAATGCTACTTTGAATTGGATCATGTATTCCATTAGATAAGTACAGTATATCCCACCTAATGGTTCCATAGTGCAGCGAGTATAATGCTATCCGTAGTCACTTCTGCAGTACAAATCAGTAAGTAAATCGAAAGGACGTCAAAAGTATCTTGCTGTTCTTTTCTCATTGCTAGAATTGACCATCTCCGAACCCGTGTTTCAGCTGCTGGGCTTCTATGACTTGAATAGCAGTATTTTTTTTTATGCATAACAAGTAAGATCGATGAACCTCTGTTACTCACCAGCTACACTGTGTCTATGAGTAGGTTAATGCCAGCGCAGGCTAACCAAAAAATAATATGATTTTAACTTTCATGCAATTTTCTGATGAAGATTGTCAGTTGTTACACTTGCACTGTGAAGAATCCTAGTTCATTCTTGCATTATAATAGAATAATATTATTAAGGGCTTACGTTGCTCAGTAAATCCTTGATTCGATTGAGGACAGTAGTACATGTAAATACACCTGGCAACATGATTGTATATGTATTGTCATGTCTGAAGTCCCAAGTGGTTATAAACAGCTACTAATTAGCGTTAAAATGATTAGTGCATCTACGTTTCCAATAATAATAATATAAACAATGTTCAATACCATGAACTACTATGTGTGCAAAGTAGTGAGTGCTCATACAGTGATGTACTGAAAATTTAATATTAAAATACTGACTTGTTGAAACATTAAGGACTTGTGGCTAATATTTTCTGTACAAATTGCTTAGAGGAGGGAGTATGGCTCATATACACCCTCCCCTTTTATACCATTGGTACACTACATGTACAGTGTACATGTAAGTGCATGGGATATGCTCTTCAATGAAAACTTGACCATGCACTCACAGAGCACAAAATAACAGCTGGCCATCGGCCATTTTCTGTGCATTTCAACCAGATAGCCGCTCAAGCTACTTCTTGGTCGGTCATAGTGTCCAGGCAAGTTTCCAAAGCTATAAAACTACCAGTATGGTTTGGATAGAAATATCTACTATCAATGTCTCACTTATACTGTCTACTAGAATTTTATCTTACTTTTTATATCAAAAAATGAGCAAACAAGCTTCTTTGCAGTCGTTTTTGCTGTTTATTCTATTTCTCAGTAGCCAAACACGATAAGTCAAAGTGCAGTTGTTGTGCAAGATGTGCATGTGTACCTGTGGTTAAAGTAATTGACCTTGTTTGTGGCTTCCTAGTACAGCCCCCTAGCACTTGTACTCCCAGTTGTACAAGCCTTAAGCAGAGACTAGAGATAGCAAGGAATCTGGACTCAGTGGCATGTCCTAGCAAATGGAGCAAATGACCGACCAACTTGGGAATGGGTTGGCCATCATAGCCACTCCTTTTGAAACCTTATTTTGTCCTCTGCACTCAGTAGCTGCATAGTTGAAATGGTGTATGTGGGAAAGGTCGTCAATATAGTGGGTTCACTTCGCTGTACAGTACGATGCCGGTGCCTCATGCAGTCGCAGACTGGCCTCGGATCATCGGGAATCTGAGAGTATCTCTGGACCTCGATAGTGAAAATTTTTGAACTCAACAGCGCAGTACAGCTAGATTGGTCCGGCAGCACGCTGCTCATGGTGCGTGCTATATATAGCGCAGGGCTATCTATATATATCCACGGGATTACGTCAGCCTAGAGAACGCGTGAAGTTTGGCCGTCGCTGCTCGTCAGAGAAGGCAACACGCTGCTTGTAAGGTATTCGCTGGATACACGCACAAGATACTCTACATATTTCACTGAATTTCAAGTCCCAGAAGGGCTCCATCGAGGCCCTGAATTTTCTCATAATTACCTCATAGATTACCTCATGATTACCTAATAACAGCAAAAAAGTAAATTGTTACAGAGTGCATAATAATCACAGTATTGACTGTAACTTGTCTCTAGCATGCTTATGAGATTCCGATTTATTCAAACCTATGACAGTATTATGTATTGTGATAGCTTAAAATATTGGTCTGGCGAGCACCTAACCTACCGAACCATCTGCTACACCTATTGGGCAACAGAGGTGCTTTTCACGTTATACACTATAGACACAAAATCGCACCAGTATATTAGCGCTATGGCACCGCCTACATGTACCGTAGAATCCCGCGATTATACCCCCCCCCCCCTTTGTGCATGCTAGCATTGGGCAAAAGCAGGGGCCTATACGCGGGATCCTAACATTTCCATATGACGACCATTACAGACCATAGAGTCTAGATTCAATGGAACGTGGAACGGTGGAATGGAACAGTGGAATGGTGGAACGGTGGAATAGTGGAACGGGCAACTATGACTAACGACCCTATACCACACCAACTTATTAATTTTGTGCGTGTGCACTATATTATGCAGCTCAGCTTGAGCAGAGTCAGAAAGAAGAATAGGTCAGGGATGTAGACTCGGAGAAAGGCAGAGAGGCAAAAGCCACAGAGCACATGCTGATAGTCTAGATCTACTGCTACTTCCAGCAGAGACAGAATATCTGCCGTACTATGGTAGCTATGGTGCCTATTTTAATTTGTTGCTCAGCCTATTGCCATCATCATGCCATAATATTATTTTGGCCTCGAATGCTACATCCCTGGCCTAGCTGTTACATTTATTAAATACATAAGCTATCAGAATACTAGCTCCCCAGGTAACAATCTGTTGTCATGTCACCTGTGCCATGACACTCTGCTGGATGCCCTAGTCAATCAATCAACTATTCATAAAGTATATAGTACCACTTATGTATTGTATTTGATATAATACATTAAGTATTAGTCCTAATAATTTATGTGAGTGTATGACGGTACCATGAGTGATCATTATGATGTGTATGGGTGTGCATAGTTCGTTAATAATAGTCTCCTCTGTATTGCATGCTTCAATCTCCCTGAATGTGGTCCTCTTCCTTCCTCCTTCAGCCAGGGTCCAGCGATGGCTGACAAGCCAATCAATGCTTCAGTAGCTAGCTATCACAGGCTAGGTGTGCCAGGGGTTACTCCACTGAGAATAATTTGTCAGTCAGAGAGCTATAGGTATCACAACAACACATACATGGGCTCCTTTTCACACAGCTCTAAAATAGTCTTTCAACTTGTTGAAATGTCAATAATCTCCAGTAACAGGTAGCCTGGTATCAAGGCCATCCCATGTTTTTCAACATAAATTGCTAGTGCGCATGCCCAATTGACCCAAAAAACGGTACAGGGTAGTTAATCGCTCGTTCCACCATTCCAGTATTCCACCGTTCCACCATTCCACTATTCCATTCCACCGTTCCACTGTTATATTCCACTGTTCCACGTTCCATTGAATCTAGACTCCCCTCCAATACTGCACCTAACTCCAACACTACCTATGCAGGAACTTGAGCTAAATATGCAGGGGGCGTAATCGCGGGATTCTACGGTACATAACTTTGGCGTCCTCTCTATGGATATTCGGGGCGCCTCCCATACGTACTGCTGAAAGACAGGGCTTATATTTGGGAGGATAATATGATACACTGAAGTAGTATACTATGATGCTGTCTTAGATATGAAGTCCTTCATTGCCCCTGTAGCTGTGATTATCATTACCGTATCCTCCCGAAAATAAGCCCCCTTCGATAATAAGCCCCCTCCCCTCTTTGACCCTCAAGATCTTGCACAGGTATGTTTGCCTCGATTATAAGCCCCCCTCCCACCAAGTAGACTGCACACGTACACGCGTGCACGAGCGCGTACGTACGTACGTAACCCCGCCCTTCAATTGACTACGAGTACAAAGAGGAATCTTTGTATGGTGGTGGCTTTTAGTAAAGCCTGTATTGAAGTCATTCTGTTATGATGGCACTTCTAGCTTGGCGAAGACACTTATGAGCCAGTCAAGATGCTTTTGCTTTCCTCTGAAGATGTACACACACAGAACAACAAGTCCTTTCCCCACCGCCGATCGTCGTCTATTGCCGTCTACTTGATAGGTCATCTCGCTGCCACTCTTTTGCAGAAAAAACCCAGCAAACTCTGGATATTCCCCGCGGTACATATACATGACCAACGATGGTGTCGTCCTTCGATCCACACGGCGACAGCAAATGGGGGCCAAGGGGGGGCCTTATATTCGAGGGAAAGTGCATATTCGAAAATAAGCCCCCTCCCCAGTCTAGGTCATGTCTACTGCTGAAAAAGGGGGGGGCTTATTTTCGGGAGGATACGGTATATATATACCACGAAAAATATTTTTCAGAGCGACAATTTTCTTATATAGTCCGTGTCATTACATGAGGGCATGGATACGCGTCTTGGAAGCGCCCGGTTGCTATGAACGCACGGCGCGGGCGGAGAGAAAGTCTGCACTACAGAGGGTTATCTATAGGATTACCAACGACAGTCCTAGGACGTCCCCAAACCCCTATCCACAACCCCAAACCCAAACCCCACCCCCATCCCATAGCACTACAAGGCTCAGGATTGGTCAGAACTGTAGGGCCGTGTGCACAAAGAAGAGTGGCCTTAATGCCTCGGGCCATAGCTACAGCTAGAGACGCATTTTGTCGATCGAACGATCGGCGCGAAGCGCCGTGCGTTTCGAGAGGCCAGCTTGCTGAGCAGGCGCTGGCACTAGCCACAGAGCCTCGAGCGAAGCGAGAGGCAAGGTCTGTTCTTTGTTATACCTGTCAGTAGTCCAGTAACAACGTTAGAGCAGAGCGAGAACGTCGCCATTGCACACTTAGTTGGAGGGGTGTGGCCTCTTCAACCGCCTCCATCTGCGCATGTGCACGGTACTAATGGGCTATTTGTGAGCATGTACTGTTATTAAATACATGATCATGCATGCTAGCCACATTATCCCATAATTGTGACATTAAACATAGCTTGTATATACAACGAAAAATATTTTTCAGAGCGACAATTTTCTTATATAGTCCGTATCCTAACCTGGAGGGCATAAAAGATGCGCTCTCCTACAAGTTCAGAAGACTCACGATTGGTCAGAATTGTCGTGCCATGTGCACAAACGAGGTTGCCAGGGTCTAGGGGCCATAGAGATGCATTCTCGAGCTCGAGCGAGTGGCGCAAGCGCCGCGCATTTCAACAGGCCTGTTCAGCAGGCTACCGAGCCTCGAGTGAAGCGAGAGGCGATGTCTGCTCTTTGTCATGGTCTGGTGGTAGATTCGACGTTCGAGCGGAGTGAGAATGTCGCCATTACACGGTGAATTTGATCAGCTACACTTGGCCCGCAGTGAGGGGTGTGGTCTTCATCTGCGCATGCGTGCTATACTAACTGGCATCCCATGATTGTGACATCAAATATACTTGTACATATATATATAATATACTTATTGCCATAGTAGGACAACGATACCAGGAAATATCATGAGTTTATTACCACGTGCTGTTGTTACAATTATGGCAATAAGATATTTATCGTATATTTCAGCCATCGTTCAACATTTCAACACTGCAAATACCGTATTTATTTGAATACTACCCTTGGCTACTATTATAGGGTTTCATCCAGTGGGGGGGGGGGGGGGAGCTTCCCCCTCAAAACACCCCCCACCACCCCCCCCCCCCCCCCCCCCCAAAAAAAAAGAAAGAGAGAAAGAGGGAAAGGAGAGAGAGAGGTGGTGGGGGAAGGGGAGCATGTATGTTATTTTTGCGTTGCAGTGTAGTCCCCTACTTCATGACTTAATTATTTAAGAGCACTAGATAAAACTATGCAATACCTCAGTGACATCCTATAGGGGTCACGGTGCATGAAAGTGCCACACCCACTTCTTCCCCAAACATTTTTTCTGGATGAAACTCTGTATTAATTTCAGCCTCGCTGGAGTGCGGCTATACTAATCGAGGGCGGCTCTTATTCAAGGGCGGCTTTTGGAGTAATACCTCTTGGTGACATCGACACAGTAGTTTTGATTTTCTGGACTGATTTTCGAATGTTCGAGATAGATGATCAATAAATAAGCAGCAGAACCAAGCCAAGGACGTTTTCTGCCATGTTTTTCACTCGAACTAATGATTGTTTGTGGCTTGTGATTGTGGCCACGCCCACTTAATTTTGTTCGCACATACATACGGCTACTATTCGAGGGTAACTACTATTTCTTTTGCAGAGCTCCATGTGCGGCTACTAATTGGGGTGTGGCTCCTTTTCAAATAATACGGTATTATGGAAATTATGTGATTCTCACTTTACCGAGCTATACAAAATAGTATAATGATTCTCATACATAATTATACTATATACAATGAAAAATATTTTTCAGACGATTATTTTTCTTATATAGTCCGTGTCATTACATGAGGGCATGGATACGCGTCTTGGACGCACCTGGTTGCTATGAACGCATGGCGCGGGCGGAGAGAAGTCCGCACTACAAGGCTCAGGATTGGTCAGAACTGTAGGGCCGTGTGCACAAAGAAGAGTGGCCTTAATGCCTCAGGCCATAGAGACGCATTGTCGAACGATCGGCGCGAAAGCACCATGCATTTCAAGAGGCCCACTAAGCAGGAGCTGGCACTAGCCACCAAGCCTCGAGCGAAGCGAGAGGCGAGGTCTGTTCTTTGTCATACCTGTCAGTAGTCCGGTAGCAACGTTCAAGTAGAGTGAGAACATCACCATTGCATACTTGGTTGGAGCCAGAGCAGTTGCTAGCTATGAAGAGTGTGGCCTGTCATGCAACTAATGGTCCCCCCTACAGGTGGTCCCCCCGGACCACACATGTTGCCATAAGTAGTCCCCCAGGACTAGTTGTGTTGCCACAAGTTGTCCCCCTAGGACAACTTGTGTCATGGTAAGTGGTCCCCCTCAAACATAAGTGGTCCCCCCACATTTAGCAGTGGAACTAGCTGCGCAACACTTCAAATGATAAGTGTCGATGTCAGTGTCATTCATAATAATGCACTAGAATTCTATTGAGCAAATACTTGTGTGCTGCGTCCTGCTGCAGCAGTGTGGCTTGCGCTGTTGACGATCTTTACCTATATAATCAGGGTGCAATTGATAGGCGTGGCCAATAAAATGCGGTGTTTACGACACTCGTGGGCCTATTCAAAGCATAACAATATTATAGCAAGTTTTTCAACGAATTCATTGTGCTTAGGAGTTGCTCTGATGCCTAGATCTGGCGGTTTTCTCGGGTCTTCTTGCTGACGATGACAAGACAACAGACGACAGACAAACGGATTGCTTTACCCCTTGCATTCTATCGTATCTTCATATTTCACGGGAAGGCTAAATGTCGACTCCTTTGCTAAACATTAATGTGTAAATAGTTTTGAGACAAACAGCACCCCATAGATATGGGGGACCACTTACTGCAGCGGGGGACCATTTATGGCGCACACAGGATGTCCGGGGGGACCATTTATGATGACACAAGTGGGGGACCACTTGTGTAGGGGGACCAGTTAACTCGTTACAGGCCTCTGTAACCGCTTCAATCTGCGCATGCGCACGGTACTAATGGTTAGGATACTGTTTGTACATGAACTATGTCTCTATGTTTTGTCAGCATGTACTGTTAATAGATGATCATGCATGCTAGCCACATTAAACATACTTGTATTATTAGTAGTGTATCGACAACACCAGAATGCAGCTTGAATATTGAAGATTTGCCACTAAATATTAAAAGCTTGAGCATAAATGGTCATTTTTTTAAGAAAACTATGTTGATGGCACATCTTTATAGGTACCAGTGAATCACGGCGTCTTTTTGAGGTCTCAATGAAGTTTGGCTTCGTAGATGCTTCTGTGGATAAAATGTTATTCCACGGAAGTGCAGGTGTTGGTAAAACCTGCACAATGAACATTGTCGCAGGAGAAAAAACACCCGAAGCTCGACACAGTACCCCCATAGCCACCCGCCCCGTAACCATCTTTCAAATCCTGTTGTCAATGGAGAAATGGCTCAAGTACACATCGGAACAAAGATTGAAGATCTGTGCATGGCTGTCAAAATTGGGACTTGGACCGGAACTGATCGAGGTGTTGAAACAGGGAGCAGCAACTCCAGCCCTAGATCCAACCAGTGAGGAAGGTAGCAACCAGGAGGAGAGTGGCAGAGAACAAGTACGAAGTCCACGAAGCCCAGGTGCCACAGCTCTTCAACCAGAGCAGTCTGCAGTCAAAGTCAGTGACCAACATGCTGATCGCTCAAGTATTGTAGCACAACCATCTACTGCTTCTGTCGATCCCAAAGTTATCCAAGTGATCCAGGAGGTCCTTGACAAGATGTTTGAGCTGATTGATAAGTGCTCCGAGTTGGAAGACCCAATCTCCTTCCTGCGTAAGGTCCTCATCACTGATTGTGGAGGGCAGCCTCAATTTCACGAGATCTTACCCATCTTCTTAAAAAGGATGTCTATGATTGTATTCGTCATCAAGCTATCGGAAGAGCTTTCTAGCCGTCCAATGATCGAATACTACGAGAATGGGAAATCCTTGGGTACTCCTTATGAATCCAAACTGACCACTGAGCAGCTCCTCCAGCAAGGCCTTCGATCACTCCACTCTCATCGCTCCAGTAAAGATATCGATAAAGGTGATGATGCTCCACAGATTGTGGTCATTGGCACTCATAAAGATGAGGAGGGAAAGTGCAAGGAATCCAGGGAAGCAAAAAATCAGAAGCTGCGAAAAATGCTTCTACCCGCCTTCAAAGACGAGATTGTCTACTACCAGGCTGCCACAAATGACATCCTCTTCCCTATGAATGCAAGGTGCCCTGGTCAAGAAGAAAAGGATATGGCACAAGTAGTTCGGAACAGAGTGCGCAGATCAAAACCAAGGCGAATTCCTCTTCCATGGATGGCTCTAGAGATTATGCTGGATGAAATCACTCACGTTCTTCAACGTGGACTACTCCACAAGAATGAATGCCTTGAAGTTGCTCGCAGGCTTCACTTTGATGAGAGCACCCTAGAAGCAGCTCTAATGTACCTCGATGAGCTGTCTCTGATCCTCTACTATCCCGATATTCTTCCAGACCTTGTCTTCACCAACCCACAGGTGCTGTTGGACAAAGTCTCTGAGCTTGTGAAAGTCCATCATGATTCGATGAAACGCTGTGGAGATAAGGCATGGCAAGAATTTTTCAATCATGCTCTCATCACCATCGAATTTCTTTCCCAAAAGGATTTTGATAAGCACTATGTGCCTGGCCTCTTCATGCCTGAAAATGTGCTGGTTTTCTGTCGAAAGCTCTTCATTTTCGCCAATTATTCTGAAGGGAAATTCTTCGTCCCTTGCCTTCTTCGAATGCTTGGCCGTGATGATGTGTCAAAGTATCGCCTGTCACATGACTACCATCTCACACCACTTGTCCTCCACTTCACTGATGGCCCTCCATGTCGTGGCATCTTCTGTGCTCTTCTCTGTTTCTTGACTTCACCAGAGAACCACTTCCCAGGACCGTGGAAGTTAAAGATGCCGTCAGCTGGATCAGTCACTCCCACTTGCCTCCACCGCAACTGTGTCCAGTTCACCATTCCTGGGGTCAAAGTACCTTGCACTGTGACACTCATCGACACCTTGCTTCAGTTTGAGGTACACATGAAAGTTTCAAAGCAAGCTGCATGCAAGGTCTGCCCGACAATCAAACGTGCTATCACTGCTGGGCTGCAGAAGGCTAACGTTGCCTTAGGCTACACGAATTCGATGCCATCTTTTGCCTTTCTCTGTCCTTGTGGAGCTGGAGAGCCTCATCCTGCTACCATCGGAGATGGATTTTGGATCTGCACTTCCGATCAGGGAGAGGGGGGTGAATTTTCACCAAATCAGCAGCTATGGTTAGATGGAGACATTACTTTAGAGGAAAATTCAGGTATTACTTTTAACTAACTTCTTAAGTAGCCAGTTTAATACTTGCCTTAATTACCGTTTGTGGTGGTTATCCTAAGCCCTAAGTCATTAAGTTCGCTCCTACCCCATCTTAAATCAGAAATCTGTATTTACACTTTCGTTTGTATGTACATATAGGTTCATCTCCAACGATGGCTGAGCTGCTTCTCTTTCGTGCTGGTGACAGTCACATCAACATACCTCGGGAGGTGGGAATGAAGTACCACAATCTTGGAGCACAGCTTCTTCGCGAAAGCTTTGGATATATCAGATCACTGGAGAGAGAACTCGATAAGAATGCAGAGAAAATCAACTGCCAGATTTTTCAAGAGTGGCTAGACGGCAAAGGAAGGAAGCCTACATCCTGGCTTACATTGGTGGGGGTACTCAATGACATTGAAATGGGAGAACTCGCAAGCAAAATTCTCGACACTCTTACACCTAACTGTTAGTTGTCATATTATTTTATTTTTGCTAGTAAATTTTAATCCTATTGAGTTTATTCCTGATTTTCTTCCTGTGTTAAAGTGAAAATTTAATTAAACTCTGGTGTATTATGTGTGGTGGTGGGGTTCGATTCTAATAGGATGTTTTTACTCTGCTAGCGCCATGATAATATATTATAATATTGTTATTATTCAATATTTTCCCTGTATACACAAGACACATCAGCGATACAAACTTAATTAATTAATCTAATTTGAGTGGAACGTAAGCAGAGCAATTAAGAATTAATTATCCACATAATATTTCAATTGCGCTTAACTACATACATGTATGTATGTGTGTGCATGTATAATATAATTAAAATTAATACAATGTCATGACATTGTATGTATGTATGCTGTCATACTTCAGGAATGTAACACTAGTAACTAGTAAGTAGGCTATATAGCTATTGAATGCACACCAGCTATAAATTATAGGGAAATGTATCGCTAAAGGGAGGAGTTGTGAAGAACTAATAGAATCCTGGCTGGCGAGTCTGCAATCTTATGCTAGTTATAGGAATAAAAGACAGCAAATTTCAGAGGATCGTGGAGGCTCCTCCCAAGTCACAACCCCACTTGGGGAGAACACTGCACACGGTAATTAAATTTCTGACACTATAATTCACAATACAACAATAAATTAATCATCAAAAAGAAAGACATGCACCAGACATGACTGAGAAAAGAAAGGCAAGCAAGTTGGACTTGATAATACTATACCAGTTATTATAACTAAATTGTATGCTTGACTACTTGGTAAATGACGAGTGCGATTATAGCCAGGGCAATGAGAACAACCAGCACTAGAATGACGATCAGTTTGATGGACCTCTTTTGGTGTTTCTCTGCTTTCTCCAGTTTCTCTACTCCCTTGGAGACCTTATGGGCTGTCTGCTCAATGTTGTATAGTCAATGCGATCCAGTATCGTACCCTATTATAGCATTGAGTATGTAGCACAATAATTATTTAAGTATTGTCCATGCCAGGGTATACTCTAACAAACACAATAGTTATCGTACCTGATTGACGAGCATTGTTGCTAGGTCTCGATACAATTCATTGATCTCTGAGATGGACTGGACAATAGCTGTTATCCCCTTTTCTCTCTATCATGCCTACACTATTCTCCACCATCGACATTTGTTGCCGGGTGAACCCCTGTCATTAAAGGCAATAATAATTATGTAATAGGGGGTGTAGAGAATGGGTCATGAACTGACCTTGTCGTAGAGGACCTGTGGATCTTCCTCCTCTTCCTCTCCAAACACTGATGCTATGGGTTTCACCTCGCCACCAACCACACGCTCCTCCCTGTGCTTCATCCCTATACACAACAGCAGAAGTATAATTGTAGAAGAAAAGTTGCTACATGCTATATTATACATGTACATGAAGATATTACTGTATACTGTATAATACATGTATAATTATTATTATTATTATGTACACAATTTCATACATGCAAGTGTACATCCTCAATGCTATGTATACAGGAAGTGGAAAATGGTGAGAGTGGAGAAATGAGAGAGATAGACAGAGAGAGGGGGGTGGACTATGTAACTACATACGTGTACATGCATTGTGTAGTTGAGATGGGGTGGTAAAACTCACTCTTGAGGTAATTAAGATGATTGAGACTTTCTGAAGTTGACTGAGAGATCTTGTACAGAGATGGCCAGCGATGTGGTGACGTTCTTGGCCACTTTCCTCTCTTGGTCTGAAGCATCTTTGCTTTTTATGTCGACAGCTTATAGACCTCTCTTTGCTCTTGTATACATCTGTATTCACATTATAAGTACCATAGTGTCCCAGTTAAATGCCCATGGGCACATAAACATTTTGGCCCACATGGTATGCATGCATACATACAATGTCATGTTAATTGGTCTCACCGAACGTTCTCGTGCTTGCAATACCTATCTCAACAAAATTCGCCCAGTACTTACGCTAAAGAGATGCCCTTGGTGTCGGGGCCCCGCGCCTGCATTTTGCTTACGTCAGCCCCGCCCCGTCTTCTGCGCGTATATTGCCTTCACCCAGCTCAATCCCGGACTTGGTTTTGGGTGAGACAGTTGGGGGAGGAGCACCCCGACTGGGCCCCAACCACTTGTCACAGTAAGAGTACCCTTACTGGAGAGAAATGTTACCTACCTTGTCATGAACAGAGGGTGGGAACTGGGATGGGTCGATTTTCCCACAATTCTCCCGACGCCAACTGCTGCTTTTACCACTTCTTTTTCGGTCTGAACTGAGCCGTGCTATCACTACTTTCGTTCACAATTGCTGGCGTTGCACCATGTGCTCGATGACTCCCGCGCATGCGCTAGACCTGACCCATTAACCAGCGTTAATTGTCCCAATTAACCCCTTATTTAATTGGTCTCACCGAACGTTCTCGTGCTTGCAATACCTATCTCAACAAAATTCGCCCAGTACTTACGCTAAAGAGATGCCCTTGGTGTCGGGGCCCCGCGCCTGCATTTTGCTTACGTCAGCCCCGCCCCGTCTTCTGCGCGTATATTGCCTTCACCCAGCTCAATCCCGGACTTGGTTTTGGGTGAGACAGTTGGGGGAGGAGCACCCCGACTGGGCCCAGAGGGTTGACCTGCATGGTGCATGGTCACCCCTCACCCAACACCAAAAGTTACCGACCCCATTCTGATGCCATATCAATATGAATAAACACTCAGAAAATTACTTGCAATTGATCTTATGTTAGATATCATATACATGTGCTTGAGTCAATCGGGTACTTGTGTCGTCAATGTTTGCGATACCTTGCATAGTGTTTCTCGTGGGGTCTGGATATACAACGTATACGCCGCACTCTCCCAACGGCCGAGTGTCTTTATCAGGGAATCTTGGATGCCACATGCTGCCGCGGTCGTGGCCGCACCGATTCTAAAGCTGTGACCTGAGTAATTTCGCTCGTCCACCCCCATTGTTGTCAGAGCCTCCTTCAACTGAGTCACAAACCGTGCTCTTGTCAGGAGCCTCCCGTCTGAAAATCGGAAAAATGGCCCGGAGCAGGGGCCACGCCTAACTCTATAGTCCAAAATGGCTGCAACTGGGCAAATATTATTCCCTGATGTCCCGATGTATACTGAGACGCCCTTGCGAAAGGGATCTGTCTTTGAGGCCTTGATTCAAATCTCCAGCCAATTAGGGGACATCACGTTATCTACAAGTACGTCCTCCACCGAAAGGTGGACATTCTTGTCGTACTCCGTATCGGACGGAACCACGATTTCCCCGGTACGCAGAAATCCGAAAAAACACATGCAGGACGCAGCCCAAAGCATAGAAGCATTGAACTGATCTGGTGCCACATGCCATACTGCCTTCAAGTCGCGAAGGATCTGTACTGTGATCGGAAGTCGAGTCCGAGCGGTCTGGCCAGCCGTCTTTCGCTTCAGCCCCTTAACAACATACTCAAGCTGTGGCATGGCTTTAGCATGGGGGTCCCCCAAACCCAGTGATATCTGTGTGTATCTCACTGACGATAAGTAGGTTTTAATTGTGCCTGCCGTTAGCCCCTGACGGAAGAGCGACGCTGTAAACAATGCAAGAACCGATTCTGTGACTGGGTAGGGCTGCAGATCATGCTGATAACAAAATTTTTGATACCTCGAGCTGCCTGACCGGTATACCCGTTGCGTGGAAGTTGCTAAGCCAGCAACAAACAGTTCCTGAACAGTTGGCACCAGTCCACTGATGTCCAGTCCGGTTGATGCTCTAGTACCACCGATAGTAGCATCGGCGGCACTATCATTGTTCCGTTGATTGCTTGAGGGACCTGTGAGAAAAGTACGGAAAGATTGTTACGAGAGATAGCATCCGCTAGATCGTTTTCTCTCCCTGGTACGTGTACTGCCCGGAGCGTAATCTGATAATATGCTCGAATAAAAAATAAGCACCTAAGCATGTGCATGATTGGGGGGATCCGGGAGTACCCCGAATTCAGTACGGCCACCGCGCCCTCATTGTCACAATGTACGGTTACTGACTTAGTTGCCCATGCTGGCCCCCACACTGCGCATGCTATGACTATGGGCACTATTTCTTTGAATGTGATACTCTCTTGTTTCAGTTTCAACTCGTGGGTTTCATACGACTGTGGCCACTGCAATTGAAACCACACCTCCCCCCATACTGCTCCACATCCAAAGCACCCAGATGCATCAGTTGCGAAGTGAATCGATGATCTCTGGCACCCGTGCTGCTCTAGAATGGAAACTCCATTCCAGGCACTAAGAAATGTCACCCACCATTGCAAATCCGACCTAAATTGTCCATTTAAACGAACGTGATGGTGAGGCTGCCTAATTCCGGAGAGGAGCTCAAACATCCGTCTGAGAAATGTTTTACCTGGTTTTACTACTCTGCTAGCGAATGCTAATTTTCCCACCAGAGATTCCAATTCCTTTTTCGTTGACGACTTCTTTCCCTGCCACTGCCTGAGCAAGATTTTTAGCTCCTGTAACTTGCAATGTGGTAAACGGACATCCATCTTCTTTGAATCTAATTCAAAACCTAAAAATTTCAAGCATGTACATGGTCCCTCTAGTTTTTCTTCTGCTACTGGCAGGCCGAGGCGTTGGAAAACCTCCAGAAGGGATGTTAACGCCTTTTGGCACTCGTCGCAATCGGGTGCCCCAATGATCAAATAATCGTCCAAGTAATGAATAACGAACTGTATGCCCTGCTGCCGTGCAATCCACTCCGCTGCATCCGCGATAGCCGTAAATATCTTGGGCGCTGACCGTAACCCAAATGGTAATGCCGTATCGATGTAAAGGGCCCCATCCCATAGCATGCCCAACAGATGTCTATCTTCAGGATGGATCGGTATGTTTCGATACGCACTCTGGATATCTACTTTCGCCAGCAGTGCACCCCTCCCGTATGTTAGAATACCACTTGTGGCCTCGTCAATTCCAACATATGACAGCGAGCATACCTCTTCCGCTATTCCGTCGTTGACGCTCTTCCCCCGGGGCGACGACAAATCCACTATGAGCCGCCACTTGCCAGGGGTACTCTTAGGAATAATCCCGAACCGACTCGTGTGCACTTGGGGGTACAATTTAGGGTCTAAGGGTCCTAAGATCCTTCCTAGAGCGCACTCTTGGGCCAGGTAGTCCCTCACCACTTGTGGTTGCTCTCTGACCGACGGTAGATTTTGTCCGGAGGCATGGCACGATGCTGCTGCATAGTTAAAACCTACTCTAAAACCACGGCGAATTCCATCTACGATATACTCCTTAAATCTTCGGTCTGGGTGGTGAGCCAACGCTGACTCCCACTCCTGCCAATCCAGTGGTGTTGCTACGCCATTCAGTGCTTGTGGTAATCTTATTGGAATCTCCGGACGGCACGCATCAATTCGTTGGAGATCTTCCGTGTATGCATACGAGCCTGCAAACCAGATTTTCGTTTGTGAATACCAACCCCTGGATACATAAGTAATACCGTTATACCCCGTTTATTTGATCCGTATTACCGATCAACTTTACTCCCTTACCCTACTAACCATACCCCACATGTCATGCACCAACCCCTCAATTAATACACATGTAATTATGATCATTCAAAATCTTCTATGCAATGTCCTGTACATCATACATAATGACTATGATGTATGCAGCCAGTCTCAATTCAGTAGGGGTTGCCCCGCTGTGTGGTGGGGTACCTAGCTCCTTGGAAGTTCTGTTGCCCCTGGAAGCGGTAATTATTTGGGCAGACTATGGCTTGATGGTTTCCCCGGCATTTGCTACACACATGCTCGTGCTTGCAGCGCGGAAAGGCGCATTTATTGTTGTTCCAGAGGCGACATGGTTCCCCTGATCCTCGCACTGGTCCCCCACTTTTACCCTGGCTAGCGGTCAGGGCCAGGACTGCAGACTCGATTGCTTTTATGCGTGTCGGTAACTCTGGGTCCGTATCCCCTTGAAGTCCACACTCCGCAGTTGTGTGTGTCGAGGCAAAGCACAGTTCGCATCTGGTGATGGCGAGGGCCTTCCCGGTGAAACACATCGTGTACAGGGTGGCATTAATACGGGACCACTGCCTATTACCTGTAAGAGCAGCCTGCCGGCGGAATCCAGCATCGTAGCGTTGCCAAGCCAGCCCCGAAAAATCCTGGCTCACTCGGACAATGGTTGCGGCGTAGGCCATGAGCTCTGGGATTGCTTCAGGGTACGCTGGTCCCAAGACGCTCACATATGTTGTGAAGCATTGCATCCACGAAAAAATATCAGTTACCTGACGCGGTTTTTTTTGTTGTCCATGGCCGTTTCATCGCCGCCTCGTCGTCACGTTGTGAAAACTCCGGCAGTAGTTCTCCCATATCGACAAATTCCCACCGCCGAATCCTCTGTGCCAGTTTCGGTGCGATTGGCGGCCGGCCGTCCCCAACGTAAACTCCTTCGCCTACCATACCCCCCTTCGCAGTGGACGCCGGTAGCAAGTTTGTCAGCACTGACGCAGTGGACCCCGACGACGTTAGCCCCGACGGGCCCGGTGTTGCCCCCGATGAGTGGGTGGGGCCGTTATTCGCCCCGTTGGGCGCGGTCGTATCCCCGGTGGGATTGCTTGTGTCCCCGGTGGGACCGTTTGGTTCCCCGGTGGGATCCACGCGGTTGCCGTTCACTGCTGCTCCCGATCCCGATAGACGTGTTATACCGCCGCCACGACTAATCGGTAGGCCAACGAGGGCTGACGGTGGTGGCATTAAACCGATACCTACAGGAATGTATACCAACCCCATAACTTCCACGGGCAATTATTCTGGCTAGCAGTAATTACGTGAGGTACCTGAGCACCTCGTCATCCCAAGATGACAAGTCACCTGGGAGAGAATTAATCGCTTAATTATTATCGACTTACTACATACCTGCTGGCTCCTTTCGAGCCTGCTGAGCCTTTAAGGCGTTGGCCACGAGTGTGTCCACGGTGGACTGTAAATCCTCCAGCCGTATCGAACCGGAATCTCGGCTCCCCGTTGCTTCCATGACTTTCTAAACTTCTACTAGTCCGACGCGTGTCAAACTTCGATTTTCCCACAATTCTCCCGACGCCAACTGCTGCTTTTACCACTTCTTTTTCGGTCTGAACTGAGCCGTGCTATCACTACTTTCGTTCACAATTGCTGGCGTTGCACCATGTGCTCGATGACTCCCGCGCATGCGCTAGACCTGACCCATTAACCAGCGTTAATTGTCCCAATTAACCCCTTATTATATTTGTATAGGTGTTGTATTATGTACATTGACACCAAGAAATGCACTCAAGAATTTAGTATAATATTATTGGGGTGTTTTTCTGAGAGGGGTGGGAGGAGGGGCGGGGGTGGACAGCTATACAAGTGGATGTGGTTTGCTAGCTGGGCTAAGATATTATAGCCAGAGTATTAGTCAGTGAGCAGAAGATGTCTACCTGTGTGATTTCCTGAGTGAGAGTCTCTATCTCATGTTCTTCCTCCACGTCATCAAAGACATCGGGACGAGTGGCGTGTTTGTCCTAAAGCTGACTCAGCTCTTGCACTGCATAGTACAGGCAGTGGTACACATCTACTCAATGTCACTACTCTATACAGTGGAACCCCTCTATAGGGACACTCCCATAGTGGAAATATCTCCCTTAATAATGGTATATTACCATACCATGCAAGGTCCCAGCAATATTAATTTTATGGAAAAGTGTTCAAAATCCCAATGAAATGAGGATACCTTCTTTAATCAAGGACATCCAGTTACATGCATGCATACATGTGAACATATCACTACACTCACTTCTTCTCCTGATGGTGGTCACCTCGTATTGAATCTCATCCAGCAAATGTGTCCTACACCTGTTTGTATTAATTCATGATAATTAATATGTAAATGACATGTACAGTTTATTTCAGGATTTTGGTCAAGCGGGGGTAAACTCATAGCAGCAAATTTTTAATAGGGGGCAAATACAAATCCAAAGGGGGCAACCACATACACGTGTATAGGAAAAGCCACATTCTAAGGGAGGGCAAATCAATTCCCCTCCTAAAATAAATCCTGAGCGGTTTTAATTGTTCACTGAAATTGAACGTGTACCTGTACATACATATGTATGTACGTGCTATGTAACATAAAGTTTGCTCACCATTCTGGAGCTATGGTGTAGGCGCTGTGCACTGGGTCATCATCCACAGCACCTTGAGTTGGAACCAGCGCTATCGTGTCCGAACCAGCGTGTGTGTGTGTGTGTCGTGAAAGTATATATTTGTGAGTAAACTATTTACATGTACATGTAACAATTACAGTACATTGCTACAGAATTACGCAAGATACCAGACTGGTTGATGAAGATATCTGAGCCTATGAACTGATTGATGACCACAAACACTCCAGAGAAGGCAGTGATTTCTCTCTTTAGAGTTACTTTGCTCTGTTTCTCAGCTACCGCAAGAGTACCGCCGCTGCTAGCGCTGTGGATGGTTGTCAGTCCCCACAGTGTTGGCTGCTTCCTCCTCTGATACTGACACGTCAGCAGAACTTCCATATCTCGTTCTATCGGTACGATTCACAAACAGCAGTTTTTGATCACTCCTAGCGAGAGATAATGCTCGTCAACTGCCTGCTGCAGACAATGTGCAGAGCTCGAGATATTTGTAGGTGAACTCCAATTAGGAAACAAGCCCCACCTCTTCTATAAGAGGGGTGGGGCTAAAATTGTGGCAGACACTCCCTAGCCTGTGGCGTATATAGACGACTTAAGGCGTGAACGTTTAGCCGATTAGATGACCACCAGGAGGTGTGACCAGGCGCGACTCGCACCTTTGCTGCTGCCTCAAATGTATTAGTCGTATATGGGAATAGAAATATTTTCAGTTGCTACGACACGATAAAAATCGAGCAGCACCCTAGAGCCTGAGTGCAGTAAGATCGGCCACTAAAGTATCCATAATTGTGGCGATAGATGAATGGCAAGAGTCCTTGCTATTTTATAAGTGTTTTAGAGCATTTTCCCCCATACCCATAGTGTATTTTTGACCACCAGTGGGCGTATGCATACGTGTGATATAGTGCGATTCACACCTTTTAATGAGATAAACGTTCACGCCTTAAGGTATCATTTAATTGCGTGGGCGTGAGCGTCAGGAATGGCTAATTCAATTAGCGAATCGTGAAGGGGCGTGGCCGAAGAGGCCATATTAGCAACCGGAAGTGGCCCCGGAAGAAAAGACCGGTAATTGCCCACATCAAAGCATTCTTTCTTAACTATTAACCGCAACGACTAAAAAAAAAAAAAAAAAAGCCTAATTAGGCCTAATTAAGCATGTGGGCGTGTTCCTGGCACTGTGTGGAGTGTGTGCGTGTGCGTTAATGCAGGTTTCATTGCTTCCGATTGGGCGTGGCTTCACAGGCCAGCGCTTGGATATCGGGGCCTGGGACTTGGCCGCGGCGATAGGTGGGCGTGTCCCGGATGCGGTGGTGACCTTTGAACCCGGCCAGGAGGCTTTGGGGGCGTGGCAGGAGGTCAAAGGTGAGGCCATGTCAGTTAATGAGGCTCTGTACGGCGGTGCGATCGAGGGGCCTCTACGGCTGGACGGAAGCTGACGATGGTTGGAAGCGGATGTGGTTGCGATGACGTGTTGTTACTCCGCCCACACAGGAAATGAGGTGAGCTCTTGCGTGGGCGGTGTGGCAGAACGGCCTCCCAGTGTTTGTGTGTGTTTTGGCCTTGAGGAAGCTGTGTTTTAATTGGGATTGATTGTGGGCTTCCGGTGGACATCCGGTGGTTAGTAGGCACTTGATTGAGAATGGTGGTCCTCGGGGAACAGGGTGGGGCTGTTTTGGGCGTGGCCTGGCCCCTCCCTTCCGGCTCGGCTTCCGGTCCATGGAGGATATTAAATGAACACTTCCGGCTCTAGCAGCCACACCCCTGAGACCTGTGCAATTAAAAGGGCGTGGTTACACAACATGCACCTCCCTAATGACTTTGATGTGGTTTAGGTGTCATATCCCCACCTCACGCCCACGCAATTTAATGGTACCTTAAACACTGTGCTGTCGTTGCCTGCTTGTGCAGCTGTATAATGCCATATGCGGCGCACAAGGGTTTTATGCTCTAGAGAGCTCTAGATGGTGATAGCAACAATATCAATAGTTAAGTGAAAAAATTTTAATGTTATAATGGTATATCTTTAGGTACCAGTGAATCACGGCGTCTTTTTGAGGTCTCAATGAAGTTTGGCTTCGTAGATGCTTCCGTGGATAAAATGTTGTTCCACGGAAGTGCAGGTGTCGGCAAAACCTGCACTATGAGTATTGTCGCAGGAGAAAAAATACCCGAAGCTCGACACAGCACCCCCATAGCCACCCGCCCCGTAACCATCTTTCAAATGCTGTTGTCAAAGGAGATATGGCTCAAGTATACGTCGGAACAACGATTGAAGATCTGTGCATGGCTGTCGAAATTGGGACTCGGACCGGAACTGATCGAGGTGTTGAAACAGGGAGCAGCAACTCCAGCTCTAGATCCACCCAGTGAGGAAGGTAGCAAACAGGAGGAGAGTGGTGGAGAACAAGTACAAAGTCCACGAAGCCCAGGTGCCGAGCAGTCTGCAGTCCAAGTCAGTGAGCAGCGTGCTGATCGCTCAAGTATTGCAGCACAACCATCCACTGCTTCTGTCGATCCCAAAGTGATCAAAGTGATCCAGGAGGTCCTTGACAAGATGTTTGAGCTGATTGATAAGTGCTCCGAGTCAGAAGACCCAATCTCCTTCCTACGTGAGGTCCTCATCACTGATTGTGGGGGGCAGCCTCAATTTCATGAGATCCTACCCATCTTCTTGAAAAGGATGTCTATGATCGTGTTCGTCATCAAACTATCGGAAGAGCTTTCTAGCCGTCCAATGATCGAATACTACGAGAATGGGAAATCCTTGGGCACTCCTTATGAATCTGACCTGACCACTGAGCAGCTCCTCCAGCAAGGCCTTCGATCACTCCACTCTCATCGCTCCAGCAAAGATAAAGGTGATGATGCTCCACAGATTGTGGTCGTTGGCACCCATAAAGACGAGGAGGGAAAGTGCAAGGAATCCAGGGAAGCGAAAAACCAGAAGCTGCGAGAAATGCTTCTACCGGCCTTCAAAGATGAAATCGTCTACTACCAGGTAGATACTGAGGATATACTCTTCCCCATAAATGCAAGGTGCCCTGGCCAAGAAGAAGAGGATATGGCACAAGTGGTACGGAACAGAGTGCGTAGATCAAAACCAAGGCGAATTCCTCTTCCATGGATGGCTCTAGAGATTGTGCTGGATGAAATCACTCACGTTCTTCAGCGTGGACTTCTCCACAAGAATGAATGCCTTGAAGTTGCTCGCAGGCTTCACTTTGATGACGGCACCCTAGAAGCCGCTCTAATGTACCTCGATGAGTTGTCGTTGATCCTCTATTATCCCGATATTCTTCCAGACCTTGTCTTCACCAACCCACAGGTGCTGTTGGACAAAGTCTCTGAGCTTGTAAAAGTCCATCACGATTTGAGAAAGCGCACTGCTGGAGGTAAGGCATGGAAAGAGTTCTTCAGTCATGCTCTCGTCACTGTCGACTTTCTATCTCAAAAGGATTTCGATAAGCACTATGTGCCTCGCCTCTTTATGCCAAAACACCTGTTAGTTTTCTGCCGAAATCTCTTCATTTTTGCCAACTATCCTGAAGGAAAATTTTTCGTTCCATGCCTTCTTCGAATGCTTGGCCGTGACGATGTGTCAAAGTATCGCCTGTCACATGACTACCATCTCACACCACTTGTCCTCCACTTCACTGATGGCCCTCCACGTCGTGGCATCTTCTGTGCTCTTCTCTGTTTCTTGACTTCACCAGAGAACCACTTCCCGGGACCATGGGAATTGAAGATGCCATCAGCTGGATCAGCCACTCCCACTTGCCTCCACCGCAACTGCGTCCAGTTCACCATTCGTGGGGTCAAAGTACCTTGCACTGTGACACTCATCGACACCTTGCTTCAGTTTGAGGTACACGTGAAAGTTTCAAAGCAAGCTGCATGCAAGGTCTGCCCGACAATCAAACGTGCTATCACTGCTGGACTGCGGAAGGCTAACGTTGCCTTAGGCTACACGAACTCGACACCATCTTTTGCCTTTCTCTGTCCTTGTGGAGCTGGAGAGCCTCATCCTGCTACCATCGGAGATGGATTTTGGATCTGCGCTTTAGATCAGGGAGAGGGAGACGAGTTTTCACCAAACCAGCTATTTTGGTTGGATAAACATACAACAGAAACACAAGCAGGTATTCTATTGTAGCATATAATATTATTCATTAGCTGTCCTAAAGTGTTTTTATCATGATGACACTCTTATTATGCTATTTTTAGGTTCAACTCCAACTATGCCTGAACTTTTGAACTTCAAAGCTGGTGATTGCTACATCAACATTCCTCGTGAAATTGGTTCCAAGTATCAGAACTTTGGTGCACAGCTCCTGCAGGAACACACTTCAGCTCACATTGACGACTTGGAGCATCAGTATCAGAGAAACGGGGAGAACATCAACCGTCACATTCTTCAGGAGTGGCTGGAAGGCAGGGGGAGGAAGCCTACGACATGGGCCACACTGGCAAGGGTCCTCCACGACATTGAAAAGGGAGAACTTGCAAGGACTCTAGAAGAATCATTGTCAGGCTAGTCATGACTAATGTTTATGCATCAGATCTTTGATTCTTTCATTTATGGTGTCTATGTTTGTCGTAGTTTAATTATAATTATTGGTGTGAATTAAATTTTTCAGTTGGGACCTAATAGTATGTAAGACTGTTGGCGAATTTAGATTTCACGGTTTGGTAAACTCTACCGCAACGCTTTCCAATGCCATATAAGCTGAATTCCAAGATATCAAGTTTTGAAGCAGTTCATTTTTCATGCATAATGGAGTGAAATGGCCAGTTTGCAGTCATCATTGCTGTTTGATTTTTATCAACTTCAACAATTCACGTTGTGCCATTGTCAGTTATTGTAAGTTGGATCGAGTATTTGCGGGTTTGTGCGCTAAATTTTCAAACGAGAAGCACTAAATTCGATTGCCACCTTCCCAAAAATTGCGAGTGGATCATGCTGTTAACGTTCGTGTTATTATTTCTGATGACACTGTGTGCAATTATTTATTGCATCCAAGTCATAGTATATACATGGTCGACATTGTACATTTTTTATATCATCATGTACCCGCATCCATATCTATGAGTGCATGCGCGAGATAACCATGTACTGCGCATTCATAACTTTTGTACTACTGGAGCTGTACGAAACAATAATGTAATATTAATTGTTTGCTATCTGTATATACATAATAGAATTTTAAAAATGTAATACCAGATCCTGCTGTGTATGTGTGCTCACTAGCTGTGGTATAAAAAGTGTTTTTAATGTATATTTCTCTACAACCTGTACCTGTCACGTTTATGAGGTAATGCTTTCACTAAATGTACGAGGTCCTTGACTCTTGATCGTCGTCCTCGTCTGTGTCCTGGATGGCCCTGGCCAGCATGTCTTCATCAGTGCCGTAGTCAGAGTAGCGACTACCTTTACCGTAAGGAGTTGACGTACGCTTGCGGGAGGGGCCAACAAGATTCTCAGTACTACTCGAGTCCCCTGGACCTTCCAAGCTAGCATCGTCATAGTACATCTCCATTCTAAACTCCTAAAATACAGCAAGAGTGAAAAGAAAGTTAATAATGTTTAAAATTATTATTATTGTGTATTATGTATGTGTGGACTGGAGGAGGTGGATCGAAAAAGAGGAAAAGGGGAGGAGAGCATGGGGGAAGGCAAGGTAAGAGAGGGAGTGCATGGGAGAGAGGGAGGGGTGAAGGGAGAGAACGGGTAAAGCTAGAGAAATATACTTGTGATTCTGAGGAGAGCCCTGAAACTCGTGAAGTTGTCTCCACATCAGTTTCTTCAGGTGGCATATCCACATCCGTTTCTTCAGGTGGCATATCAAGCTCAATTTCCTAAAGCCACAATAAATAATAATAATTGCATGTGTATATGCAGTAGCTACATTATTATAATCAAAAGAAGTTGCATGACTAACCTGTGAAGAATAGAGAGGGTTTGGCTGATCAATGGTTGACACACTAGTGACTTCACTCCTATAAATATATAGCATTGTTTTAACATTGTGTTCATGATTTAATACTTAGTACTATTTATAGCCAGTAAACTCACGTTGTTAAGTCAGGCCAGTCCACATTGGGTGAAATGTAGGCAGGATTTTGTTTTTGGTAGTTGTACAGGCTAAACTGTTCCAACTCAGAAGTGTTGCCTGCAAGCATAATAATAATAATAATATACTGTAATTCTCCTAATTTCTCCTAGCAAGTATAGAGAGATTTCAGTTTTGATGCATCAGGCTAGACTATTAAAAATATTCAAAGGGAAGATGAAATGTAGACTACATTCATGGAGCCTTAGCTTGCAAGTCTATTTAATTTATGGTATCGTGCATGAAAAAGACTACCTAGGGCATTAGGTTATAGTTGGACTCTACTGTTAGCTGTAGCACTCACTCTTGTGTAGCGTGGATTGTTTCCTCCATCTTCGATTCCTGAAGAGATAAACATGCATGATTTTCAGTTATTGCCAGCTAGTCCATGCACTGTTTAATTTCAATCCGGGAAAATATCGTATAGCGGGAAATTTTCGTTGGTGCTAATTTTCGTATGATTGGCCAAAACACCCTTAGAATAAATTTTCGTATTTTTTTAATTTCGTATGCTTGCTGCGGGAGATTGCGCGCATGCGCAGCTGGTAGCACTCTCACTTACGTGCGGTATACGGTAACGCTAGCATCACTGATCGTAATCGATGCCGATAGCAGTCTACTGGAATCAGAAAGGTCACTTTGTTTCAATGCCTTGGCAAAGAATCGATAAAGAGACATCGTTCAGTGAGCTAGCCTTGCATTTAGCACCTCGTGCTAGCGACCGCGTGTGGCACGTATAGGTCAAAGGTCACGCACGAAAGAAAAAAAAGTTCATACGTTCAAATTTTCGCAGTTTTTATTTTCATATAAGGGATGGAGCATACGAAATATACGAAAATTAGCACCATACGAAAATTTCCCGCTATACAGTAAAGTTTCTCATCTGGTATTGTATTTACCTCCTTCGCTCAATGACACATCCAATGAGGAAGCAACAGCAGAGGCAAATGATGATCAGACCCAGTGCCCCCAGGATAATCCACACCCAGTAGGGGATTTCACGCGCTACTGCTAGGTCAGGCACGAACACCTAGTACATGATATTGTACAAAGGAATGGGTAACTCACTTTATAATTAATATTTCATACAACTGCATGATATCCTACCGCAATTTTCTGTACATTACAGTCAGTGAAGACATCCTCGACTACTGTATATTGTGCATCGATTAATCTGTGGGTTTGAATTGAGATAACAAGATACAAAATGATGGTCAGAAGTTTATCAGCAGCAATTGAAAAATTTGGTGGTCAGTTGATCCCAGATTGCAGTAACCATTATGGCTCCATGTGAAGGCTGACCACCAGTGACTACCAAGTACATGTATAGCTATTTTATTCCCTGCCAAATTTGGTACTGACTTACCTGATCACAGTATGTGGTGAAATGACTTCATTATTCACTGGTTGAACCGTGAAGAACAGAACATCAGTGCTGTAGTATACAAAACAGTGAGGTATTCCTTTATACACATTTGTTAAAATTAATATACAGCCAACATACCCGGTAGTGTCAACTGATCCATCTTCAGTTTGTTCCACTCTAACCTCGGTTATGGTGACATCACCATCAGTGACTTGCTCCAGTACACTGCATCAATCAGGGGATTACAATAATAATATTATTATATTATAGATCATTATAATTAAAAGTTTTCTGTTACTCCTGTACCTTTGAATACGACCAAGCTTTCTCTCTACTAAGTCTTTTTCTGTCTTAAAGGTGATGATGACCTGGTCGGTTAACTTGTAAATCCTCACCTGCACGATCAAGAGAAATAGCATACCTATTTAAAATCCACCCATTTACATACAGACCATAATACTCTACACTTAATAATAGACCCTATTCCACCATGACGTCACGCGCGCGGAGGGAGGTCAAAGGTGCGCATTAATTAGATTTTTTAGTGCATTATAATGGCGATGGTACCCATCAAAAACGCGGTTCTCCACTTGTAAACAGCTGCATTGTAACATATTACACTTGCAATACATTAGAATAGGGGTTTAACATTGCAAATAATAACTTAAAGTGAGAAATGGCGGAATATGTCCCGAGCACTGCAGCTTCCAGTTCTTCACGCACTGACACCACCTCTGAGGGCACTCCAGTAGAGAAGTGGACCTGTGACGCTCTCAAAGCGTACTTAAAATCCAGAGGACTGACGTACTCTGGTCTACGAAAGGCCGAACTAGTAGCAAAGTAAGTTTTAACTACACTTTCACCTGCGAACTTCAACTATTAGTTTAAAGTACACGACCTTTCTAGCTCCTCCCACAACTTTCTAAGCTTAGTACCCATGAAACCCTTTACCTACTTGTTCCACACACAAAATTAATAAACTTGCAACTCTAAATATTATTAACAGAACTAAAGGTGCTATGGACTTGGGAGTTTCATCTTGCGAATCAAGTGATACTGAGGAGGAAAGACCCGATATCCTGGAGAAAGCCATGAGAGATGACGAGCACTGGGTAGACCTGGATGACGTAAATAAGACACATGTACCTCCACTATCATTACATAATATACATCGCTATTTTATCAAACGAAGAGTACGTAAGGACCAAGTAACAGCTAGCAAACCTTTTGAACGTGGCTACCGTATTTATGATGCTAGGAAAGTGCAATCGATATCTATTTATTCCCCCACTGATGACAGTCTATTTAGAGTAATTAGCGCACACGTACATCCATCACAAAAAACAGATCGTATATATCGCACATTTATCGTAGTGTATAAGACATCAGGAGAGATTTACCACGCTATCTGTTCGTGCACTGCTGGAGAAGGAGGATCATGCAATCACGTAGCCGCACTATCGTTCGCTATTGATGACTATAATCGTAAATTACCAACCCCATCATGCACGTCAGTACCCTCTAAATGGAACATACCGAAAAATATTAAGGAACCAAAAGACATCCCTATACCTAACTTACATATTAAGAAGCCATCATATATCAAACCTAAGAATACTGGACTATCATCACCACATATACCTATTTCCCCACAATTATCTCAAGTAACCATACAACGCATCATGAAACTACGTCAAGACTTATCACAGCATAGCTCAGACACCTTGGTTTTTCACCAAGTATGGCCAGAAACTATAAATAAAGAGCAATTGGCAAGGCTACAATCATCACAGCACACTTCTACATCATCTCCACCATCATCACCACAATAGTATATAGCATTGTATTAATAATTATATTGTTTACACAACATCATAGTGTATAACATAGAAATTTGGACAAAATTAGTTATGATCAAGTTCAGCTGCTACAACATGTTTAACCCTAGCTAGATCAGCATCTGATAATTTGTCTACATCCACAACTAATGGGGGGTGAAATAAACTAAGTGCACAACAGATATACCAGATATGATTAGCATATGGAGCAATACTTAATGGGATAACACTACTTAAAATATGATAATGTTTGACACAACCAATGGCTCTCTCTACATGAATACGTAATGAGGCTATTTTACGAGTCTTAGTGACCTCAGTCTTGGACAAACGTCCACCTCTCACAAAAGGGGGGATATTAAGTTTACAGCCACGTATAAATAATTCGTATGATATATCGAAACCTTTATCGGCCATGACTGAATCACCAGGCTCGATAAGCTCTAATATACCACTACATTTAGTTATTTCTTTGTCTGAAATGCCTCCTGTATACAAACTAGACACAAAAATACACGCACCTGTTGGACTAACACCTATTAAACCCTAATCCTCTAAATTGTGCAGGCATATGATGATTAACTAACTCACGTGATGGCCAAGTAATTAAAGGATGAAGCTGTGAACTTAAAAAGGGTAACCATGCTGTGCAAATTCGTGATACTGTGGTCTGACTACAGTTAAATCTGTGTGCAAGGTCTTTCTCCAATAAATTGAGGCGTAAGCGTACTAATATCATAAATAATTCGTCAATTGGTTGTAATAGTCGTTGGCGGTTGAGTAGTTGGCGGGTGGGTTGTTCATGCTTACTTGGACGATAGCGGAGATAGATAAGAAAAGGTTCTAAATAGTGGTATAAACATAGTAGGATATCATAGGAAGGCAAACCAGTGTAAAAACGTATGTCATCGTCACTTCCTTGAAATCGAGAAATTCCAAATCGCTCAACTTGACTAATTTTAATGTTCTCCAACTCCTGCGTTACTCGTTGTAGCTCCTTTTCAAGCTTAGCACTCTCCTGTTGCAGTTTAGTTACTGAATTAGAATATTCTTGTAATTGTTTAGTTGTGTCAGCTTCTTGTTTACGTTTCTTAGGTTCAGGGGGAGTAAAGGGGCGAAGAGCGGGGGGTTTACGAGTAGTAGTAGTAGTAGTAGTAGTAGGGGTCCATGGGAAAATGGTTGGAATATCGTTATTAGATTCTTTCTTATTATCTTTAAAATATAAGCTACATATGTACGTATAAGGTGATACTCTAATGGGTCTCTTGATGCTTACTAACCACTGATGTCTTCTGTCAAAATCTGTTGGAAGTTTGTGGAATGAAAGGTGTTCACACTCTTTTTTGTCGCTTCTACTCGTGCATCCGGGAATAGAACAATTTCTTGGCATCACATGCAGCAACAGAATCCTACTTTATACACACCTTCGCTTCAATTTTCGCTCAAACTCAGTAACCCAGTACAAATTTTGCAGCACACTTTAACACAGGACATTCACACTTTAGCAACTACTCAAATACATAGACAGCTGCTATAACTCACCTTCATACAGGATTCCCGCTCTTTGTACAGAACAGCAATCAGCTGGAGCTTACAAGCAGTCGTCTTCTCTTCTTGTTTTACACGCGGCTATACGGCGTTACTCTAATTAATGCGCACCTTTGACCTCCCTCCGCGCGCGTGACGTCATGGTGGAATAGGGTCTAATATTTATTATAGCTATTCGCTAGGAAACTCACAGTCACTATTCCGGTTCTTCTGTTGGTAGGAGGGATTCCAAAGTTATCAAAATTTAATGCTTCCACCTCCACGTTGTGCATCGTACCGCTCAGACCAGCGAACACTCCAGCCATTGTCACAACACCAGAGTCGCCATCCACAACGTATGGTACATTATTGGATAGTATACGGAAATAGACAATGTTGTTATTGCCGACATCAGCATCTGTAGCCTGCAAGATTAGCACATGATTTTGTATATCAACACTTTAGTTTCAGAGTTCAAAAGAATAGGTATACCCCTGCAACCAATTCATCAGGCATTATGCATTAAAATTAATTTTATATTGCTGTAATTATGAAATATTATGTCCACTGGATATTAATGCTATAGCCCCCTGAATACTTAGCATTAGCCTACTCCAAAACTAATTACCCCGCGCGCATGCGCAAGGGGTAAAGTGATCGGTTGTGTCTGTTGTTATTGTTAGCACAAAAATCGCCGGATCTGGAGATCTAGGAATCTGAGCAACTCGTAAGTACAGTATATCCGTCGATATCGTCGAAAACTGGCTTCATTATGCTTCAAATTCGAATCGTTTGGCAAGGTCCACAAGCATCGCAAATGCTGCATTTTGTTGGCCATGCCTTGGACACTACCCACCATGTGCTTTCTGCTCATGCGCACAACCTGGCACAATATGTAGGTAAAGATCGTCGACACTGCAGCGCGCGGGGTATGTGCTCTACAGAGCTCTAGTTACGTTATTACGTCCAGAGTCCCAATTAGAAACAAAGAATTCGGCTCTCGCTATGATGAAATTATGACGAAATGATGATGAAATGATGATGAAACCTATGATGAAACTTATGATGTAATTCCTGTGAAACTGTTTCAAAATGTTTAGCGCGCATGAAAGGTTGTTGGGACCCAGAATTCGAACCTAGCGTAGAAGACATCGTGGACTATCGATGAGATATGGCGATTTTCTCGGTTCGCTTTCTTTGGCGAGCTCGCACTCGGGGGGATTTCCCTATTCAATCGAGCACGTGGCAGGTGAAGGTTAACCGGCTCAAGCCGCGCGCCCCAATATTGTACGCGTATACGGAGCATGCGCAGTTTGTCGATGTGTCCTAGTTCGAATTTATGGCGGCGTATTCGTGAGGGACTCTGGACGTAATCTCTGAGTTGTTCATTATCTCCCCAGTAGCAATTTACTTTTCTGTGGTTATGAGGTAATTATGGTGTAATTATGATGAAACCTATGGTGTAATCTATGAGGTAATTATGAGAAAATTCAGGGCCTCGCTGGAGCCTTTCTGGGACTTAAAAATCAGTAAATATGTAGAGTATCTTACACGTGTATCCAGCGAATACATTACAAGCTGAGCGCTACTTTCTCTGAGAAGTACTGTTGGTTGAACTTCACGTGTTTTCTTGGCTTACGTAATGTCGTGGATAAATAAAGCTAGCCTTGCGCTATATATAGCACGCATTGTCACAAGGGGCTGGCCCGCGCGCGACTGCAGCAGCGTGACCAACTTGAAGTTCGGAAGGAATACTGTACTGTCGAGTTCGTTTCTGTGATTGAAGCATCGAAACTTGTCGCTGTCAAGGCTGAGAGTCGATCTTAGACGCCACCTCCATGATTTCTGGGGCGAGCATCGATCGATGTGTACGCATTCTATTGACGACCTTTTACCACATGCACCATTACACTATGCAGCTACTGGGGAGATGGTCAAGGGTTCATTTCATTGTATAATATTAGCTATAGTTCAGTCGTGCATTTCCTTACCCTGCATTAAAAGTTAGCAGCATATTACCTCTACATGGCTATACAGTCTAGCAAGAGTATATTGTTATTATTGTTATTGAATGGAAATACACACCACAATAGGTGCAGCACTGCAGTATAGCTAGTAATATACAAGACAGACGATATTCAAATAATTTATAAGACATAAAAGTATTTTGGGGGAGAGAAAGCATCACAACTTAGACGCGTACGTTTTCAAGCGTGCCCGAGTGCGGAAAGCAACCGGTACCCAGAAAGCATCATCATCATGAGTCTCAATCTCAAAACCAGGGACATCAGACCGACTCTCAAAATCCATTGTAGCAATCTGTGATGGCTTCAGGTCTTCAGAATCCGAAGAGGAATCCTTAGCTGACTCAGAGTCATGATCACTGGCAGCATCTTTCACATAGGACCTAGTTATCTTGACTGGTGACCAAGTCAGCTTCCCATCATCACTAACAACACACACTCCAGGAGTGCTACTGTCCAACTCATGATAGTAGATATCATGCAGCATCCCCGAGTCTCCAAAGATAGTATCACTCAGACTAGTCCTTTTCGCAAGTATCATTTCAGGTTCAATGACAACATCTTGCATGTCATGACTCGGCTTCAATGATTCAATGGGGAAAGACTGATTCAGAGTGTTCTGTGTAACAGCATCAGTGGATACAACAGGGTCAAGAGAGTCAACAGCAGCGGAATGGTGGCAAGATCCAAGGTGGGCATCAACTGGAATGGGTAAACTAGCTGGTCCAGTGTCCAAGACTGAACCATCCCTGGGTGGCAAAATCGGGCCAGGCTCAGCAACACCAGGTTTCTTCGACTTATTCCTCTGCCTTCTTCTCCTCCTTCTCTTAGACTTAGTATTCGCAAGAGAATTTTTAGTTAAGTTAGCTGGAGTTTCACTCGAAGCCGAAGTTGGCCAGAAAAAACTCACAGAAAGGCCGGTGCATGACTTTCTAATGTCCCAAGAGGTGTCACGTAGTTGCAAACCTGCATGTTGCATAGTGGCAAGAGCAGGGAAGGGAAATCCAAGCCTGTGTAAGGCGGAAAACTCTCCTTCGACGACAACCACGGAAATGCTACTCTTCTGGTCGACCATTTTTTTACTCTTGAGTCTAGTATGATTATAGTACCTTCTGGAGCTCCGGTAGTGTCCTGTTGATAGGGAGAGTAAGACGAGCAGAAGAAAATTTTTCTTTAGGTTGCTTGTCGTCCAGTGTATGGTGGTACTAATGGATCTCTCAGGATGATCATCTCCAATTAAGCTGAGTGTGGAGGACTACAGGAAGAGTGTCAAGAGCAACACAAATGTCAGGAGAATGTAGCTATGCATGACTATAAAGAGAGAGAGAATAGACTCGGGTAGCCAGGGTAAGAAAAAGAATAGAAAATGTGTTTGTCTGTACATAGCCACTTGATGTCTGCATGCACTTAAGTTGTAACAACTATAATGTGGAATATTGAAATAATAAATAATTATGCATGAAGAGAAATACGGTAGATATCAGTCATTACATGATCATGAGTAGATGAAAACTTACTTATATCATCATTCCAGATTGTAGATGAGTTCTACTGGAAAGGAATTCATGGAGATGTGCAAGAATTTTGCAAGCGGTGTGACGAGTGTGATAACTGGAGTCACATGGACTGTGCAGGACTGAACAATGTTCCTCATGGAGACGGATTTTGTCATAAATGTTGTAAATGTTGATGGGGAGATGCCTTGTGAAGTTTGGTAGGGAGGAGGTTTTACCCTGGAGGGGGAGATAATTTACTAGGATACTCTCTCTGGGGGGAGAATTTGTACTTAGGATATTCTCTCCCCCGGAGGAAATTTCCGGGGGGAGGTTCTACCCTGTGACACCGGAACCAGCACTCCAACGGGAATAAAAAAACACTTCAGAGCAAAGTGTGACTTAGCATGTGTTCCACTCAGAAATTTCATGGGTGCACCAGCACCCGGTGCACTCATGCTTCCTACGCCAGTGGCCGTAGAGATGCATTCTCGAGCTCGAGCGAGCAGCGCAAGTGCCGCGCGTTTCGACAGGCCTTCTCGGCAGGCCACCGACTCGGCGAGCCTCGAGCGAAGCGAGAGGCGATGTCTGCTCGATCTTTGTCATGATCTGGTGGTAGATTCGACGTTCGAGCGGAGTGAGAACTTCGCCATTACACGGTGAGTTTGATCAGCTACTCTTGGCCTCCAGTGAGGGTGTGGTCTTCATCTGCGCATGCGCGCTATACTAACTGGCACTCGATGGTACTAGTGTTCAGTCACATTATCCCACGATTGTGACATCAAACAATTACATACTTGTTATATATATACAACGAAAAATATTTTTCAGAGCGACAATTTTCTTATATGTGACCGGATTTGGGAAAACCCTCCGTATGGGATTTTTTCAGAAAATTGAGTTTGATGCATGGTTGATAAGCTCTACCATGAGCTAACCCGCGTTCAAGTCTTATAGGCCGATCGCGCTTGGTTGTTGAGATAGAGCGCTTTGTTTGCGATCGCGCCACACCCCCAATAATCGAGAAATTACGGTCTAAAGGCGTTGCTATGCACGCGTATGGCGTTTCCGCATACTACGCGTGACCCGGAAATTCCGTGATGCTTTGTGTCTGAGATACAGTTGGTGTCCAGAGCAACTTCCTTCCCGATGTGTCTGTGACCAGCAATTCACAGTGGAACATGCTCTGAGCTGTTCTCGCGGAGGATTTCCATCGATCCGACACAATGAGATCAGAGATATTACAGCAGAATTTTTGACAGAAATATGCCATGGAGTTGGCACCGAACCTTGCCTACAGCCTGTGACTGATGAAAGACTCACACAGAGATCAGCGAACAGAGAAGAAGAAGCCCGCCTTGACATTGTGGCTGAGAATTTTTGGGGCCGCGATCGGCAACGTGCATTTTTTGATGTACGGGTCTTTAACCCATTCGCACCGAGCTATCGCAACACCTCTCTTGCCCAATGCTATCGCAAAAACGAACTTGAGAAGAGAAGAGCTTATGATGAAAGAATAAGAGAAATTGAACATGGATCATTCTCCCCCCTCGTTTTTTTCTGCTGCTGGAGGCATGGGTGAGACAGCAAAAGTGGTTTACAAGAGAATTGCATCGCTAATTGCTGACAAGTACAACAAGCCGTACAGCAAAACCATTAACTGGCTAAGATGCCGACTCAGCTTCTCGCTTTTACGCTCAGCCGTGATGTGTCTGCGGGGATCTAGATCCTCCCTCCACCACCCAATCAGCTCCTCCTGTGGTGAGATCGACCTGGCCATTGCTGAGGGCCAGGGATCATTCTAACTTGAGCCATATATACTTGAACTACTTTGATATTAATTTTATTATTATATATTATATATATATTTTTTTGCCTCTCATTATACACTGTAATTATTGTGTCAAATTACCGTAAACTCTGGTTATTAAGCGCACCTCGCTATTAAGCGCACATTATTTATTAAGCGCATGCCCTCTTCTTGTCATAAGCTATTGTTTATTAAGCGCATGCGCTTAATAGGCGTGGCGTTCTATGAACCTGACCTTAACCGGCTGGAAAGTATTTGGAGTCCAGCTATCTTTGGAGAAATGATGGCCACGAATAACGTTATCATACAAGAAGATCGACAAATCGCCAGCACTCGTCATCTTGAGCGGCAACTGTAAACGTTAAAGTACTCGATCGATCGATCGATTGCTAGCGGGCCTTGCATCCATCACGTGCTCAAACGTTTGTGGGCGTGGTTATGTGCCATATAAGCGCATATCCTTTATTAAGCGCATACTGTCATTCCGTTTACCGCTATAAGCGCATGCGCTTATTAACCAGAGTCTACGGTATACACTAAGTAGAAAAAAAAAGCAAATTTAAATAATTAAATGGACCTGGGCGGAGCCGTTCGAAATGTACGTAAAGATCGAGCAAGAGTTGAATTTCGTTGTTGACAACGACAGACGCCGGATTGTTCTTAGATGCCCAAGAAGCTAAAAAGGTGAGCGAACGTACAGTAGTTCGAGATTTTGTCATATACATGTCCAATAACCCTTCTTCTAACTGTTGCCGTCTTCTACGGAGGCTAGTCGTGCTATACGAAGGCGAAATAAGCCTTCATTTTGACCCACCTAGTCCATTAAGGTGCAGTATTGGCTTTTAGCAAGTACTATTGACAGTGCTATTTGTGCTATTTCAAAACCATGCTATTAGCATAAATAGCAAATAAAGGTTTACTGATGCTATTTTATGCTAATGGTTAAGGTCAAAGGACGGTTACTGGTTACAAGTTACAGGTTTAGGGTTAGGTTTTGGTGCTATTATGCTATTATTGCTATTTTGCTATTGACACCATTTCGCCAATCTATAGTGTGCTATTTTGCTATTACACTGTAGGTGTTATATGGTTTTGGTGCTATTTTGCTATTATTGCTATTTTGCTATTGAAGTAGCAAAATAGCATAATAACTAAAATAGCACAGCTTCTAAGACTAACTAAAAATAGCAAAATAGCATAAACAGCAAAATAGCATTAATAACAAACTAGCATACCTCCTATAACACTAACTACAAAATAACAAAACAGCATAAATAGCAAAATAGCATGAATAGCAAAATAGCACGACTTCTAAGACCATAACTACAAAATAGCAAAATAGCATAAATAGCAAAATAGCAAGCCTCCTAAGATTAACGGTAGCAAAATAGCACAACTTCAGTATTATACAGCAGGTTTACTGTGAATAGCAAAATAGCAAAAGCACATTGAGTGTACTGTATTACAAGGACTGGAACATAGAGTGTGTGTTAGCAATAATAGCAAGGCAGTGCTAATAGCAAAAAATTGTATAGAGATGTATGGTAATAGCATGATGCTATTATTAGATGCTATTATGCTAAAAGCCAATACTGCACCTAACTCACCTAGTCGGCACAGCCACCGTACACGGAGCCCGTTGCTATGGGCGGTAATTAGAATTCTCTACCTAGATACAGCTAGATTCATCGATCTACTGTACGTTCGCTTACCTTTTTAGCTTCTTGGGCAGCTAAGAACAATCGCCTGTCCTTGTCAACAACGAAATTCAACTCTTGCTCGATCTTTACGTTCATTTCGAACGGCTCCGCCCAGGTCCATTTATTTCCGGGTCACGCGTAGTATGCGGAAACGCCATACGCGTGCATAGCAACGCCTTTAGACCGTAACTTCTCGATTATTGGGGGTGTGGCGCGATCACAAAGCGCTGTATCTCCACAACGAAGCGCGCGATCGGCCTAAGACTTGAACGCGGGTTAGCTCTATGGTAGAGCTTATCAACCATGCATCAAACTCGATTTTCTGAAAAAATCCTATACGGAGGGTTTTCCCAAATCCGGTCACATATAGTCCGTGTCATTACATGAGGGCATGAATACGCGTCTTGGAAGCGCCCGGTTGCGCGGCGCGGGCGGAGAGAAAGTCCGCACTACAAGGCTCAGGATTGGTCAGAACTGTAGGGCCGTGTGCACAAAGAAGAGTGGCCTTAATGCCTCGGGCCATAGCTACAGCTAGAGACGCATTTTGTCGATCGAACGATCGGCGCGAAAGCGCCGCGCGTTTCGAGAGGCCGGTGTCGCAGTATGATTGGACCCCCCGCTACGGGACCCCGGGTCCAATAGTACTAGGATGATTGGACCCCCTCGGTCCAATGATCCTAGGTTCCGTGGACCCTTCCCTGGAAGAAGGGACCCCCATTAAATCGAAGTTCGCATACTACTCCTGGCCTCATGGGCCTCGATTTCCTTCCCAACCTAATACTTAGAGACTGAGTCCAGTGTCTATGCGTTTTATGAGACCGAAGGCCCGAGCATAGATAGTAGAAAGGGTATAATAGGCCAAGCAACGTTAATTAATAGTTTCTCAGGCCCGCCCGCATCAAATTTTGAGAAAACAAGACCTTTTTATTTATTTTTCACGTGAGCAGTCACGTGCTAATTAATTTAATTAACAGACAAAAATGGAACATACAGTAAAGAGTTCATGAAACCAGCTGTTTTCTGGCATCTTGAGACAGTTTGGTTGACATCTCACAACTGAAGTCTCCGTGAAAGTGGTATTTAGCCAGCAGCTAGCTAGCTATTTGTGACCGTCCACGAGCAAACCATGCATAATGCGCTGAAAAAATTTTTGAGTTAAGGCCACCATTACCAACTACAACCTTTGAACTATTGCTCCAGCAAATTTGAAGTCTCTAGCTCGTGTAGTCATGGAGATATGAGCAAAAATATACCCGGATCGCCCGTACTAAAGTTTTGCAAAGAACGTTGCTACGTACGTTGCACGCGGAAGCCCGTATACTCGCCGTTTATGGTAAATACGTGGCCCCGCCCACCAAGTCAATCAGCTAGCTGGCTGCCAAAACGCTCGAGCGAGAGCAGCAGCCAACGTTTCGATGGAAAAGAACAAGAAGGCAAGCGTTTCTAAAGATCGTTAGTACACAGAATCGAAGAAAGAAGTGGCTGGAGACTTTTTTCTGTGCAGCTGTCATACTCAAATATTGGATACTATTCTTCAAACAGTGGATATTTTCAAATAAAAAACACAGAATAGCATGTCAAATACTTTCCAAACAGTTTAAGAAACTTCTAAGAATTCAAATAATTTTCAACTTCATGCACAGTTTTCAAGTACTTGCTGTCTTAGATGACTCAACCAGATTCAATCATTTTTAAAGCACTGCAGGTTATCTCAAACATATTTCAAATAATTGTGATATACATTTCAAATCTATAGCTCCCAGTAGTGTGAGTGGATCATAAATTCCATCACAAATTAAGGTGGCAAGTATCTTGGGACAACCAGCTCGTATTGGAGGGCTGTGGTGATTCCGTGCGTTGCTTTTTAGGTGCTCTATATTGACTATACGACCCCTGCAAGCTGGGGGGATCCATGGTGCTATACAAGAAGCAATCACTTTCTCTTCTTTGATATCCTTAAAGGCAATCCCTTCCAGGATCTTCCCCTCAAGGAAATTCCACCAGCTATCTACGTCTACTTCTTCTGACAATGTTTCAATTTCCTCTTCACTTGGCCACTGAATCTATCACACACAAATCTGTGAAGTGATGCACTGAGTAATAATAATAAAATTTAATATTACCATTTCACCAACAAGGGGAGTACAGTTCTTTGCATTCCCATCACCACTTTCGAAGATAGGGCACACTCCACATATCCCACAAATTGCAGAATCCCAATCTCTCTTTGTGAGGACTTCAAATGCAAAATAGCCATCATACAGTTTGCCTGTGAGGTATCTCGTCTCCTCTGGGGTCAATACTGGTGCAGATGGCAGGTCTAACAGTGCCACTATGACAGCACTTGCTGTATTTCCTGGCGGTTCGCCTCTTCTAATGTGCTCTCGCATCTCAAGCAACAACTCAAGTGATACAAGTAGCTTGTTGCTGATGTTTAGTAACCCTAAACGCATTCATACAAGATTATGGTAATGAGGAGTGTTCTTGTGAATCAATGTTGAAGTTTTGGTGACTTAATGAGCCGTATAGTACTATGTCTATGTTAGCTACTCATTCGATAATAATAGTTATGTATAGGCCCTTATAATAGTGGCTGCCTCTGCATGCCTGAAGCAATGCCACATCGATTCAGATTAATGAATAGGAACAATCTGCATTTCTAAAATTAATAATACCTGATTTCCAGTCATGAAAGCTGTGTCTTGCTTGGCAGTATTTGTTTCTGCATGACTTTATGAAAACAGTTACTTCTTGGAATCCCTTTCTGCTTATCAACCATGTTCTACCACGGCTACCAGGCAATCTCATTTTATCAAATAACTGCTGGTTGCATGCCTTGCATAGTGTCTCACCAGGGGAATACTCTGATGCCCATATCTGTTATTAGTAATAATCACTGTAACAGTGCATATAGTCGCTAGTATTGACTGACCATTGCATCACTGCATTGCTCAGAACTTTGTTGATTCAATAGAACTGTATTTGCATCTTTGAACTGAATACAACACAGGACTTCCTTTAAAGCAGGATCTTCTGGACTCTCTGGGATAACTTGTGCTTCTTGAATGATCCTTGTTGATGTAACTCGGGAAGGTGCATGCTCAGAGGTTTTAGCAGCTACAGTATTAAATTTAATATTCATCAGAATCATTGTAATTACGTTAATTCGTTTTACCTTGCATTTGTTCACCATGAGAACTTGGTTCTTCTTGACACTTATTCCCTAATAATTAACTATTAATTGATATTAGTTCTATTTTTTGAGTTTGGCTTACTTTCAACAGTTTTTTCTTGCCCTGTTGGTTCATCACTTCCTACTGCAGCTGTCTCCGTTAGGCCATATAAAATAACTTACTTGATTCTCATCCACCTTTTTCCAAAAAATAGGGGCGGGAGGAGGCATTTTATTTTTATTTTTTACTCATCAGGACACTAGAAATAGCAGTATCTGGAGCATATTTTCGAGATATTTGGTAAAGGGTCGCTACTGCGCACGCGCGATAGCAATAAAATTCATAGAGGCGGCTTATAAAAATTGGGACGGGCGGGGATGAGAATCAAGTAAGTTATTTTATATGGCCTTATTGCTATTTTATTAGGTACCAAAATATTAACTCTTATGATGATCATGCATGACTGATTACCATTTTCACCAAGAGAGAATTCCTTCCTAAGAGATTCATGTGATAGACCAGCCCACAGAAACAAATAGAAGTGAATACACCGCTTAGAGAGTTTTGGAGCAGTTGTTGCACTTGCCAAGCTCGTTGACGATCTCCTGTACTTATTACAGGTGCACTGGAAACTATTACCAGAGCTGATGCGTATATGAAGCAACCCCAAGGGAGATTCTGATGTTGGAGATGTAGCTACTACAAAGCTCTTGCTAGAAACACGCTGAATGAGTGTAGTGCAGCCATTAATCAAGTGTGCTTCAAATTCTGCTCGCACTGCTGGAGGGAATGGACCACTGCAGAGTACAGAGCTGCATAGCTGGTAGTGCACACCCTGTTCACAACTACACAGTGTTTTTTGTGCCTCTTTCACATGTTGACAGGTGCTGCAATTTGTATCTAAACCAGACCTGCTTCTTCCTTCAGCTGCAACTGCACATTCACTAAAGTGACACTTCCACCGTCCACATACACAACTCACAAAGCACCTTCAGGTTAACAAAGCAAATTACAATGGTATTTAATTTTACACTCTATAATAATATTATTATATAGTTTTCACTCATACCTATAGTCAGGGCCCTGACTCCTAACTCTCACAGAAAAGATACGACTACCTGCTGGTAGAACTCCACTGGTCAGTAGCGAAGAAACATCATTATTGAAATCTTTAGGTTCACATTGAATTTCAGCTATGGGCTTTGCTTTCTTTGGTAAAGGACATCCACATTCCTTACACTTAAACGCTCTATTGCCGTTACTATAGCCACACGTTTGGCATAATGAGGAGCCTCTCTTAACCAGCGCAACAGCCATTCCTGGATCCAGTACAGTGTGGCCCGCTAGCGCTATGGAAACGGTTGCGCACGCGCAATGCCCGTCACGATCTGCGCATGCGCGAAGCTCTGTTTCCAAGGCTACTGTTTCAGTGCTCGGTGAATCTATGGTTGTGCAACAGTCGACAGAAAGGCTATCAGTATCGCGCGTTACGCTTGAGCAAAGAAGGACAGCTGATTTACATTTCAAGGTATAGTTTATCTATACTGCGTTAAATATTATTTATAGCGCTTTATTTAATCCGCATGGCCCCAGGTATAGGACGGTCTAATGGCGTCAAAGTTTTTTTATGCCGTTCGATTCTTAAAATTAAATTTTCGTATAGATGCCTACTACAATTGAAGCGGACTCTAATCGGCTCTATCGTGTTAAGGGGGATGGAAATCATAGGGAACCAGTCTCAAATTTCTCACTTCAGATCCAGGGACTAGTGAATGTTGCACCAGATGCTGGAGGTTCTGGACTCTTGTTATTAGTGAAAAGATACCCTGACGACTCTGAAAAGTATGTGCGTTCAAATTAAGCTTTTAGATAAACTGTGCCTATAATTAATAGTATTTCTATGCAAGTCCGTCACACCGAACATTCTAGACATAGCCAGCAGAATGACTGATATATCTACTAAGTCAGTCATAATCATTATTATTTCAGGGTGGTGTTCTGTCCCATGTCGGAGGTTTCTGGTGCAGTGAAACAGTTCACAATCAGCATCAACCAGCAGTTCCCTGGCGGTACACTCTTCTTGCTATTGACGGATCAAGAATTCAAGAAATTTTTGATGGAGATATCAAATGAGATGCTGGAGGAAACTCACCTAGTTGTCGGAAGCATGCAGCTCGTATAGTTGGTAGAAACCAACTGGAAGGAGGAGAGCCATTTTGGATCTTTTCTGAAGCCGTTCAAATAGCAGGAAGTGGCACACTGATCGAAAATGATGACGAATCACCCTTCCTTTGGCTTCAGCGTCTTGTTAATGGAAGCAATATTCTTTTGCAAGAGTCACTGAGGTGTGCTATCTCCACTCCTCTTGACCACGGTCAAGGTACTACCGATCTGTGTTTGGCCGTTAGAGCTTTCATGCCGGAAAATTTCATTGCTGCGATGGCTACAATGAGCGCTGTAGTTATGGGATCAAACTACTCCAGCATATATTCTGAAGATGTTTGGATGTTGTGGTGTTCCAATGCTTACTGGACCTCCAGGATCATGTAAATCAGAGGCAACCAAATGTGCTCTTTCACCCTTTGGCGCACATGAATCTCACACTTGCAACAACCAGACAACTCCTTCTTATCTTTTCAAGGCAGCGAGCAAAACAACAGTCCCAATATATGTTGATGATGTTAGTGAGAAGTCAGCTGATGCATGGGAGGAGCTCTTCATTGACGCATATAATGGCTCTGGAAGAGGCACTCGCTTACATGGCATAGAAACCTTTCAGACCCTGCCAATTGTTTCAGCAAACTGGTGCATTGGAACTGACTGACAAAGGGCGCACACTCGTTCCATCCACATCAATTTGCCTTTCAGCACCATGAAGATGAGCCTGAGGCCAATCTGCTTTTCGCAGATATGGCTCAAAAGCGAGCAGTTGCTTCTAAATCAGTTGGAGAGCTCATCAAACTGAGCAAGAGATTTGAGGGGGCTGATACGAAGGATATCATCAACCGCGACATCTGTCCTTCTGTGATCCGTATCCTTAGTCAGTTCAATGCCCCAGCACGTTTCACGACAACAATGTCAATCTTTATGCATTTCTTCCTTGATCATGAGGTTAGTATATTCCATAGCTTCATAATGCTTGTTGCTCCTAAAATGGTTACACATTTTCCTCTTCCCATGGCAAACTTTGAATATGGTGGAAATCTAGCTATATTCCATGACATGATAAATTTAATGCTGTCATGCACATAATATTATAGCATTGCATTGATGTAACCATAATCATGACATTGTGTACACAGTTTTTATAATTGACTGGAGACGTTTTGCTCCCATCCGGTCTATCATAGCCCCTGTTGACTCAGGAGGAATGTTGGGAGTTTTTTGCTGAGAATATGGCTCCTTTTACTTCACCGTCATCTTCAGCTTTAACAAGAAGTGATTCCAATGGTGGAATCATGCAGGCAGAGCAGGCCAGAGGAGTGATTGCACAATTTTTTACTTCTCTAGCTATGTCCCTTGTTCATGTTGAGACACACAAGGTCGGTATACGTAGTAATACAATATTATAGACATAAGTTAGGAATAATGTTTTGAAGAGAAAATGTCGTGATCATCATTACATGCAATGTCATACATTACTATTAATAGGCACTGCAAATTGTGGCTGTAGATGTGGCTACTGCTTGTCATTTGGGAATCTGTGTAGCTGTGCGAGCAGCAGAAGCAGTTCCCTTGATTAACAGCAGTGAGGATGGAGCTCCATTTAGCTGCTCACAACTAGAATCAGCATTACGCATTTCTGGCTTCGGAAAACGTTCCAAGCAGCGTTTTCTCAAGTCGTCATGCACTGATAGCATCATCAAGCGATCAAGGAGGGGAGCTGGTGATAATACGGTTGCCTATCACTGTTTTATAATACAGCAGAGTGAAATTGATCCAGAGACAGTTGAAGAACTCCGAGAAGGTACCATAATATTATTATAATAATGTATACCAGTATGAAATAGTGATAACTGTATACAGCACTCAAAGCTAGTCATACTGATCATCAGCCATCACTGCAGCAAAGCTCTGAAATTCAAGGTCGCATTGAGCAAGAATACATGCATTGTATGATTGTCTTGTACTGATTGATCATACGATTTCAGGTGGTGGTACTGATGCTGGTTCACTGACTGAACAGGCAACTGTAGGTAAGACACAATGTCATGCATATGCCCTATATGTGTTTTTTAAATTGCTTGCTAACTATTAGCTACTATAATAATTATTATAGGCTCTGAGAGTGCTCTAACAGCAATAGATGCTGGTGGTGAGACTGCTGCAACTCCATTTAATAATATTGAAGGTAGCTAGCTATAATATGCACTTAATAAAATTGATCTTTCAGTTGCGTATTGGTCTATTAGACTCAGTAATTACTGATGATGAAATTGGACTCGGTTCACAAATATCCACTGACCCCATTACCCTCTCAACTCCAACAGATGAAGGTATCACTATAGATCTGCAGCTAATTATACTTGGCTATAATCATATTATTATTTTTTTTTTATAGATCTACAAACTCCAGCAAAAAGAGGACGATTAAGTCAATGACATGGCATGTGCATATTATTATTATTATTATTATTATTATTATTATTATTGCTTTACAGAATGCACAAAGAGGAAGAAAATAGAAAATTAGTGGGGCTGGTGGTGATAAGTAGTGATGAAGCAAAAATTAAGTGCAGACTGAAGGACAACCAGATCAAACTGGCAGCCTGGATACAAACTAATTAACTAACATGAAGTAGCTATGTTATGACAATAATTGAGAAGATAAAATTTCACTGAGTAATTGAAAACAGAAGAATGGCTATGTATGTTCAGGATTTATCAAATACAATGACAGACTCTCTCTCTCAACTGACTTGAAAGGATGCTTTGATTAGGGGTTGACATTTGGGACAGGGGCAGCAAAAGTGGTAGGTACATGAGTTTGCTGGGTCAAAAACTGCAACAAAATGGTCCCAGAGTAGGGACTTGATGCTAGCCACAATACTGGTATAGCTACTGGTATGAATGTCAATTGGGGGTAAGGAGTTCCATAGACGAACAATTCTGATGAAAAAGAAGTGCTTGTGACGATTATTTAGTACCAAGGGTTGTACTAGTTTCAAGAAGGAGCCGGATCTGGTGTTGTTGCAGCTAAAGGACACGTAATTCAGGATATTGAAGGAGCTGGATGGCTGTTTGATGGATTTAACAAAGAAACATAAATCGTTAAGTTCATAAATCATGGAGAGAGGCAAAAGGCTGAGTTGCAATAAACGTGTCTTGTAGTCAGATGCGTAGTCATTTAAAATGAATTTGGATGCCCGACGTTGGACATCCTCGAGGAGCTTAATGTCCTTGACAAGATGTGGACGCCAAACTTGAGAGCAGTAGACAAGTTGAGACCGGACTAATGATAAGTATAGAGATTTTTTTGCACTTATACTGGTAGTTGCAGAGAAGGACCGACGTAGTAGACCAAGCTTTTTGTAAGCTTGTTTTACAATTAGTGAAAGATGACCAGTCCATGAAAGATCATGGGACATCACAACTCCAAGATCCCTATGCTGAGATTTGGGGGCTACTACGTGACCATTTACTTGATATGACGTGGTAGTGGTAGTAGGCGTAAGAGCAGAAGTGTTACTGGATTGGAATGATAGTAAAATACACTTTAGTTCATTGAAGGAGAGCTTCCAGTCTGTACTCCAAGCAGAAAGGGAATTCAAGTCCTGTTGAAGTTGCAGAGAGTCCAGGTCAGATGAAATTGCTTTTAAACATTTAGTGTCATCAGCAAAGAGGTAAGGAGTGGAGTGAGACACCTCAATTGGCAAGTCATTGACATATAATAGGAATAAAAGAGGACCTAAGATACTCCCCTGGGGGACGCCAGAGATGACTGGAAGGGAGGATGAGTAACACCCATTTATGCAGACTTGTTGGGTTCTGTGAGATAGGTATTCTTTGATCCAGTACCAGCAGTTTCCTGTGATGCCAATTGACCAAAGCTTGATTAAGAGCTCATTGTGAGGCACACTATCAAATGCCTTACGAAAATCAAGGTAGATGACATCACAGTTTGAATTGCAGTTGAGGCTCTGGTGCACCTTATGCAGAAATAGGAGTAGCTGCTGGTTAGTCGAGTGACTCTTTCGAAAGCCGAATTGAGAACAAGAGATAATGCAATTTTTGGTGATGAATTTGTTCAGGTGATCATAAACCAACCGTTCGAGAACTTTAGAGATTATACATAGTAGCGAGATTGGTCTGTAGTTAGTTACTTGAGCCTTGTCACCAGATTTGTGGATTGGGGTGATGGAATGGCACTTCCATTCATTTGGAATAATGTGTTTGGTAAGGCTCACAGAAAAAAGATGGTGAATTGGAATGTACAGGGCCAGAGCACAGCTTTTTAGCAGTTTTGACGGGATACCATCAACTCCCATAGATTTGGAGATATATGATGCACATCATGCATGCATGCATGATCAGCCAGGTTGACACTGCTGAAACTATGCCATAAAGGAACTGATATCATATTATGCACCTCTCAGTCATTATTATCGTGTCTCACCTTCATCTTCAACTTCTTCTCTAGCTAGTATATATATGATTTTATTGCAACTATAGTATGCAAAATTAATAATAATAAATGCTCCTTGTTCTAAGTATTGTGTTGCCCGTGTTGCCATAATAGCTGTGTGGTGTTGCTCTGCATTGCAATATCTACGTATTGCATGCCATAATAGATGTGTGGTGTTGCCTGTGTTCCCATACAGATGTATTGCATTGCCTGTACTTGTGTTGCCCTAGTTAATTATTGTGTTGCTCCGTGTTGCCATATAGAAGTATTGTGTTGCTCTGTGTTGCCCCGTGTTGTCATATAGAAGTATTGCGTTGCCCCGTGTTGCCATATAGAAGTATTGTGTTGCCCGTGTTGCCCTAGCTAATTATTGCGTTGCCCCGTGTTGCCATATAGAAGTATTGTGTTGCCCGTGTTGCCCTAGCTAATTATTGTGTTGCCCCGTGTTGCCATATAGAAGTATTGTGTTGCCCGTGTTGCCCTAGCTAATTATTGTGTTGCCATATAGAAGTATTGTGTTGCCCGTGTTGCCCTAGCTAAGTATTGTGTTGCCCCGTGTTGCCATATAGAAGTATTGTGTTGCCCCATGTTGCCATATAGAAGTATTGTGTTGCCCTACCTAATTATTGTGTTGCCCCGTGTTGCCATATAGAAGTATTGTGTTGCCCGTGTTGCCCTAGCTAATTATTGTGTTGCCCCATGTTGCCATATAGCTAGAAGTATTGTGTTGCCCGTGTTGCCCAAGCTAAGTATTGTGTTGCTCTGTGTTGCCATGCAGAAGTATTGTGTTGCTCATATTGCCATAGAGAAGTATTGCGTTGCCCATGTTGTCATAGCTAAGTCTGGTTTTGCTATATATATTAGCGTAAGATGCCATTTATCGGCCATACTTTTGTCCCCAAAGAATAACTCACCTCATGGAAGGACTTCAACGACTGTTTTGCCACTGATCGATAGAGACAAGTGTCCTCTACAACTTGGCGAAGGTCCCGTTCGAATAGCTCATATCGTTCGCGATCGCGAACTCAGCAGAATATTCGTCGTGAATATTGATTATCGACCACGGGTACCATCCGTCGGCCGCCCATAGATTTCCATATATCAATTATCGACCAAAACGCACATTTTTGGACAGCGCAATATAAATGCGCACGAAATTGGGTAAGGGGCAGTCATTATTACTTACAGTAATACAATAGACGATTATTAAGGTACCATTTAATTGCGTGGGCGTGAGCGTCAGGAATGGCTAATTCAATTAGCGAATCGTGAAGGGGCGTGGCCGAAGAGGCCATACGAGTGCTTTTGGTCGAAGGTGGGCGTGTCCAGAATCGGCCAGGGATGATTATGCGCGTGTAATTAGCGACCGGAAATGGCCCCTGAAGAAAAGGCCGGTAATTGCCCACATCAAAGCAAGATCAAAGCATTCTTTCTTAACTATTAACCGCAACGACTTAAAAAAAAAAAAAAAAAAAAAAAGCTTATTAGGCCTAATTAAGCATGTGGGCGTGTTCCTGGCACTGTGTGGAGTGTGTGCGTGTGCGTTAATGCAGGTTTTATTGCTTCCGATTGGGCGTGGCTTCACGGGCCAGTGCTTGGACATCGGCGCCTGGGACTTGGCCTCGGCGATAGGTGGGCGTGTCCCGGAAGCGGTGGTGACCTTTGAACCCCGCGAGGAGGCTTTGGGGGCGTGGCAGGAGGTCAAAGGTGAGGCCATGTCTGTTAATGAGGCACTGTACGGCGGTGCGATCGAGGGGCCTGTACGGCTGGACGGAAGCTGACGATGGTTTGAAGCGGATGTGGTTGCGATGACGTGTTGTTACTCCGCCCACACAGGAAATGAGGTGAGCTCTTGCGTGGGCGGTGTGGCAGAACGGCCTCCAAGTGTTTGTGTGTGTTTTGGCCTTGAGGAAGCTGTGTGTTTTAATTGGGATTGATTGTGGGCTTCCGGTGGACATCCGGTGGTTAGTAGGCACTTGATTGAGAATGGTGGTCCTTGGGGAACAGGGTGGGGCTGTTTTGGGCGTGGCCTGGCCCCTCCCTTCCGGCTCGGCTTCCGGTCCATGGAGGATATTAAATGAACACTTCCGGCTCTAGCAGCCACACCCCTGAGACCTGTGCAATTAAAAGGGCGTGGTTACACAACATGCACCTCACTAATGACTTTGATGTGGTTTAGGTGTCACATCCCCCACCTCACGCCCACGCAATTTAATGGTACCTTAAGCATAAAATCAATGGTACATAAAGGATCATAATGTATCTTTTTGAAACCACTAGAAATACTACACTGACGACAAACACACAGGGCAGAGTAATTCCTTGCCGTTGGCGTCATGTATCACATTCTCTACGCATTCTTCATGGATCCACCGGCTGCATGAACACTCAATCCACTCACGGTCAGTGCCAGCATCATCTACATACAATCCAAAGCAGGCACAACACCTGTCAAAATCTATGGTGTCATCAGTTGTTTTTGGTGCCTTTGACCTCGGTTCCTTGTCTAATGCCCTTTCTTCAGTTGAAGATGCTGTAGATCTTGCTCTTTTATGAGTCACTGGTGTCCTAGCTGCCTTCTCTTGAGTCTTCTTCAGCCTCTCCGCAGTTTTCTCTCGGGCGCTCTTCTCCTTTTCAGCCTGCTTCTTTGCTTTCTCTGCTGCTTTTTGTGCTCGGGCTTCTGCTTTTCTTTGCATTTCCTTTTCCCGTTCTTCTTTCTTTTTCTCTCTTTCCAATTTACGTTTCTCTTTTTCTTCTTTCTCTTTTTGCTTTTTCATCTCCTTCTCCTTTAATAAATCCAGGCACTCCTTGCTAGTGAGAACTCTGGCACCACTCTGCTTCTTTGTGTTGGGCCGAGATGGGGTCGTGTCCGGAAGAGAAGGTAAGAAACTTGAAATAAAGCTTTTAGTACCTTCAGATGAGCTTGTAGATGAGGTTGAAGAACTTGTTTTAGATGCAGGGGTACCAGCAGGAGTGCTTTTGAAACCTGCTTCAGAATTTGAGCCATCCATACCAGAGGTAGAGGGAGCTGCCTTAGAAGTAGAGCCACCTGTCGGAGAGGTAGAGGGAGCCACTTTAGAATCCGAGCCACCTGTCGGAGAGGTAGAGGGAGCTGCCTTAGAAGTAGAGCCACCTGTCGGAGAGGTAGAGGGAGCTGCCTTAGAAGTAGAGCCACCTGTCGGAGAGGTAGAGGGAGCTGCCTTAGAAGTAGAGCCACCTGTCGGAGAAGTAGAGGGAGCTGCCTCAGAAGTAGAGCCACCAGTCCGAGAGGTAGAGAGAGCCACTGTAGAACCGGAGCCACCTGTCGGAGAGGTAGAGAGAGCTTCCTTAGAAGTAGAGCCACCTGTCGGAGAGGTAGAGGGAGCTGCCTCAGAAGTAGAACCACCTGTCGGAGAGGTAGAGGGAGCAACTGTAGAACCGGAGCCACCTGTCAGAGAGGTAGAGGGAGCTTCCTTGGAAGTAGAGCCACCTGTCGGAGAGGTAGAGGGAGCTGCCTTAGAAGCAGAGCCACCAGTCTGGGAGGTAGAGGGAGCCACTTTAAAACTGGAGCCACCTGTCGGAGAGGTAGAGGGAGCCACTTTAGAACCCGAGCCACCTGTCAGAGAGGTAGAGGAAGCTGCTTCTTCATGAGACTGCTCCATGTTGGAAGATAGAGACGAGACTTGAGGTATGCTTATTGTTGGGGCTGAAATTAGAGTGTACCAATCCACTGGTACGGCTTCTGGGTGAAATTTCTCGAGCCACGAAAGATAACTGGAATCAAATATATCACATCCCTCCTCAAGCCTTTGCTGGTAAAGCATTTCTTGTTCAGCAGAGAAGGACACTTCATTAGAGGAATCAGACTGGTTCAAATTTTCATCATAAAAGAGATCACCAAGATAGTCAAGACCATTGTCCATTAGATGACATTCAGAAGGATCCTCACCATCCAAAGGATCATCATTATCCGAAAGAACACTACCTCCACTAGCATCACCATCGTTGTTATCACTATGAGAAGAATCATCTTCTGGATTTCCACCATTGTTTGTCGAATTACTGCAATGATCACTCGTTTCCTTTCCAAGTACCGACACTCTGGTTGGATCAAAAGGGTAGACACCAGCTTTTTTGAAACCGTTAACAATATTCTCAGCTGATATTGCCTTGAGCCATGCTTGCTTGAACAAGCCAGTGAAATTGAGCTTTGTGATGCTTCCATTGGGATTCTTCTGATGAAATTCGTGACAGACATGCCTCCAGTGCACCTTAAGTGGCCCAAACAAAGAGCAGTCTAAAGGTTGACACTCGTGGGTGGTGTGCGGTGGTAGGCAGAAGACCACCACATTGTGCTCTTTGGCAAATTGGATTGTGTCAGGCTTAAAGTGTGAGCTATGCCCATCAAGGAGTAACAGAACGGGCCCATTACTGATTGCATGTTGTAGAAAATGTTCAGTGAGCCAAAAATGGAAGAGATCCTGATCAATCCAACCGTTTTCTGAGACTGCATATCTACTTCCAGCTACTTCATCCCTCATCCACAATGCATTCAGTTGCTTTGCTGCAAATATTATAAACGGAGGAATGGCCTGACCAGTAGCACTGCAACAACCGACAACTGTAATTTGCGCCTTTTGACCTGAACAGCGATATCGTACTTTCTTTTGCCCCTTCTTTGCCAATACTTTAGGAGGTCGAGGATCGAGGGGAACACCAGTCTCATCCATGTTGTAAATTCTTTCGGGGTGTGATTCAAAGTCAAGTTCATCGTACACCTCCTTCAAAAGGGAAAAGTAAGCATGCATGTTTTCTTCATTCACAGCGTCTATCCTCACACCTGCTGTGGCGTCTCCAGCACGTAATCGTAGAGCAGGATTTCGCTGAAGGAACCTACGCCACCAACCAGGAGTTATTCGTTTCTGCTTAAGAACACCCTTTGCCTCCGCAACTTCTTGAGCAATTCTCATCACTTCACTCCTGGTCTTTCCAACTCCTATAGCTGCCGCTTCCATTAAATGAGATGCAAGCTCTGCTTCTTCTGAAGGTTCAAGGTATGGGCGTGGACCAGGATATCTTCCAGGTTGGACACGACCACTTAATCTGTCTTTTAGTGTCGATTTTGGAATTCCATACATTTCAGCCGCCTTATTGGCACTAATATCTCCAGTTCTGGCACACTCAATCGCTTGATGCATTTGCTCCTCCGTCCATTGCTTACGCTTGACCGATACTCGAGGTTTCTTAGTGTTCTTTACGATGGTAGGAGCTCGCTTCTTTTTACGTCGAAATGTTTTTTTCCTTACTAGTCTTGGCATAGTGTACAACTGTGAAAATATTAAAATATACCTAATATTAAATTCGTACTGTATACATTCTCTCTCTCTCTCTCTCTCTCTCTCTCTCTCTCTCTCTCTCTCTCTCTCTCTCTCTCTCTCTCTCTCTCTCTCTCTCTCTCTCTCTCTCTCTCTCTCTCTCTCTCTCTCAGAATGCCAGACTTCAGAAGGAGCAATAAGCTTACTGTGACTGGAAGATTGAGCTTGAGATTTATGAACAGTAGAGTCACTGACTACAGAGCACGCGTGCGAGCGATCGAAGTATATTTCGGGCTTCAGCGACCTGAAATAGTAAAAATGACGATGTCTGACACGCAAGATAGAAGTTTTTAGCGTATTAGAGAGTTGATCAATTGTAAACTAGAGCTCTGTAGAGCACATACCCCGCGCGCTCTGTAGCCACTATAGCGTCGTATTGCAACACTATGAGGCATACATGTAGCTGTTTCATGACGTGACGACCCTTTCCAACACAGTGCTTGAGCATGCGTAGTCGCATCCGCATACTATTCTGCTAAAAGAGTGGGTGTGGTCGATAAACCACAGGCATGCTGAACAGAAAATGCACGATTTGTAGCACTAGGCCATACCTATTTTATTTTATGTTGCGCGGGCCCGACCGACCCTGATTTTCTGCTCCAAAGAAAATAATGATAATTTTGTTATATCATACTTAGGGACTTTAGCAAGCTCTCTGCTCCGATCCTAGCTTCCAAAATGGACCCCAGTTGAATCTGGCTGAGTCCAGTGGTGAAAAGAGTGATCAAGATAGATCAGAACTCTCGATGCAGCTAGGAAGATTTCTTGGCGAATCCGGAGCTGAAGAGCTCCTACTGTGTAGATTGGTCACGTGATTACTGTTCCTGCTAATCATGTGACTATCATTTTTATTTTTAAATCGACCTACCGACCTTACTTGCAAGCCATTTCCGCCCGCGCAACATAAGTTCAAATTGGTATGGCCCTAGTAAGCCTTTTTGAGGAATTTGAAACACGTATAAAGCAGTTTTTCACCGATATCCACCGATTGGTCGTGCTTTCAGCACGCATAGATACCTAGAACGCTAGATCTGGCGATTTTCGTGCCGACAACGACGACGACGACAACGACAGACATACAAACCGATTGCTTTACCCCTAGCGCATGCGCGCGGGGTAACATGCGCGCGGGGTAATAAACTTACAGAGAAAAGACAGTGGATGGACAACAGTCTTGCTCTCGAGAAGCGCGCGTACTGAGCGGCATGTAGGCGGGGCAATAGTAAACTCTCCGTAAATGATTCCGTACACAGCTGGCCGATATTTGGTACCGGCCGATAAATGGCATCTTACGCTATTATATATTTGTCACGTGACCTGACCAATCAGATCCTTACTTTGATAGGTAGTCATATGAGCCTATTTTGGGGCTGTTGACCAATAGCGTTGACTCTTTGATAGGAGCTACGGGATACCTCTGTAACGCGTTCGTACGTAAAACCGTTACGTAGCCACGCCCACCTAAACTTTCCCCACAAAAACGCAGCTAGCGGCGGTTCCGCTGAACCAATTTGCACAGTTAAGGCATCAGGAGATAGCTCATTCAGTGAGCTACCTAGCGCAATTTTTTCTGTGAGTGTACTCCTAGCCAGAGCCGAGATATTTGCGATTTACTGGAGGCCCTTGGAGGTCTGATATCGCTACTTATATAGTCCGTGTCCTAACCTGGAGGGCACGAGGGGTCCGCAACGAAAGAAATCTCGTACACCTTCCCCAGAAATCAAGTGAAATCACTGGAAATCAACAGAGAAATCAATAGAAATCACATGAAATCAATCAAGAAATCACTAGAAGTCGACCAGAAATCCGACGTATAGTGTAGACACGCCCCTTGGTCCACCCACTTTTAATTGATTTTGCCACTCCCCCTCACTTTAAGGGGTATGGTCTATGCTGCCATGCTCGAGCTCTCGCGCTAGCTGTTCAAACTGAATTGCGAAATAGCATTGACTTTTAATGCTGTATAGTAGCTATAGGTATTTGTAGTTACTGTAATGATTTTAAAATGCTATGGTAATAAACATGATCATCACTATTACATCATGATACTAGTGAACAATGTAGAAATCAAACAGAAATCTGAAGGAAATGCATGAAATCAGAGAGAAATCACTTTGAAATCAAGAAATCACAACAGAAATCAAGAAATCACCTTAGAAATCAGCTGTAAGAAAGAAATTATGTAGAAATCAATTGGAAATCAGGAAATATAGGAAGTCACACCAGAAATCTGGAAATCCATTCCTGAAATCAGGTGATTTCGAAATCTCGTACATAAAATTAGGTCGTTGCGGACCCCTCGGGAGGGCATAAAAGTAGTCTCGTGACCCAGCCCCCTAAAACGCACGCGAAAAAGGGGTCTGGTAACATTGTGCACAACGAGTTGTCCCAAACTCTGGAATGTGGCGCGACCAATCAGATCGCTCCGTTTGCAATCAAATCGCTATAATTATATATTCGCGTATTATAAACATATGCGTCTTTTTCACTTGAGCTCGTGCTCCACCAGCACCCAAGATCTACTGATCTATTCGAGAAGTGTGTGCGGCAAAGACGACAAAACGATTCGAAGGACTGATGGCAAGCAAAAATAGAACAGTTCTGGACGCAAAAAGCTGACTGTAGTTTCAAATTCAAACGAGAGACCGCTCGAACTCTGAAGATTTACTTCGAAAAGGTGAGTGATAGAGGCAACGAAACTATCGTAGAAACGATAGCGATCGTAAAACAGGTCGTTTTGGCCAGCAAAAAGTAGACTAGTTTTCGAATTTAAAACGCGAAACCGCAAGTACGCAATTATTGCATTCCGCTGCGACAACTCGTTGTACACAATGTTGCCAGACCCCTTTTCGCGTGCGTTTAGGGGGCTGGGTTACGAGACTAGGCATAAAAGGTGCGCTCTCCTACAAGTTCAGAAGACTCACGATTGGTCAGAATTGTTGTGCCGTATGCACAAACAAGGTTGCAAGGGCCTATAGCTAGGGGCCATAGAGATGCATTCTCGAGCTCGAGCGAGCGGCGCAAGCGCCGCGCGTTTCGACAGGCCTGCTCGGCAAGCCACCGAGCCTCGAGCGAAGTGAGAGGCGATGTCTGCTCTTTGTCATGGTCTGGTGGTAGATTCGACGTTCGAGCGGAGTGAGAACGTCGCCATTACACGGTGGGTTTGAGCAGCTACTCTTGGCCTGAGTGAGGGGTGTGGTCTTCATCTGCGCATGCGCGCTGTACTATTAACTGGCACTCGATTGTACAATAGCATGCTGTTAGTAGTGTTCAGTCACATTATCCCACGATTGTGACATCATACATACTTGTTATGTGACAATAATATTATTACTGTTATAATATTATGTTCACTACAGTCTCCATTTGATGCCTACCTGCTCTATATTGCTTAATTAGAGAACGTACAGAAGTTCGCACTTAAGGTATGCTGCAAGCGATGGGACTTAACCTATGCTGAAGCCCTGGAGCAAACAGCACTCCCAGATCTCAAGGCACGCAGGACTCACTTAAATCTATGTTATTTTTATAAGCTAATTAATGGGTTTTTTGAGTTTCCCAATTCCCCGCTAACTACTCGCCAGTTAAACTACCCTACTCGTAGTGGTAGAACTAATTTGTACTATCAACCTTATGCACATTCTAATTCATTTCTGCACTCTTCTTTTCCGCAAACTATTTCATTATGGAATTCCTTACCTTTTTCTATTGCTTCTGCTCCTACTTTTAATTGTTACAAACGTCTATTATTGTCTTATGTTTAGTCTCTATGCTCTGTCAACTTGTCTCTTGTAATTTTTGTTTTGTTTTTGTTTATTTGGTTACATGTTTATATGATAGTGTATATTGCACTTATACATGTATCCCATGCTAATGCATAAAGATATTATAGAGAAAAAAAAAATAAATAAATAATAAAGACCCTGGCCGTCAGGATGGACAGGCATTGCGAAAATGCACTCAAAGTCGCTCAGTACACATCCCAAGGTAAGGCCAGTGTTAGTTGTAAACGTGTTTCTGGTCACCCGCCCGCATGCTATTTTGGAGGCCGCCTGTTTTGGCCATTTAAGTAAATTGAATAATGTGTTAAGGTGAAAACAGGAGCGCATAATGAGAAGAGGAGGGAGAGGGGAGGAGCGTGACACGACCACGCACTTAATTGAAATTTAAGTTTTTACCCACGCTAGTCGCGTTACTAAATTTAGCATGTTTTCAAGACAGCAGAGAAGCTTGGAGTTTCGACTTGTACGGCCAGATGACAAGGCGTTGGGAGCCTTTCCGTGCATCTGAGATCGTATTGAAGCTTACTGAAGTCCAAAGAACAGATCTGAAGCTTTTTAGGGAGCCTTGAGATCGCCTCAGGCCCTGTAAGTTGTTCTAGCCGCGCCGATTTAGCCGTTCGCGTCGATCTGCCAGAAATGATGCTTGGTGGCATGGCCGTAGACAAGTAGGTGCTTGGGGGTGCTGAAGCACCCCCAAATTTTTTGACATCACTGTGAAGACAGCACAAGTGCCCATGCACAAATATAACTCTTCTTCTAGAATGAAGAAAGGAAGCTTTGCATGCAGTAGCTCCTCAGATAGCAGCCTCTTCTCCTCCCGGTAAGAATTTCGTTACTAACTTGGTCATTCTCGATCTCGCCTTCGTTGACCACGCCCCAGAGAGCACAGTGTGCATGTATTAGAATAATTGAACCTTGACCCTGGAAACAGTGCATCTATAGGCTATAGGCCAAGCAAAGTTAATTAATAGTTTCTCAGGCCCGCCCGCATCAAATTTTGAGAGAGCAAGACTTTTTTATTTATTTTTCACGTGAGCAGTCACGTGCTGATTAATTTAATTAACAGACAAAAATTGGAACATACAGTAAAGAGTTCATAAAACTAACTGTTTTCTGGCATCTCGGGATAGTTTGGTTGACATCTCACAACTGAAGTCTCCGTGAAAGTGGTATTTAGCCAGCAGCTAGCTAGCTATTTTCTTCAAAGATGATGACGTCATCTGGTGCAGGCTAATCTTGTCATCTTACAAGGTTAGTACGACTGATAAAACTTTTCTCTACTAAATAGAAAGGTAAACTTGATTGTTAGGCTAGATATTCTCTCTGGTAGGACTTCAATACTTGTATTTCAGCACTAGCTTGTGTATCAACCACGTGCAGCACTAGCGAAAATGGGCGTGGTCACTATCGCCACGCCCATTTTTCATTAAAAAATAAAATAAAAACCCGCCTCCCGCATGGGTTTTGAAATTTGAAAGCCTGAGAAACTAGTAATTAAGTTTGTTTGGCCATAGACTGCTAAAATGGTTCTCAATCACTGAAAGCAGACAACCATCAATGGACGCTAGTTCATCAGGCCCATTACCTGAACTTGCCAATACCAAGATGGGATCAGGAGGGATAGAGTTCTTGCATATCAACTGTAGTAGCAACAGCCGGAATTATCACTGATGACCTCAGGAGCCTCCAGAATGCGTCTCAGAGCACCTAAAATCTCAAAATTTTCTGGGGGAGCATGCCCCCAGACCCCCCTAGGAGGAGCTGCCTTACGGCAGCTGCCAGCTAGCTGGATCTACAAAATATTTTATATATATAGCACCCCCAAATCAAAAATTTTGTCTACGGCCCTGGGTGGTCAATTCAAGTAGCTTTGACGACTCTAAGCTCTCATTCAAGGGTCGAGGCTATGCTAGAAGAACGATCAAGCATCATTTCTGGCAGATCGACGCGAACGGCTAGTAAATCGGAGCAGCTAGAACACTGTGATAACTTACAGGCGATCTCAAGGCTCCACAAAAAGCTTCAGGTCTGTTCTTTGGACTTCAGTGAGCTTCAATACGATCTCAGATCCACGGAAAGCCTTGTCATCTGGTTGTATAAGTCGATTCTCTGCTTTCATCTTGAAAATAAACGTGCTAAATATAGTAACATGACTAGCGTGGGTAAAAACTTGAATTTTAATTAAGTGCGTGGTCGTGTCACGCTCCTCCCCTCTCCCTCCTCTTCTCATTATGCGCTCCTGGTGAAAATTAACCCCCCTCAGACAACACTATTGAGACACACTGCATGCATGCATACATCTTCAACTGCAGATCTAGAGATCGTCTTCATAAGCATGCACAGGTGCATCGGTCAGGAAACAAGCCCCGCCTCTTCTAAAAGGGGTGGGGCTGCTAAAATAGGGTAGACACTCCCTAGCCCCTATAATCTGTGTGCACATAGATTATAATATAGCCATATGGAGGGGAATATAATCTATGGTGTGCATCCGGAATAGTGTGCGCATAAACATGGCGTAGGAACGAGTGGTTGTTCGGAGCTAGCTGACGGCGTTGATTGGTGATATGGCAGAGAGGCCAGCTGGTGACCAACGTGGAGAGTGGTGGGACTTATCATTTCTTCAAGGAGAACAGCCGCCAAGTCCAAATGGCGCTCGAGTCGCCTCTCCCGGCAGCTCCAGGGGGGTGGCTAGCCTGGGCCCCGCTGCCACTGCTGCCCGCGCTACTGGTGTCAATAAATCAGGCTACTATAGTGAGAATGGATACCTCGTGGAGCTGTCCAGCCAAGAGAGACAAAGAATAGAACAAGAAATCAAGAAAAGATTCAAACCAGGTGAGACTTGACGGAGTGATTCGAGGCAGCTCAAGGAATGCCCTGATTTAGGGTCAAGTGGCATAAACGGCACCCAAATTTTCGCGTGCTATTGTGACAGGGATTTAGGTCACCAGTATCTTCTATGGTTGAAAATTTTCGTGGTGCCGTTCTTGCCACTTGATCCCCAATTTATAGGCCACGCAAAAAATAAAGTATTAGCTAGTTTCTCAGGCCCACCCACATCAGTTTTTGGCTGGTGGGTCTATCACAACAAATTTGGACCCCCACCCTTTTTTGTTCCCCCCGGTCCATATATTTCGAAATATTTGGACCCCCTGACCCTTATATTATTACATCCCGAGTCCCAATTCGCAAAAAACAATTCGGCCGCGCGATGAGTAATTGATGACGAAAGTAATGATGAAATGATGATGAAATTGCTGTGAAACTGTTTCAAAATGCTTAGCGCGCATGAAAGGTTGTTGGGACCCAGAATTCGAACCTAGCGTAGAAGACATCGTGGACTATCGATGAGATATGGCGATTTTCTCAGTTCGCTTTCTTTGGCGAGCTCACACTCGGGGGGATTTCCCTGTTCAGTCTAGCACATGGCAGGTGGAGGTCACGTCCTGGTCAACCGGCTCAAGCCGCGCGCCCCAATATACGCGTGTACGGAGTATGCGCAGTTTGTCGACGTGTCCTAGTTCGGAATTTATGGCGGCTACTTTTCATGAGGGACTCGGGATGTAGTCTCCAAGTTGTTCATTACAAGTTACATGCCCAGTAGAAATTTACTTTTCTGCGGTTATTAGGTAATGATGACGTAATCTATGAGGTAATTGCCAGAAAATTCAGGGCCTCCGTGGAGCCTTTCTGAGACTTGAAAATCGGTGTGTATGTAGAGTATCTGACGCGTGTATCCAGCGAATACATTATAAGCTGAGCGCTACTTTCTCTGTGAAGTACCGTCGGCCGAACTTCATGCGTTCTCTTGGCTGACGTAATCCCGTGGATTTGCCTTGTGCTATATATAGCACCCGCACTGTGTGCCATGCCGCGACTAACCTGATGTTCAGAAGCTGTCGAGTTTGTTCCCTATGATTGAAAAGAGCCTGGCACAAGGCTATCTCAGACTCCATCCCGGCGATTGAGGCGCCAGTATCAATGTGTGTACGCACTATATTGACGACCTTTTACCATATGAACCATTGCAGCTACTGGGCACGTGGTCAAGTTTTCATATAAAAAACAACTGAATAAAATTGAAGAATGAAGTAGGGATGGTAGGATCAAAAAATACACAAACAAGAGATAATCGTATCTACTACGTATACATCCCTATGCTTGCTTTTCTCGACTATTATGCACCTATTAATGTTGACGTGTTTGTTGAGTGCGGTATATGGGAGATATCTAGGTTGTTCCCTAGTTGTCATAATGGTTCAAGTTTATCAGTTTTGATTCAATCGCATTATTATTGGTTATTTTTGTACCCCTCAAAAAGCAAGCGTAGGGATGTATAGTAGATACGATTATCTATTGTTTGTGTACTTTTTGATCCTACCATCTAGCCTCGTTCCCAGGCTCTCCCCCTCCTCTTTATTTTATACGCGCGATCATATTTACGCGAAATTATTGTGCAGAGAGAAGGGAGGGGGAGAACCTGGGAGGCTTTGATCACGTGCGGACACTGATGACGCGTTCCGTGTCCATTGTGTCCACGTATGGGGGTCCAAAAGAACGAGAAAGAAGCCCGGATCAGCATGCTAGTAGGCTTTTTGGAGTGCTCTACTGATGGCTCGATCGATGGACAAGACTGCCAGCCAACTTTTTGACGCCTCGCGCTCTTGAATCTCATACAGTGCCAGTGAGTTGGCTGCCATGATCCAATGATGATCGTTCTCAGAGATTCAAGAGCGCGAGGCGTCAAAACGTTGGCTAGCAGTCTTGTCCATCGATCGAGCCATCAGTAGAGCACTCCAAAAAGCCTACTAGCATGCTGATCCGGGCTTCTTTCTCGTTCTTTTGGACTCCCATACGTGGACGGATGTGGACACAATGGACACGGAACGTGTCATCAGTGTCTGCACGTGATCAAAACCTCCCAGGCTCTCCCCCTCCCTTCTCTCTGCACAATAATTTCGTGTAAATATGATCACGCGTATAAAATAAAGAGGAGGGGGAGAGCCTGGGAATGAGGCTACCTACTTCATTCTTCAATTTTATTCAATTGTTTTTTATACTTGTTTCTGTTCTTTTTTATTGTACTTACTGTAATTTTATCAATGCCATCTTATCATGTCCAGTATAATTAAGTGGAAGCTTAATGGGAGGTGTCAAAATTCGTAGCCATGTCACTCATTAACTTGCGTTCATATACCTATAAGAGTATTATTTAGGCGGCCCATGAGACTCTGCTAGAAAACCGAGTTATATTTTATTGTTGGCAGCAGCTAGCTCAGTACCAGGCATAATTTTATGGTCTGTACGTTACCGCTCCTCGAGCCTTGTCCGAACCTTCGTGTGATAGTATGATATCTATGATCGATCCAGCTGAGCACTAGCGCTGCACGCGCTAGCGAATAGCTCGCCTATGCCTAGCGCCTTACCGCTTCTCGAGCCTTGCACCTTTATATCCATGATCAATCCAGCACATCGCTGCACACGCTAGTATCTACATGTAGCTCGCGATCGCCTAGGGTGCGGCCAGGCGCTGTCACATGACTTCACCATGGCAACGCATTCCGAGCATGCGCATTATATCACAAAATGGCGTTATCAGACACACCCATTTGTTAATGCGCCGTACACACCCACTATTACGTTACTGTCGAGCTAACGCCAAACTCCAAACTAGCGTGCCACTGCACTGCGCGCTACAAAATAGAGTGGATTTATATGAGAAGTAAGATAAGAGGTGCAGACGGTCTTGAGCTAGCCCTGGAAATGAGAAGTTATACACTAATTATACACTAAGTAGAAATTACACACTAATTACACACTAAGTAGAAAAAAAAAAGAAAATAATTCGTGGGGGAACTGGGAACACTTGGGGATGTAATTTTTACATGGGCACACAGAATGGGTCGAAAAACGAGATTTGGTATGAGAAAATTTTGATTCACGCCTTAGAATTAAAGTTATGGCCCTTTAAAGTTTACCCATATGTTTGTATAGGGAAACCATGTGTATGTTTTGAGTCCTGGTGTGCGTTATTTAGAAAATCGCTAATCCAGTACATGCATAGGCTACCATGGAGCTGGTATTGCATCCAGAGACTTGCTGAATGGATGAAGAATCAGCCACAACAGTAACTCTCCCGTTTTTGCTGAGAGGTAGGTGGGGTAATACAGCTATAGTTTTACATTGTGTATGTGTGGATGTGTGGGAAAGTACATCTAGTTGAGAAACATAACTATAATTGTTTTGTGCTTTTCCCCTAGCCTTGTGTGTGTGCTGTGGTGATCTTGAGTACTAGTACGAAGTAACGTGTTGCAGGGGCCACAGGTACTGAACCTCTTCCCCTAGCCTTGTGTGTGTGCTGTGGTGATCTTGAGTACTAGTAGGAAGTAATGTGTTTCAGGGGCCACTGGTACTGAACGGTCTGAACCTCCTCAACATCGATCATATACTCTGAGTGTTCTAGGATCTATTAGGAGCATAGACTGCCTTGTTTCCGATTGTATGGGCATCCAGCTCAACTATGTGGTGGTTTCTGGACGATTTTTTTTTCTGCTTAGTGTGTGGTCTCCTTGTTACACACCAAGTAGAAAAAAAAATAATAAAATAATTCGTGGGGGAACTGGGAGTAGTTAGGGACATAATTTTTACATGGGCACGCAGAATGGGTCAAAACACGAAATTTGATGGCGTAGAATTTTGATTCACGCCTTAGAATTAAAGTTACGGCCCTTTAAAGTTTTCCCATGTTTGTATAGGGAAGCCATGTGTTTGCAATGTTTTCCGCCCACGCGCTACATGAAAAACGGGGAATACCCGTGGTGTGCATTATTTAGAATTTTTTTCAAAATTGGAGTATAGGCTGTTTGCTTGCTTTGTATGGCTCTACTGTGCATCCTGGGTTGTTTACTTGCTTTGTATGGCTCTACTATGCCTCCTAAGTGTATTATGTGGCTTTCTGGACAATTTTTTTCTGCTTAGTGTGCACGCTAGCTTGAAAAAAAAGTTTTTAAATAATTAATTAATGTTTGGGGGATTTGGGAGCACTTGGGGAGATAATTTTTACATGGGCACGCAGAATGGGTCGAAACTAGAGATTTGACGGCGGGGAATTTTGATTCACGCCTTAAAACTAAGGTTATGGCCCTTTGAAGTTCTCCCATATGTTTGTATAGGAAGCCATGCATTTGCAATGTTTTCCGCCCACGCGCTACGTGAGGGGCGGGGCCACGCGCGCACATTAACGTGACAACCATTACTCACTTTGATCAAAATTAATGTATAGGGTGCCTGCTTGCATTGTATGGCTCTACTAAGCATCCAGCTCAACTATGTGGTGGTTTTGGACAATTTTTTTTTTTTCTGCTTAGTATTCTGGTCTCCTTGAAAGAAAGAAAGAAAGAAAGAATGAGAACTGGCCATTTTTTTAACATCTGGTTCTGGCATGTACAATTGATTTGATGAATGATCTTGGTCTTGTTAGATAGATAATTTACTGGAGATTCTGATTTTCACACTTAGAAATTTCACAAAATTACTTATTTTGAGATATTTGGGTATTTGTACTGCATTACATATATGGCATATCCGGGCCATCCCTACTTATAGAGTCTACCGACTCTATGATTATATGGACCCCCATGCATGTTATCAACTATAGCAGAGATTCAGGGGCTGGGTTCTGGGTATAAATATTTAGCAGGGTTAGTTTCTAGGGTCTGTGTGGCAGGGTTAGTCTTCAGGGTCTGCATGGGGGTCCGAATATTTCGGAGATCCAAATATCATGTGACAGACCCTTACTGATTGATCTCGTTGGCTGGCTGTGTTTGAGCATCAGCCTTGTCACTCTTTGGCAGACATCTGACTTCTCAAAACCACCTCTTTGATGGCTAAGCTACAAGACACTATACCATAAATCGCGAATATTTCATGTCTAAAATATTTCATGCGATAATAATATTTCGTGTTAAATAATTTTCGGACGAACGACCCTGTACCACATTATCATTAATATTGCGCATGTATTTCGTGCATTCAATTTTCGCACAAGCTTGGCTGTCCGAAAATATTTTAATAACAAAATATTCGTGATTTACGGTATAATAGTTGATACTGTTAGGAGGTTTCTACGTGATTTAGAAGACTGAAGGGCTCTGTGTAGAATCCCAAGCGAAATCATAATATAAATACGTACATGGTTCTATTTCAGGCCCATGGTCAAACTGTACCAGTTCATCTTTCATCCCCTCATACATGTACATGTGCCAGGGTAGCTGCTCAGTTGAACTCGGTGCCTTCTGCTTTAGCTACCTACATGTATGTATGTATCTGACACTGGTGTACTCATAGACATCTGATGAATCAGAATTTGAAGTAAGAGGGGGCGTGTGCGAAAATATTTGTGACCATGCCACCTAAAGGTTGGCCACACCCCTTAATTGCTATTTAACAGATGATAAATCGAACGGGCTCAGCCATTTGAGCAAAAAAAACAGCAAGTGCGGGTTTGTACATGTAGATAGTTGTACTCTATAGCATTGTTGATAGCCTTAACCTTGTGCCTCTCTTGTAGCTTTATAGTTTGCTTGTGTGGCTCACAAAAAGGGGGAGGGGCATGTGCCCCTTATACCCTTATGTTGGGTCCTATATCTGAAACTTAGTTATACAGTCGTTAAGCCAGCGGTCCAAAACACGTACAAGCGTTGCAGATCCAGGAAGTGCATCCGGTGGCACATTCCAGTGCATGCAATTTTTACCGTTTTTTATCCATTTTTCTTACTTGTTCTATCTAGGCCATCTTTCACTTCTAGGACTCCAAACAAAGACCACAAGACAGAGGAACTCTTCTACTTTCTGCTCGTTCAAGTCACATAACCCAGAGACATTCATGAGCTCCGCGGCAAGCGCTTTTGTGCATGCTACTCGCAAGCGCTCACAAAAAGTGCCTCGCGCAAAAAGTGGTACGTTTTGGTTCCCCTGGATGGATTCCCATGATTCAAGCACCATTCAATGGCTCTTGTATTGCTCTACAATATGAGACTGGAACGAAGTTTTTCCATCGAGCAGTTCCAAGGTTACACGCTGTAAAAAAAGTACAATAATTGCTATTTTACTGTGTACGTTTACATACAAACCAATGACATTAAACATAGTACAAGCTAGCTATATAGTACAAGCTAGCTATATTGCTGCTAGCTATCAAAGGCCATCTTAAAGTTTTGCTGAAGGTTGTTGGAGCTTTCACAATCGGTCTCCTATTCCATCATCATAGCTATGGTTGACAGAAGCACTCTCTTCATATACTTGGTAATCTGATCACAGCCGGGAACATCACCTATTGTGTACCTACATGGGGTCAGGGTGAGAGAGAGAGAGAGAGAGGAAGGGAGAGAGAGAGAAAGGGAGAAGGAAAGAGACAGAGAGAGTGGGAGAGAAGGAGGGAGGGAGAGACACAGATAAAAAAGCACTAGTCAAGTACTAGCTACCGCCCAATTGCAAGTATATGCTCGGGGTTTTCAGCTAGTCTTGTCCCCAGCCTGGCGCGCGAGACTAGTTTTCAGCTTCGATGTGAGTTGCTTTAACACAGGCTCATTCTCTGATGTACACTGGTAAGGCTCACCCCCATCCCTGGACTTATGCTAGTGCTGATACACTCACTTCACACACGCTTTGTCATGATAATGTTGTTATTCACCGTGGCCAACATTCAGGTATGCTTACTTGACTATAGAGAAGAAATCCTTCCATCTGGATGACGATGCCTCCTCCCTAGAAGCTTGGCAGTACACAAGGAATACTCCTTTTCTTGTCCTTTACGATTTGTTCTTGGGCAGACTCTATAAACCTTCGAGAAGATATGGAAAAATACCACGCGGTTGTACTGAAATTTTCTGATTTTTGATGCCGTGTAACTCTGGAACCGCTCATGGAAAAACGTTGTTCCAGTCTCATATTGTAGAGCAATACAAGAGCCATTGAATGGTGCTTGAATCATGGGAATCATCCAGGGGAACCAAAACGTACCACTTTTTGCGCGAGGCACTTTTTGTGAGCGCTTGCGAGTAGCATGCACAAAAGCGCTTGCCGCGGAGCTCATGAATAATATCTCCGGGTTATGGGACTTGAACGAGCAGAAAGTAGAAGAGTTTCTCTGTCTTCTGGTCTTTGTTTGGAGTTCTAGAAGTGAAAGATTGCCTAGATAGAACAAGTAAGAAAAATAGATAAAAAAAACGGCAAAAATTGCATGCACTGGAATGTGCCACCGGATGCACTTCCTGTATCTGCAACAATTGGACCACTGGCTTAACGGCTGTATAGCGCAATTGTGACAATAATTATTATGCACACAATAATTATGTGTGTGGAAGACAACATTCTAGTGTTGAATGTAGCCTGGAACCCAGGCGCGAGGGGGAGGGGGAAAGAGCGCCTGGTACACACTGTATGCGCATGCGCTTAATCGCCCTGACATTCCACGGCTTCAGTATTCCTCAGTAAAAGTCCGTTTCATGCTGACGTCAGTAGTGCTTACGTAATCGTAAATACGTAATGCATCCATAGTGCATGCAAGCCATACGGCCGCTACAGTATCGCGTATATGGAGGAAGCTGACTATGCCCTTCAGTACGCCCTTGAGCGTCTTGGGCGACCTTCGCTTATTCTCAAGCCCGAGCAAACTCAAGCCATCAAGTCCGTACTCATGGGAAAAGATACGTTCGTGTGGTTGCCCACCGGATTTGGAAAATCTATATGCTTTGAAGCCTTGCCTTTCGCATACGACTACAAGCTAGGCAACAAGGACAACAGAAGTCTGGTTTTGGTAATATCACCATTAATTTCACTGATGGTCAGTCAAGTGATAACTCTCAGAAGTTATGGAGTCAGTGCTGCAGTCATTTCATATGGAAAAGGGACTCAAAAGGAAGTCATAGCATCTGATGAACACAGTGACTCATGTATGTACAGCCTCTTATTTTGTTCTCCTGAAGCCCTAGTGAGCTCTAAATGGAGAGAGTTGCTTCAACAATCTGGCATCCATGACAGAGTCGTAGCTGTTATTGTTGATGAAGCACACTGTGTTTCTAAATGGTATGCAACACTAATTCACTAGTACATAATATACGCATGTACTGAAGCAAGTACATGTATAATAGTAGCCACGCTTGGCCCTGTATGTGATAGATTGTGCTACTAGCACTATCCATTGGTATGTGCTTTAGTAATATATTGTGCATCCATCTTCAGATTCTGTGTTTTACGATGCCTGTTTAGAATTAGCTGTAGCCAGTCACTGTGACCGTGTACGTATACAATGTATATTAAATTTTGTCAATTATTTCCTTTAAGCTACACAACTATCCCCCCCTCTTTCGCTATCTCTATCCCTCTCTCCCCTGGCTCTCTTTTCCTTTTCCATACCTCTGTATATCTTTCAGGAGTAAGGATTTTAGGCCATCCTATGGACGATTACATGAGATTCGAGCTCTTGTCCCACCATCTACCCCCCTGCTTGCTTGCACTGCAACAGTTACCAAAAGTGTACGTGATGAAATTATCAAGAGGCTTGAAATGGAAGGATGTGAAATCATTAGCAAGTCTCCAGATAGGCCTAATATTTTCTACAAAGTGTTGAGATCAACCGATATGGAAAGTGATCTAAATCCTTATTTGGAATCCCTGAAGCAACTTAGAGTTAAATCACCAAGGACAATTATCTACTGTCGATCGTTAAATGTATGTTCAGAATTGTATGCATACTTTCTGTATGAACTAGGTGAAAAAGCGTACTATCCAGATGGTGCTGACAAAGTTAGTGATAACCGTCTCTTTGGAATGTTCCATGCGCATACTCCAGAGTACAACAAGGAGGTTATACTAAAGAGCTTGTCTCAAGAGGATGGTGTTGTGCGGACTATTTTTGCAACTGTTGCACTAGGAATGGGCATTGATCTCAAAGCTACAAACACAATCATTCACTATGGTGCTCCACAAAGTATTGACGATTACTTCCAAGAAAGTGGACGTGGAGGCCGTAGTGGTGATCCTGCTAAATCTATTGTATTTTGGAAGCCCAAAGACTGCCCCATGAGAAAGGAGCTAACTAGCGTAAGGGATCATGAGGTTGCAAATGTTAGGAGGTATCTTGAAAATAACACTGTTTGTCGTCGAAAATGGCTTCTGGACTACTTTGATCCTTCTATAGCTTGTGTAGGTACCAATCCACATACTTGTTGTGATGTATGTTCACACCCACAATAATAATAATAAGTGTTCATAATGATGACATTTTGCTTATTACATACATTGTGTGCGTGCACATGTTATGTACATAAGATAGTCAATTATTGTCTTTCAAAAGCTAGTCATCTTCGTAATCACTATCAGCCTCACTACAGCTCTCCTCTGAATCCTCTCTTCTCATAGCTCCTCTAAACATAATAAACTGCTTTTTCTTTTTTTCTATCCACTCCCGAGTCTTGCTAATGTCCCAGTTCCATAGGGGGTTTAGTCTCATTGTTTTGAAAGCTGTGTGTGCCCTTCCTGGATGTATTTCAAGTAGTTCTCTAGTTAAGACTGTATTAATAACCTTGCTGATATCTTGTTTATCACAACGGGTTGAATGAGCATGAGTGCCCACTGGGACTCCAGATTGTTGATCAAATCTCTCACAAATGCTCTCTAAGGTGGTTACTGATTGAGCAGCTCTATGTAGTGCCTTTTCTGTGAAGTTTGCACCCATAGTTACAATGATATGCTTTAGAAGTTTATTCACGTGCTCATTATAAAGGTCACATGGGATATTTCTCCCAGCCCCTCCATGTGTATTTACAAACCGATCCCACTTGACATGATGTGCTAATTGAGGAGATAACACAGACTTGACCTGTATTTGAAGTCTTAAAGCCTCCAATGAATATTTTGTTCGTCCAGCTACTATGAAATGAGGTAAAAGCAGACGCCAGCATGTGAACATTCTATCACTATCACCATTGCCCCATCCACCTCTGAATTCCATGACCATGGTACCAAAGTGACACAGCACCCTAGCATAGTTGTAGATGTGGTCGCCTGAGTCGCATACCTTTCCGTTAACGAAGCTTTCGTTGACTAAAGTGCATTGATATACTACTTGTTTTGCAATTGATGTGATGTATGCCCTTTGCTGATCAATGGTGGCTTTGTAAATGTGTGGTGGCAATGCTACTCGTGAGTTGAGTGACGTTATTCCGAGTATCTTACAAGCACATGCCAAAAAATGACCCTTTACAACCGTCAGAAGAAAGTCTATACTAGCATCTACCTCTTTCTTCGGGTCTTTTACATTATATCTATTCAGCAAACTCTGAAAATAACCAAGTGTACCGTGGTCTCGTGAAGAATGTCTGTACAAAGTCTTCCAAATCACCTACAATTAGTATAACAATAGTATAACTGTTAATAATGCCATGTATATAGAATAAATTTTTATAGTTACTTACTGTCAAAAGAACTACAAGACAATGCCAGTCTTCTGTTTGTGGCTCGAGAACATCCAGGCGATCTTCTGGACGATTTCCACACATAACATGACGCTGAGCTCCAACCTGTCTCTCCGTTGTTAACTGATCTCCTCCAGATGCCACCCTTTTCTCGTGAGGATAATCCTCTCCTAGATAACCCACCATCTGCTTTAGAATATCAATCATGTCACTATGTTTAGCTTCGTTTTTCATCAATACATCAAGCACAACTACTTCCGATTTTTTTGACATCTCTGCCGAGTATTTATGGGGAATATGTTTTATCACAGCCTTTGACAAAGGTGCAAGATCACTTATGTACTCAGTGAGTATTCTACTTACAATTACCACCATGTTGGATGTAACACGTTCCACATCATGCTGTGTTGGTAAAAACTCTGTATAAGATAGACCTGCTAAGTCAGCAACATTTCCCTGATCAGACAGGTGTGGAGCAGGAGTGCGGCTGCGCCCTGCCAGAATACTGTACATGTGCACCATAGACTTTTGATGATCAGATCTAACATCTCTCACGCCCCTCTTTTTGTCTACGTTATCACCCCAAAATTTAAATACAACACCATCAGCAATCCATTGCGTCAGTGGAACACTGTGAAGTTTACTAACCTCATCAATTAACTTTAGTGTGCCATTGTAACTGAGACAGATTCCAACATGATTAAGGCGATGGTAAACCTGATTATAGAGCATTGTTTGCATAAATTATAATAATATTATACAAAATCAATAAAATGTTTACTTGTTTTTCCACTCGTGAGTTGAATAGAAGTAGAGATATAAGCGATTGGATTCCTATCATTTCTCTATTTCTCTCTTTTAGGATGACAGCGGCACTCATAATAATACCAGGATAGTGAGCACTTCCTAACTTCTTTGAGTTGCGATGGTCAGAGCGCGACGCAATAGTGGTAAGAACATGCAGCAGGGTTGGTGCCTTACTAGCAAGCTCATCTATAGCAAGCTTCCAATCCCATTCTAAAAATTGCATCAGTGGAGCACGCCGAAACAATGATCGACTACTAGACTGCCGACGACAAAGCTCACTGCATTTATTATCAACTTTATCAAGTAGTAATTTAAGAATTTCTTCCTGCAACTGCTTATGCCCAACTACTGCTTTTGCTACAGATGATAGATGGCCCCCGGCTAATTCTTTACCAAGTTTAGTGTATTCATCAGGGAGAACTTTTGAATAAGAGGTCATTTTAGAGCGAGAAGACACACATACCTATAGAGTATTAAGCAAGAATAATATTATTTCAATCAAGGAATAATGCAAACCCTTACTGTTACTGTCTGTTTAGGTAAAGCCAGCTGAGAAGTGGTGTTAATGTGCACTAAAGTAAGTGAAAAATGTCCATCATAGTACTCTAATTAAGCATGCTATTCTTACATTCACTCAGGGGTAATGGTTCCGTTACTTTCAAGGGAGTAATTGGAATGTCCTTTTGTGAGATCGTGGACAATGAATTCGGAATCATTCCCTCAACAGATGGACATTCACCTATTAAAAATAATTTTATGTAGCTCTATATGTACAGTACTATATGCATCATTCACTTGCTCACCAGTTGATGTCTGTCCAAAATCTAGCCTTCTCGTAGTTAATCTTTTCGGTGGTGGCCTAGCTTTCTGTGTATCAGGTGATACACCAACCATGGCACTTGTCTCTTTGGTGCGTTTCAGTGAGGATCTGGGCAGAAACGATTGGTAGCTGTCACGTGCTAGCTTTCTAAAGTCAGAAAGCTCCTCTGATGCCTTCTCCAATCGCACTAATCGTCGTTTACACCGCTCACAGATGACTTGGGATAATCCATCATTGCTTTCCACTGGCACATCCAACAGGGCTACCACTCTAGCTGCTAGACTTTGCTGAAAGTTTTCACTCTTGAACAAACTAACACTGTGCTTGGAAGTAATCTTCAGAATACAAAGTCGACAGTGCACCTCCATGACCACGTGGCTTAGGATACAGCTTCGTTAAACAGTAACAGTACAAAGTAGCTTCAATATTGCGCGCGATCGTTTTGCGCACGCGCGATCGCCGTGTACGCGTACCCCGCGCGTACGGTAAGCTTGCGCCATGCGCTTGCGCTACAGACGTCATAAGACCACACCCATTAACTTGGTGACGTTTGGCGGCCGCAACCACGCGTTTCCCATTGATTAATTAAGCGCATGCGCATACAGTGTGTACCAGGCGCTCTTTCCCCCTCCCCCTCGCGCCTGGGTTCCAGGCTAGTGTTGAATGCTGACACACTTCACTTCGTTGTATGTACACATGTAGTATTATGTAGGTCTATATGTACCGTAGAATGCCACAATAATGCCCCCCCCCCCCCTTCTGCATGCTAGCACTGAGGTGCAAATGGTTAGTGTACTACTGTTTTTATTGGCTTTTGGACTCCAATATCTTATCATCAGAGAGGGGATTATACACGCGACAAACTATGTATGTAGGAACTTGAGCTAAAAGTGCAGGTGGCATAATTGTGGGATTAAATGATACATGCACATGTGATGTCACCTCGTTGCACATTGCAGGTCTGACTATTAATAATGTCAGAAAGGCACTACATGGAATACCCTTGCGTGAGGTTGGTTGGATGCTGTCCATTCCAGAATCCAAGCTCAGTGAGATTGAGGGAGAGTATCGCAGTGATGAGGAATGTGAAGTAGCAGTGATCAGATACTGGATCCTCAGAGATCCATTCGCATCGTGGAGAAGAATTATAGAGCGACTTGAATACCAGTTGAAACATGATCATGCTATTATACTCTACCACTATAGTGAGGAGCTGACTGGTATGTTGGGAGCACTAAACCATACACCTCACGCACCCCAATTACTGTTTCTTGTACATGTACATGTACCATGTATAGCAGGAATTTTATAAATTCAGCTCCATGTATATTGTACTTTATGGAAATGTTTGGTGGAATCAAGTTTTACCTATGCAAATAAAGTTTACCATGTCTTCTATGTAATCTTCAATAAAGAGTAGCTACATGTCGTTAAGGTTTTGCCAGTTATTATGAGAGCAGATGGCAGAATTAACAAGATTTCACTTGGTGAAAAGTTATGGCATGTATACCATCAGGAGCATATGAGCCGCCCAAGGGCGGCAAAGGAGCGTCCGACTACCGTAGGGTTGGCTGTAGTATGTGTTAGGCAAAGTACTTAAGGCTACACTTCCTTATTTGGAACGTGCAGCTAGTGCGGTGCATAGCAGATTACTTTTGTACAAGCCACACTGTACTAGCTAATTGACTTAATCTGTAGTGTGGTTGTAGACTGTGTACTACGGCGGTGCTATCACTATGGAGCTTAACCAATGGAAATATCCTGCAGCTGGCCACTCCATATAAGGTCAAGCATTGCTAATGAACTTTGCCTAACACATCTGACACGCAGTCGGACGCTCCTTCGCCACCCTTCGGGTGGCTCATATGCTCCTGATACCATAGATTTGGAAATTTTTGTTACAAAATTTTCGTATTTGAAATTGTTATGCCTAAAACTTTTCATAAGAACAATCCCTACATTAATTAGCAATATTGTGCATACATTTTTACTGTGTTAATACTTTGATAATGAAAATTTGATTCATGCTAAAGTGACTGACCCTATGATAGACACACGCACACACACTATTTGTGACAATATTGTGAGAGTGGCTGTTACAATAATAATTGCATGTATATCCATTCCTTCCCCTCTCAGACTCCAGCCTCACTCACAGCAATCTAGCAGCAGTGCTGGAGACAGTGGGAGTGAGGCGGCTGGGGAATTGCCTCCGTCTACCACTCAGTGTGCAGAGGAAGCTAGAATGCAATGATGAGGAGCATAGAGTTACCTGTACATGTAGCTGGTGGCTGCAGTATTCTCCCTATGCTCTTGATTCTTGGAAGTGGCTCTTTGGTCAACTTCTCTACTTTGGGGAGGGGAGTGCTTTAGCTGCTGCAAAGAGATACATCCATCAAACACCTGGTATGAGTGTGTTTAATTATCGGCATGCCACACATACACATTGTCCTGTATAATCAGTGTTGTGTGATTATGGTAAAGGGTCGTCACAAGCCTATTGAGAAGAGAGCATGTACTGTGTTATTTAAAACAGTATGGTAATGTGATAATATTATTACAAGTATAAAAAACAATTGAATAAAATTGAAGGATGAAGTAGGGATGGCAGTACCAAAAAATACACAAATAAGATTTGTAGGGATAACGTATCACACCCACTATACATCCCTATGCTTGCTTTTCTCGATAATTAATATCATACACTTCATTCTGATTCAGTATGTAAAGTATCGCTATCCATGGGTTTACGTATTGATTTCCATTCCTGCATGTGCCCATATATTATAATAATATTATGTGTGTGCACGGCTACTCAAAAAGCAAGCGTAGGGATGTATAGTGGGTGTGATACGTTATCCGTACATATCTTGTTTATGTATTTTTTGGCACTGCGATCCCTACTTCATCCTTCAATTTTATTCAATTGTTTTTTATACTTGTTACTGTTCTTTTTTTAAAGCCCTCAGGGTAGCTCATGATTGTCATTAATTTCATCAATCCCACCTATATAGCTGACTAATTTCGTGGGGACAGAGGCCGGGCATGAAACTATACATACCATGGTGACCTGATATTATGGTTTGCGTATTCATTGTTATTTATATTTAACCGATTATGGGCGATAGACGCCAATTGGCGTCATATACGTAATGTACGTTATAGGCGAGTGACGCCAAATGGCGTCAAAGCCGTTTTATTCACGTTTTTCGTGCATAGCGCTAGGCTACTACGCTCTATGTCCGGTTTGTGGTTAGCCGCTGACCGCCGCTACTAAGTTATGGCTTCAGGTTGCGCCGGTAGCAATTAAGTGGGTGTGACCGATACCGTTAACCAAGCCGCTCGATCGCCATTACGATCGACCCGGGCGAAAGTTCGAGGCTATTATCGTTGAACCAACAGAGCTACAGCCATGGCGCTTGGTCCATAGCTAGACGAGTGGATAGCGACTACCTATGAGTAGGCGCTTTGTGAAGCCAACCTTGAACGCGAGCGGCAGACTTGAAGACGGCGGCCATGATCGAGGTAAGAAGGCTTCTAAGCTTTTAGACGCTACTACAGCGTTTAGTTCGATAGTGTACGGCGGGACAGAAGAACGTGAGGCTTCTGGCAACTTATGTAGTTGTCAACAAAGCCTTTAGAGGTAGCTAAGGCCTGTTACTTACAGTAGGAGTCAAAAAAACGGTGACGTTTTCGTTCCATTCCGTCCCATCGCGACGGCGCGCGAGCCCGTTCCGCTTGCCGTTCAATGATTGCTACAAGCACGTTTCCGTCCCGTTCCATTCCGTCCCACCCTCGTACGTTGCTCCGCCCACTGCGAAAACGTTTGCCATTTTGCAAAGACGAGCCGCGTGTTCGTACGCTGATCGAGCGCTTGTGGCAGGTGTCAAAGTGAACGACTCTTGATCGCCAGAGAATAACATCTTTACAGAGATTCTGTACGCTTTTGTTCGACCATCAGTCAGCCGCGTGTTCGTACGCCGATCGAGCGCTTGTGGCAGGTGTCAAAGTGAACGACTCTTAATCGCTAGAGAACGAGATCTTTACAGAGATTCTGTACGCTTTTGTTCGACATCAGTTACAGAACTGACAGAAATCTACTTGATCCTGTGAGAATCTACCACTGTCAGACGATTGCCTGAAAGGTAGGTACACTATTGGTGTGGTTACTAGTCATATTCTGTGCATACTGTATCACTATAGTCTAAGCCAAACTCATACATGTATGTATTTAGTTGTCCAACTTACTTGTGTAGACAATGCCTATATGCACATATCGATACATTTGAAAGAGATTTTGTTCTGGTTTATACATGTAGATGCCTTACACCACTTACGTGAAGTTGAGGATCATCCACCATCACTTGCATGGTCTTAGGCCCTACACTATTGCCAAAGTGTTAGAAGAAGAGGGAATAAAAGTGAGCAGATTTGGAGTCCACAAGTTCCTGGTCACATACAGAGAGACTGGGTCAGTTCAGAGACGACCAGGCTCTGGGAGGCTTTCTAAGGTCACCATGCAAGTCAAAGAGCTTGTCGAAGAACAAATGCAAAAAGACGATGAGACCACCGCATACCAACTGCATCACTTGCTAGTTGAGAACGGAATTGAGATTTCGCTCAAAACGGTTCTACGCTGTCGCACTACGCTGGGATGGACATTTCGAGGGAGTGCTTACTGTCAGCTAATCAGGGATGCGAACAAGGTGAAGCGTCTGCAGTGGAGTGAGCAACACAAAGATGACGATTTTGATGATGTAATCTGGACAGATGAGGCCACTGTACAATTAGAAACTCACCGGCGATTTTGCTGTCGCAAAATTGGCCAAGCCCCGAAGCCAAAGCCTAGGTACGTTCGAACATGTACAAGTATGTTCCAGCACACTGGTGTGTGCTGATACATAATTATATGACTACTCATTTTGTTTTGTTTTTTTTCTAGAGCAAAGCATCCAGTGAAAGTACACATCTGGGCAGGTATCTCGAGAAAAGGAAGAACCGAGATCTGTATTTTCGAGGGAATTATGGATAGGTTTCTGTTTACTGAGATTCTGGACAGAACTCTCGTTCCTTTTATTGAAAAAGAGTTTCCAGATTCACATCGATTTATGCAGGACAATGATCCGAAACACACGTCTATCTATGCAAGAGATTTTATCACCGAGAATGGGATCAATTGATGGAAGACGCCAGCAGAATCCCCTGATCTTAACCCCATAGAGAATCTATGGCATGAGTTAAAGGAATTCAGCCGGAGAGAGGTGAAACCACGGACAAAGCAAGAAGTTATTGATGGAATCTTGAAATTCTGGGAAACTGTCAGCATTGAAAAGTGCAACAGGTACATCAATCATTTGAATAAGGTTATTCCCAAGGTTATAGAACTAGAAGGAGCTGCTACTGGGTATTAACTTGGACCATCCCAAAACTACTACCATGCATCCCATATTTTCTTACTCAATTATTTGTGTGTACTCAAACTAAATTTAATTAGTAAGATTGCCATCCCATCTTTCTGTTTGCATAATAATATTATTATACTTGGTTGCATGAACATGACAAGTAATTTCAATATTAATATTATCATAAATCTGCATGTGTTTGTTTAGTCTTACGGTATTAACTTTAGTCCGTGTTAGTATTAAGACCCTTCTTCCTCCTCTTGGCTCTTGCTCTATTGCAAGCCTGGCTGATTTGCTCAGAGCATTTGTTCCATTTTTCTTCAAATACCAGTGGACTATTCCAATAGTTTGGGAACAGTCTGCGAATCTCCTCTTTCAACGCCATCAATTCTTGCTGTGGTAGTCCTGGTTTGCCACCATACCCCTTTGCCGTACACTGAGCCATCACCTCCTCCCCAAAGAAAGCTTCTCTGGCAAGAGCAACTGCTAGAGTTGTCATTTTCCCCTCCTTTCCAACCAGATCAGCATAGTTATGCACAACAGAGCTGACAGGTAACAGACTGCTCTTCGGGATGGATGAGGATGGCAGAGTTGGTGGTGCCTGCTCCCGAGATTCTCTTCGAGGAAGCTGAGGAGGAGGATGTGGTGGTGGTGGTGGGGTGCTCAATAGATGACGGGGTGGAGGGTGATTTGATGCATGCGGTGTGAGGGACAGACTGGGGGCAGGATGACGTGGTGCACAGGGAGTGTAGGCCAGAGTGGGTGGAGGATGATGTGGTGGCTGGAGGGTCTTGGGAATAGGGTGGGGTCTATAGTCGAGAGGTGGCAATGGAGGTGGCAGTGGTGGTGGGCTTGTTTCTGATCTGGGAAGTGGGGGAGTTGGGAGATCCTGGGGTAGTCCCCCAGCCTCAGTTGACACTGAATTCAGCTGTGGAGGAGGTATATCCTTGGGTGGGATGGCAGGCAGGTGAAGGGAAGTCTCCAGTCTATCAGTGGATGTCACTACATTTGGTGGCCCAGGAGGGATACCCTTGGGTGGAATGGGAGGGGGGAATGAACAGTTGCTGTTCTGCGCAGCTGTCTCCAGTCTAGCCACTATTGCCTCCAACTCTCTTAGTCTCTTGGATTTGTCTGCATCTGAACATAAGCATTAGATAGTCATAATACATGTACATCAAATGTATTACTGTATAAGCTTAGTGCACTTACCTGCTGCCTGTAGCTTGACAACCTCTGCCTCAAGATATTCCAAGCGTTTAGAGTTGTTATCCACTGTCAAGTTTAGAAGCAGATCACCTGTAAAATCAATGATAGAGGTTGATCACTAATCACACACAGTAAAGTACATGTATGCACCTGCACATGTACATGTACATGCACCTGTAAAAATAACGTGAGTGTGTCTAGTGCATTGCTACACATACATGTAATCTTACCATCGTCACTATCTTCCTTCAGTTCTTCATCGTTGCCTTGTCCTTCCTTTTGTGAGCAATTACGTGGATCATCTCGTGGGTTGTCAGCTTGGGTCGGAGAAACTCTGTTGGCTTGTAGCTGCTCTAGGGAGGGTTGAACAAGTTCGAGGGGTGCAGTGGAGTTACTAGTCTGTGCTTTGGAGAGAGAATTGGAGGTTTCCTCCAGCGTGGTAGCTGTATCAGACTGCTCTGCTGGACTTGGAGAAGTGGATACTTGTTCTGGTGGATCACTCTGTTTCTCACTGGGAGTTTTATCATCACTAGCTGTATCAGGCTGCTCTGCTGGACTTGGAGAAGTGGCTGGTGGATCACTCTGTTTCTCACCGGGTGTTTTACCATCACTAGCTGTATCAGACTGCTCTGCTGGACTTGGAGAAGTGGATACTTGTTCTGATGGATCACTCTGTTTCTCACTGGGTGTTTTACCATCACCACTCACTATGATGATTCTGCCCTTCTTCTTCGTGGTAGATGTACCCTTCCCTTGGCCAGAACGTGGTACATGATTCTCTTTTCCACCTCTGTTTTTTTTGGGTAGCTCAGTTCTAGCTTTCTTCTTGGGTGGGGGACAGGGTTCATCATCCTTTTCTTCCACTTGCATGTCATTCATGACTGCCTTCACTTCACCTTCAGTTCCTACTGCAACCACTCTACATGGGTACTTCTCCAAACCTTTTACTTTGCAGAAAGTGTCTGGAGCCAAATCATCAGGCCTGGGGGTCACAATCTTCTTCACAGCCACGACTGACAGGGAGTCTCCCTCTTCAGGCCAGCAAACTAGACAGTGAGTACGAGTGGGGACTTTGTTCTTTGGGCCTCTGTGTGTGAGAGTACGCCAGGTCATCCTTGAGTAGCTTCTCTATCTTGTCTGGATCTGCTGAGTGAATAGCTTCTCTGCCTTGAAATCTGGTCTGGATCTGATAAGATAGCCACGGAGCCATAGCTAGCTGTTTATATACAGAACGCTCTGCACTTTGACCGCTAGACAGCTGTTGAGTAGCGCACGCGCGAAACGGTAATTGAGGAATAATTGAACGTGTGGCGCCGCCCACCGTTCAATTACCGTTTCAGGAAATGGAACGGACCGTTTCTTACCTTTGGAACGGGCGTTCCGCTTCCGTTCCAATGGGACGGAACGGAATGAAAACGTCACCGTTTTTTTGACTCCTACTGTAGCTACAATAAGCTTGTCTATAGGACGCTTTATTTTCATGTTAAATATTTCGGAGTTCAAAGTTCAATTGACCCGTACAACCCCGCTCATAATCGGTTAATGCTTAGCACTAGCTACAACTTATTTTTTCTGGACCAAGCTACATCCAACTGTGCTCCAACAACAATACAATATATTATAGGGAAGTAGGTACACCTGGACCACTGATTCAGCATGTTTGTGCGATCCTAGCCTTTGTATCAGGCCTGAGCTATGGTAGACACTATGATTTCAAACTTAAATATTCCTGAAGTGCAAATCCCAGGCAGTCGTTTGATAGCTAGCTAGGATGTCTTCTTTTGCAACACACACTATTGAACGTACATCAGTGGGATTCTCGAGGTAACCAGCTAAACTGACCTGCGAACGAGGCCACGCCCCTCGTTATCTCGATCCTGAAGTAGTCTCGCTAGCCACACCCTTCAGTCTCAAGAGAAAGAGGGTCTGGTGACCATGCATACAGCAAGTTGTTCCGTCGGAATGCAGTAATTACAAAATACGTCACGGGTAACCGCAAACAACGCGGGGCCGACTGTATTGCGCGCGCGCACCGCCAGTTGAGCGTTGCCAAGCAATAAATTCAAATCTCAAATCTGATTGGATGCGACCAAATCCTGTCGCCAGAACAACTCGTATGCACTGTCACCAGACCCCTCTTTCCCTCGGATTGGGGGGTGTGGCGCGCGAGACTAATCCTGAAGCTGGCTGACCGGCGAACTTGAAAGAAGGCCATTTAGAACCAAGTCGCGACGAAAATCTTCTGTTTCGGGAGCGTATTTTATAGGCCAGTAAGTTTACTGTTGGTAGTAGCCACCATAATCTTTAGTTCACTGAGCTGATCGATCAGCTGAGCGCTTGAGCGCTCAAGCATGTCCCGGCGCATGTGCGCCACTGATATCGGTCACATGACTTCACCATGGCAACACTGTATGAATAATATGCGCATTATATGACGATATGGCTAATCAGACACACCCACTCGCAAAATGCGCTGTACACACCCACAATTAAATCGCTGTCCTGATAACACAAAATGAGCATGTCACAGACGTGCGCGCTCCAAAATAGAGTGGATTTATACTCGAACTAAGGTGATCGGTCATAGTAGTCTTGAGTTAGCCCAGGAAAACAAAAAGTTAAACACTAAGTAGTTATACACTAATACACTAATACACTAAGTAGAAAAAAAAGCATATTTAAATAATTAAATAATCTAATTCATGGGGGGTTTGGGAGCACTTGGGGGGACAATTTTTAAATGGGCACGCAGAATGGGTCGAAACTAGAGATTTGACGCAGAGGAATTTTGATTCACGCCTTAGAAATAAAGTTATGGCCCTTTGAAGTTTTCCCATATGTTTGTATAGGAAGCCATGCATTTGCAATGTTTTCTACGTGAGGGGCGGGGCCACGCGCGCACAGCAACGTGACGACCATTACCCACTTTATTCAAAATTGATGTATAGGCTGCCTGCTTGCATTGTATGGCTCTACTATGCATCCAGCTCGATTATATGGTGGTTTTTGGACAATTTTTTTTCTGCTTAGTGTCTGGTCTCCTTGAAATTATACACTAAGTAGAAAAAAAAGCATATTTAAATAATTAAATAATCTAATTCATGGAGGGATTGGGAGCACTTTGGGGGATAATTTTTACATGAGCATGCAGAATGGGTCAAAACTAGAGATTTGACCGGACAGATTTTTGATTCACACCTTATAATTAAAGTTATGGCCCTTTGATGTTTTCCCATATGTTTGTATAGGAAGCCATGCGTTTGCAATGTTTTTCGCCCACGCGCTACGTGAGGGGCGGGGCCACGCGCGCACATTAACGTGACGACCATTACCCACTTTGATCAAAATTGATGTATAGGCTGCCTGCTTGCATTGTATGGCTCTACTATGCATCCAGCTCAACTATGTGGCTGTTTTCGAACAATTTTTTTTTTCTGCTTAGTGTTCTGGTCTCCTTGAAATTAAACACTAAGTAGAAAAAAAAAGCATATTTAAATAATTAAATAATCTAATTCATGGGGGGTTTGGGAGCACTTGGGGGGATAATTTTTACATGGGCATGCAGAATGGGTCGAAACTAGAGATTTGACGCAGGGGAATTTTGATTCACGCCTTAGAAATAAAGTTATGGCCCTTTGAAGTTTTCCCATATGTTTGTATAGGAAGCCATGCATTTGCAATGTTTTCTACGTGAGGGGCGGGGCCACGCGCGCACATCAACGTGACGACCATTACCCACTTTACTCAAAATTGATGTATAGGCTGCCTGCTTGCATTGTATGGCTCTACTATGCATCCAGCTTGATTATATGGTGGTTTTTGGACAATTTTTTTTCTGCTTAGTGTCTGGTCTACTTGAAAAAAGCAAATTTAAATAATTAAATAAATAATCTAATTCATGGGGGGTTTGGGAGCACTTGGGGGGATAATTTTTACATGGGCACGCAGAATGGGTCGAAACTAGAGATTTGATCCTGGGGGATTTTGATTCACGCCTTAGAATTAAAGTTACGGCCCTTTGAAGTTACCCCATATGTTTGTATAGGAAGCCATGCATTTGCAATGTTTTCCGCCCAAGCGCTACGTGAGGGGCGGGGCCACGCGCGCACATTAACGTGACGATCATTACCCACTTTGATCAAAATTAATGTATAGGCTGCCTGCTTGCATTGTATGGCTCTACTATGCATCCAGCTCAACTATGTGGCTGTTTTCGAACAATTTTTTTTCTGCTTAGTGTTCTGGTCGCCTTGAAAGAAAGAAAGAAAGAAAGATTGAGAAAATGGCTATTTTTTGAACATCTGGTTCTGGCATATACAATGGAGTTGATGAATGATCTTGGTCTTGTTAGGTTGATAATTTACTGTAGATTCTGATTTTGACACTTAGAAATCTCATAAAATTACCTGTTTTGAGGTATTTAGATATTTATAATGTATTTCATATATGAAGTATCCGTGCCATCCCTACTTATAGAGTCTACCGACTCTATGATAATTCTGAAGGTACAATCCTTCATAGGCTGGCCGAATTTTTAACGTTTGGCGTGCATGCGCCCGAGAGTTACAATAGTCAGTTTGTTTGCTTGTTACTAGTCTACCTACTGCCTGCGCAAGACTTTTATGCAACAAAATGATTGTACCAGCCAATTTTGTGCCAAATTTCAAAGGTTTTCAACCAAGAAATTTCACTATAAAGCTTTCTCTCACGAGTTATAGCTTTTTTTAGCATAGCGAAGTCAGCCATTTCTCAGTTTCGTATACTACTTGTGGTAACGTCTATAACCATAATAAAAATATTATATCGCTACAGGATACAGTTCATAGGCTATAGGGCAAACTCAGAATTGTGCAATCTGTAGTTGCCAACAGGCAGTGTCCAATAAATGCTCACCATTCACCTGGGTTTGAGGCTAGACCGTAGCTACATGTGTATAGTCTCATCTTAGAATTGCATACAGGGTTTGGTATCATGCCTATATGCAAGTTGTACCTGCTGCAGCCAGGAGTGTAGCCCAATCTGATTGCTCCACGTCATCATCAATATTATGGAGCTGTCCCTAATAAGCTGACCAATCAGGTGCCAGATCTTGTTCAATAATTTGCCGTGACTGTCCCTACCATTTTCTCTGACCAACCAGGTGGTAGATTTTCACGAGTACGGTTTTGCACACACCATGTAACGGCTAATTAAGCGCTAGAACAACTCGTGTATACGAGCATAATACCAGACCCTTCCTCCTCCCTCTTGTGAAGGGGCTGGCCTGCCAGACTATATTGCATACATGTAGTCACCATCCTGTCATCGCTTTGTAGTGCATGAGGCCAATTATTAAGCTTGATTGTACGTGTACCATATGTGACCGGATTTGGGAAAACCCTCCGTATGGGATCCGCGCGCGATTCGCGCAATGCGCGTTTTTAGTAGCTCAGGTCGAAATTTGTCAAAGTCCAGATTTTGTCATATACATATCGAACAACCCTTCTTCTAACTGTTGCCGTCTTCTACGGAGGCTAGTCGTGCTATACGAAGGCGAAATAAGCCTTCATTTTGACCCACCTAGTCGGCACAGCCGCCATACACGGAGCCCGTTGCTATGGGTGGTAATTAGAATTCTCTACCTAGGTACAGCTAGATTCATCGATCTACTGTACGTTCGCTCACCTTTTTAGCTTCTTGGGCATCTAAGAACAATCGTCGGTCGTTGTCAACAACGAAATTCACCTCTTGCTCGATCGTTACGTTCATTTCGAACGGCTCCGCCCAGGTCCATTTAATTGATTTCCGGGTCACGCGTAGTTTGCGGAAACGCCATACGCGTGCATAGCAACGCCTTTAGACCGTAATTTCTTGATTATTGGGGGTGTGGCACGATCGCAAACAAAACGCTGTATCTCTACAACCAAGCACACGATCGGCCTAAGACTTGAACGCGGGTTAGCTCTATGGTAGAGCTTATCAACCATGCATCAAACTCAATTTTCTGAAAAAATCCCATACGGAGGGTTTTCCCAAATCCGGTCACATATAGCGGGAAATTTCCCATGGTGCAAAATTTCGCGTTTTTCGCAGATTGGTCAGCTACCGCGAAAATAAGAACCACGAAACTTTAAACTTACAAAGCAGGGCACATGCATGTGCGTATATGCATGCGCGCGTGCAACCAAGCGAGCGTGAGCTTGAGCCAGCCTGAGCGCGCGCATGTGATACATGAACAACTGATCAATTGCACTTGTGTAAACAAGATGACTCTTTATCAGTATTGGCAAAAATCACTGGACTCTCTCCCAGACACTAGTGGACCACTCTCAGAGAAACTGACCTCAGCTACCATACATGATGCAAATGAAGCCGCCAGGGGTGCTACTTCGAAACAGTCTGCAAAGAGAGGACGCTATGCGAAGTTCACACCTGAGCAACAGGCAGAAGTGGCCAGGTACGTGTTAATGTATGGAAATATTGCTTTACAACGTCGATTTTCCAGGAAGCTCGGCACTGATATAAAGGAGAGCACCATTTGTATGTGGAAGACCAAGTATCAGGCTGCAGTTAGCCTCAAAAAGGAATCATCTGGTGACCAGGATGTCTCAGTCACTAGTCTCACTAGTCTACCAACTAAAAAGTGAGGTCGGCCACTGATGCTCGGTGAAAAACTTGATCAAGAGGTACAATAATAATTATTACCTTAGAGCCGTACCTGAGGGAGGTGGTATTATTACCACCGCAAGAACAATGGCATCAGCAACAGCCATCGTGCGAAGGGCTGACAGAAATCTGCTTAGAGAGAATGGAGGACCCATATCGATCACAGTCAACTGGGTGCTTTATAGGATGGGCTTCGTGAAGAGGAGGGGAAGCACTGCAATGAAAATGACAGTAAGCAACTTTGAGAGTGTCAAAGAACAGTTTCTTCTCGACATTCAAGTTGCGAGGGAAATGGAAGATATTCCTCACGACTTAATTACCCCGCGTGCGCACATGCGCAGCAGGGGGTAAAGCAATCGGTTTGTCTGTTGTCTGTCGTCTGTCATCTGTCGTCTGTTGTCTATCAGCACAAAAATCGGCAAATCTCAACATTTAGGCAAAAGTAGGATCAAAAAATGGGATAAAATGATGTAAGACAGCGAAAAAACACCTTCTGTCTCATTCTTAACCCTAGGCAATACCCAGGGACGCTACAAATCGTGCGAGTATGTCGGACACACCTACATCGGACATGCCCACCTAGTACCTCCTAAAGTCTGTTGCGCATGCTCGAGCTTGTCTCTATTTCCAGGGAGTCTACTGCGCATACTCGAGCGGCTCCACAGCATACTTCTAGCTCAAAATTTGTGATCGTGGACCTCAGAAGGGAACGACAAAGTTTATGAGTAGCAAGAGATCCAGAGAAGCTACAAATCGTGCGAGTATGTCGGACACGCCTACCTACTAGGGTAGTAGATCAGGGTAGTAGTACCTCATGAAGTCTATTGCGCATGCTCGAGCTGCTCTAGGGAGTCTACTGTGCATGCTCGAGCTGCTCTACAGCATACTTCTAGCACAAAAATATGTCATTTGTGATCGTGGATCTCAGAAGGGAACGAAAAAGTTCATGAGTAGAAAGAGATTAAACTTCAAAGAAGAGAGGTCTCTAACAAGAGGCATGGCCATGGGTGATATTGCCATGGCACGTGGGGTATGTGCTCTATGAGCTCGTTTTCAATTGGGATCAGACGGGAATCAGCATTGTCCCAGGATCGACATAGATGATGGAGTTGAAAGGATCGAAGAGAGTTGAGATCACAGGGATCAGCGAGAAGCGCTAAATTACAGCTGTGTTTTGTGGCACAATGGCTGAGAATTCCTACCTTCTCAACCCATACGTCAAGGCAAGACAACTGCTTGTCTCCCACAATATAATTTTCCCAGCGACTGGCATGTAACATTTACTCCCAATCACTGGTCAAACGAAGTAAAGGTGATGGAGTACATAAAGAAGGTCATCATTCATTCCTTTCGTGGAGCAAAAGCGAAAAGATCTCAAGCTCCCACCAGACCAACCAGCCTTAGCACTGTTTGATGTCTTTAAAGGTCAACAAACTGAACTTCTTGAAGAGAATAACATCTTGTTAGTGCCCATACCAGCCAACTGCACTGACTGTCTCCAGACCATCCTGTGGCAAGTTTTCCGAATATCTCCTACTTCCAGTAGCTTCATATAAGATCGCAACTTTCTTTCTGAGAAATAACTAGCAAATGGCAGAGATCTTTCTCGGAACGTGGCCTACTGTTGTGTCATCTTTCACCACGGTGACAGTGAAGGGATCAGCAGTATTATATGGCTCTCTTTGACAACATAGCTGTTCATTGATAACAGCGGTCCAGATGTCTTTGTAGACGTGGTAGCCTCTGATCATCGCCTCTACACTGAAAGTAGATTCCCCTATAATGCTTTCTTTTTGACACATACAGAGCTAGCTAGCCGGCCGTGCCTCGTTCAACCTAGGCCACTCCCAGTTTTTCAATATTGGTACGTATGTACGCACGTGCAGAACATGTCATGTCACGTGTTGTTATTGACGTGGGTGTGGTCTTAATGGAGAGAAGACGCAAAAATTAAAATCACGAAAATTTCTTCTGGACGGGTGAATGGCAGATCCGCGAAACTATGCACCAGCGAAAATTCCTTGCTATACGGTATCTTTAGATGACAGTAGCTACATGTATCTGCAGTCGCTCTAACATCTATGCTGCAGTCTAGCAACCTGGCCAGTGTTTCTAGTTTAAATTATAGTATTAGCTCTCAATGGATAGTATTAAGAGCCACACACTGCATCCGCACAATTATTGTAGCACTACAAAAGCAGTCATCTTCATCACAAACTACTACATTTAACATCAATCCCAGGGTTTATTTCAAGGGGGGGGGGGCTTTTGCTCTCCCTGGAAACTTGGTTGCCCCCCCCCTAGAAGTTTGTTTGTTGGTCCTTAAAGAGAGAGAGAGATGTAGCTGCATAATATAACGAAATGGTAGCTAAAAGGTTGTTGTCATCATCATCATATATGCTCTCAGAAGCTACCAGAAGCAATCTCAGGGGTTGTAAAATTAAAAATTTTCATATAATCAACCATCAGTATTTTGTTACACTTTTAATATGCTGCATTTGGTGCTGAGTATTCTGCACTTTAGTGCTCTGACTAGTTTTTTTGTTGATTGGTACTGTATGTACATTGTACATGTATACTGGAGTTGGATACTTTCCTCTCCATATGTACAAGTTGCATCCCAGTCCCAGTACTACATGTACATGTACATGTGTATAATAATTAATAGTACTTCACATCTCATTGTTGTATTGGTATATGTACACCCGGGTGAAAAGGACTGCATAAATATGTGGCCAGTAGCGCGAACATTGACGGATACAATGCGGATATCTGCGGATATATGTGACAGGATTTGGGAAAACCCTCCGTATGGGATTTTTTCAGAAAATTGAGTTTGATGCATGGTTGATAAGCTCTAGCATAGAGCTAACCCACGTTCAAGTCTTAGGCCGATCGCGCGCTTCGTTGTGGAGATACAGCGCTTTGTTTGTGATCGCGCCACACCCCCAATAATCGAGAAATTACGGTCTAAAGGCGTTGCTATGCACGCGTATGGCGTTTCCGCATACTACACGTGACCCGGAAATCAATTAAATGGACCTGGGCGGAGCCGTTCGAAATGAACGTAAAGATCAAGCAAGAGTTGAAATTCCGACGTTGTTGACAACGACAGCTGATTGTTCTTAGATGCCCAAGAAGCTAAAAAGGTGAGCTAACGTACAGTAGATCGATGAATCTAGCTGTATCTAGGTAGAGAATTCTAATTACCGCCCATAGCAACGGGCTCCGTGTACGGTGGCTGTGCCGACTAGATGGGTCCAAATGAAGGCTTATTTTGCCTTCGTATAGCACGACTAGCCTCCGTAGAAGACGGCAACAGTTAGAAGAAGGGTTGTTCGACATGTATATGATAAAATGTGGACTTTGACAAATTTGGACCTGAGCTACTAAAAACGCGCATTGCGCGAATCGCGCGTGGATCCCATACGGAGGGTTCTCCCAAATCCGGTCACATATGTGAAATATTGATTGTTCAACATATAACTGGTTTGGGGTGGTACTATGTGGTAATACGCGCTAAATTTGGTGTAAAAGCCACGCATTTTCAACAATAAACAGTACGCGCATGCGTTCCTTTTCTCCTGGGCATATGTTTATTTACATGTAATTTGATGTTTGTACAGTACCTGTGAATGCATGACCAATATGGTCATCATGCATGTTGCCTCCAGGATAATCTCTCTTTATAGACCCAACGCTAACCCTCAACAATGTCACTGTTATAATGAAAGATGTCCAGAAGTGGGATAGTGTGGCTGATTGGATTGGTATATCTTATGGTAAGCGTCTTGTGCTCCAGAGTCAGAACCCTGCCACTGACCAAGCCAAAAAAGCCTGCTGGGACTATTGGCTCCATCACCACCCAGCCCCCTCATGGAGGATATTGGCTGGTGGACTTTATGAGTGGGAGGAACACGGAGCATTGGAGGTGCTGCAGATGAATTACCTCAAAGGTGAGTCCATAGGAGCTTACCATAGACCAAGTCTCCTGGGCAACTGAGTAGATGTGTATGTAACGGTATAATCCTGTTGCCTGAGATAAACATTATTGACTGAATCTGATAGTGGTAGCCAATCCCGCAATTACGCCCCCTCTCATGCATAAGCCCCCCCCCCCCCCCCCCCCCCCCCCCCCAGTTCCTGCATAGGTACCGTATAGTGGGAAATTTTCGTATGGTGCTAATTTTCGTATATTTCGTATGCTCCATCCTTTATACGAAAATAAAAACTGTGAAAATTTGAACGTGTGAATTTTTTTTCCTTTCGTGCGTGACCTTTGACCTGTACGCGCCACACGCTGTCGCTAGTAGCAGGTACTAAATGCAAGCCTAGCTTACTGAACGGTGCCTTTTTATCGGTTTTTTGCCAAGGCGTCGAAATGGAATGACCTTTCTGATCCCAGTGGACCACTATCAGCATCGATTAGCCCCGCTACAATCAAGGAAGCCAGTGATGCTAGCGTTACCTCATACCGCATATACTACCAGCTGCGCATGCGCGCAATCTCCCGCAGCAAGCATACGAAATTAAAAAATACGAAAATTTATTCTAAGGGTGTTTTGGTCAATCATACGAAAATTAGCACCAACAAAAATTTCCCGCTATACGGTAGTTTTGTCTCGCGTATAAGCCCCCCCCCCCGACAGTATACTATAGATATTAGAGTCCATAAGCCATAAGCCAAAAATAAGAATAGCTACAGCTAGCAAACTACATGTAGCTACATTGTATTTAATTATATTATGCCTTGCTTTGTTGTTTTCTCGAGTTTTGCCCCAGAGAGAGTATACAGAGATTGCCCACATGGCAGTTGACGGTTGGTAATAGTTGTCACATGGAAATATAATTATCCCACGAATAAACCCCCTCTCCACATTTGCCTAATGCTAGCATGCAAGGGGGTGGGGGGGGGGGGGGGGGGGGGGTGGCATAATCATGGGATTCTATGGTACATGTACATGTAAAAACCCACTCTTTTCTGGTAAAGGTCATCAATCACTCTATAATATATTCGCGCTAAGAAATACTTTGAATTGGATCATGTACTACATGTACTCCATTAGATCAGTACAGTAGCTATATCCCACCTGATTATTCCACAGTGCAGCAAACCTAATACCATCTGTAGTCACTTCTATAGTACAAATCAGTAAGTAAATCAAAAGGACATCAAAAATGTCTTGCTGTTCTTTTCTCATCGTTAGGATTGAAGTAGTGGACCATCTCCGAACCAGTATTTCAGCAGCTGGGATTCTACGACTTGAATAGCAGTTGAATTGTTTTTTTTTAATATGCATAACAAGTAAGATTGATGAACCTCTGTTACTGATTAGCTACACTATGTGTATAAGTAGGACGATAGCTAGCTAGCGCAAGCTAACCAAAAATATTATGATTTTAACTTTTATGCAATTTTTTGATAGAGATTACACATGCACTGTGAAGAGTCCTAGTTCATTCTGCATTATAATAGCAGGGTTGCATACAGAGGGAGGGGTGCACTGAGATTTCTCTTCCCCCCCCCCCCAATATAATAGTATGTATACAGCACAAAATTAATAGTAACATACACAAGCAAAAAGATATCGTTGGTTCATTCAGCATTATTCTGTAATTTTTCTTCTTATGGTGGTGCATATCTAGAAAATAATCATTTACTAGTATACGCATGGCAGTGGCGCATATACACACGCATACAAAGCAAGTCATCCATGCGATTCCCCCCCCCCCCCCCCCCCCCCCAAGAATAAAATCCTGTATGCAACCCTGAATATAATTAAGGGCTAATGCTGCTCAGTAAGTCCTTGATTTGATTGAAGACAGTAGTACCTATACCTGGCAACATATACATGTACCGTACCCTCACGAAAGAGGGCCCACTACGGAATGTCGGCCCACCCCCCACTTTGGGCTCAATTTCCTGCTAAGGTCTAGTGTTTACTCGAATATGCGCCCATGTGTAGCTGCCCTTGAAAGCACAGCTCAAATGCATGAAATGGCTGGACTGCACTTCGAATACTCTATGTTAAAATCGATCAATAGCGTGCTAAATAGCCGTAAAACTAAGCCTAGCTAACTATATGCCACGTTTCAGCTCAAACGAACGATCGTACATGGCTAGCGATCGTAGCCACACCCACTGAATACGGCTGCACTCAACGACACGCGGTGAAGTATTGCGGCCACCCTTGCTCTGGATTGGTAACCGTGTTTGAATAGTAGCCACTGCTACTATTCAAATTATGAAGCTAGCGTGGGTAACTTACCTGGGCGCTCTTTAGAGTATAAACGCGATACTGATACCTCGAATATCGGCCCATCCCCCAATCTTGTCCCAATGTAAGGTGCTCCGCCCATGGGCCCTCTTTCGCGAGGGTACGGTATTATCTGAAGTACCAAGTGGCTGTAGATTGAGCAATTATAGCTACTAATTAGTGTTAGTGTTAATAATCAGTGCATCTACTTTGCCTGTATAAACGATATTCAATACCATGTACTACTGTGTGTGCATGTGTACTGAGTGCACATACAGTGATGTACTTGAAAGATTCCTAATGGAAGGGATATGTGGCTAATATTCTCCGTACAAATTGCTTAGGGGAAGGAGTATGGCTCATACACACCCTCTCCTTATAATAATAAGGGCTCAGAAGCAAAGTGGGCTAACCCACAAATGTTGACTTAGCCCCCCGAATCTTGAAAACATGTTTAAAATGTGTTTCATGGGCTATAGAAAATTCAATTTTTTGAAAATTTTGGCAACTTGGTAGAGTACAATGTATGGTTTTTAGTCCATTTTTGAGCTTTTTAGACAATTCCCCACATTTAGTTCGGGGTTAGCCCACTTTGCTTCTGAGCCCTTCATTAATTTAATTATTTTTATTTATACCATTGACTATAACAGTGTACATGTGGGTGGGATGTACTCATCATATTATTGACTATAATTTGTCTCTATTTATTTAACTATGACAGTGTTATGTATTGTGATGGCTCAAAATATTGGTCCGCCGAGCACCTAACCTGCCGGACCGCCTATGTATACAGTACGCATTCGGCCAACAGAGGTACTTTTTACGTTATATGCTATAGACATGAAATCGCACCTGTATGGGTACATGCATATTAGCGCTATGGTACCGCCTACATGTAACTTTGGCATCCTCTCTGTGGTTACTCAGGGAGGGCCTCCCATACATACCTACACATACACAAGTATAAAAAAAATGAAATTGAAGGATGAAGTAGGGATGGCAGGCTCAAAAAGTACACAAACAAGATTTGTAGTGATAATTGCATTCACTATACATCCCTACGCTAGCTTTTTTCGATTATCATATGCCTGTTGATGGTGACCCATTGGTAAATATCCTTAGTTTGTATCCTATAGTATATGCATGTCATAGAGGGGGTGGGGGGTGGGGGGGGGGGGTTAATCAGCTTCGATCGTCGCATTACTTCCTGCATGGTTAGTTAATTCCTGCACCTACTCAAAAGCAAGCATAGGGATGTATAGTGAATGTAATTATCACTACAAATCTTGTTTGTGTACTTTTTGAGCCTGCCATCCCTACTTTATCCTTCAATTTCATTGTTTTTTATACTTGTTTCTGTTCCCTTCTTCAGCCGTTAAGCCAGCGGTCCAATTGTTGCAGATCCAGGAAGTGCATCCGGTGGCACATTCCAGTGCATGCAATTTTGCCGTTTTTTATCTATTTTTCTTACTTGTTCTATCTAGGCCATCTTTCACTTCTAGGACACCAAACAAAGACCAGAAGACAGAGCAACTCTTCTACTTTCTGCTCGTTCAAGTCCTATAACCCGGAGACATTCATGAGCTCCGCGGCGACCGCTTTTGTGCATGCTACTCTCAAGCGCTCACAAAAAGTGCCTCGCGCAAAAAGTGGCACGTTTTGGTTCCCTAGGATGGATTCCCATGATTCAAGTACCATTCCATAGCTCTTGTGTTGCTCTACAATATAAGACTGGAACGAAGTTTTCCATCGAGCGGTTCCAAAGTTATACGCTGTTAAAAATAGTATAATTTTTTTTGTTATTTCACCATAGAAACATTGAATAAAATACGTATAAATCAATGACAAAGCTTTCTAGGTGGTACAAAGATATTATGCAGCCATCAAAGGCCTTCTTGAAGGTTTGCAGAAGGTTGTTAAAGCTTTCACAATCTGTCTCCTATGCCATCATCACATTGACAACTACGGTTGATAGAGAAAGTGCTCAAGCAGCCATAGAGATGGTGCGAGGACCTAGATTGAGTAGCTAGTTCTCTCAGCACCTCAGAAGATAGCTTCAAAACAAAAGCCAAGTCTGAGGAGGCCTAGGCAGCACCTTCTCTTTGGCAGTGGAACTCAGTGATCCTCCCTCTCACCATCTCATACTCATCGATGGCTGATCACCACCTAAGAGATTGTGTACGTCCACATACATGGTGGTAGGGGTGTGTGTGTGAGAGAGAGAGTGAAAGAAAAAGAGGGAGAGAGAGAGAGTGAAAGAAAAGAGGGAGAGGGAGAGAAAGAAAGACAGGTGGGACAAGTGCTAGCATACTTAACCTCCATGGATGTGAACTTGTGCTTTTCAGCTTCGATGTCAGCTGATTTACACAAATTATGGCGCAGGTATATTAAAACTATCTATTCTTTTGCCATTTCAGCTGGTAAGGCTCACCCTCATCCCTGAACTTCATTATTTACCTGATACAGAAGTTAGGTACTCGCCTCACACTAGCCTTGAATCCCAAGTGAGCCTGGGTTCGAGGCTAGCCTCACACACGCTAGCTAGACTATACCAAACAATTCCGTCCAGATTCTTTCTTGAAAGTTTGAATATAGAAAGAAACTAACCATTTGAATGATGATGTCTACTCCCTAGAAACTTGAAGAGCACTCCCATCCTTGGTCTTTACTGGATAAATCATCAGACACTCGACAGAACTTTGAGAAGACGTGGAGAATACCACGCGGTTGTACTAAAATTTTCCGATTTTTTGATGCCGTGTAACTCTGGAACCGCTCGATGGAAAAACTTTGTTTTAGTCTTATATTGTAGAGCAACACAAGAGCTATGGAATGGTACTTGAATCATGGGAATCCATCCTAGGGAACCAAAACGTGCCACTTTTTGCGCGAGGCACTTTTTGTGAGCGCTTGAGAGTAGCATGCACAAAAAATAGATAAAAAACAGATAAAAAACAGCAAAAATTGCATGCACTGGAATGTGCCACCGGATGCACTTCCTGGATCTGCAACGCTTGTATATGTTTTGGACCGCTGGCTTATGGACTGTCTTTATTCCTCTTTAGGATAATTCATTAGTGCCATCTGACATGATTTTCCCATTAACTCATATAGCTATGTAGAGACTGACTCGGTAGGGTTGGGTATTTCATGACAGAGGCTGTTATTAATAATGGATGCCTCGCACATAATTGCATTTATAATATTATGATCAATAGTATTGTAATCATTCACCACTTGTCACAATGCAGGGTACGGGGCCATCTGCATCTCATTTTTGGTGGGGTGCATCCACACAGAAGCTGCACAGCACCACTCTCAACATTTGCCACTTTTGTTTCATTGTAGTCCAAAAGCTGTTTTCCAATATTGGCTAAGATTTCTCAGACCACACCAAGCCATCAATGTTTTCTCAATATTCAAGAATGCATGGAGTTTTTTTTTTAGGAAAGAGCTTTTGCAGGTAGTTTCTGAACAATGCATGACTTTACATATTCACCACTCCAAGTCAATAATTAGTTTCTGGTCACACCAGTTGTCTCAAGTAAATGCGGGCGGGCGGATGGTTAGGACTATGGGACTATGACTAATTGAATTAAGACAGGAAGAGGAAGTATTTAAAATCATACCACAGATGCATAGTCAGCAAACCTCGAGTGCAAACAACAGCCTGTCAGATCATAATTATCATCACAGATAGCTCATGCTATGAGCTGTACAAGTACACAGGCAGTTTAACATTAATGCAGAATGACGAACCACAGTGCATTATTATATAAATAGTCGATCACCATCATGGAATGTGAAGCAGGCAATGAACTGCTTGAGATGTATGATCTTGAGAGTTTCATGTGGCTCAATACGTTGTTTTACATCATTAATATCATTATAGTTCTCATAAATTGCCTCTTCAAAATATCATGCATGCGGGCGGGTGACCAGAAACTAATGATTTTGGAGTGGCCTTAGCTATTCTGTTTCACAATTTTTAGATGGATCTTCAAATTAAAAGAAGGATGCAAGAATATCTTCTATAATATATCCCACCTAAGTATACCTAAGTACTATATCAGCCGGGGTATAACTAGGATATTTTCCCTCCCTGAGGGGTACAAGGGAAAATATGATCCATATTTCCCTCCCTCTGGCTATTACTTTGACCAATCAGAGCCATTGTTTTAGTTCACACAAGCAGTCACATCATCATACCTACTATATTTGCGTGTGCATCAGCACAGTGCCACTACTGATTGCACCATGGTTGCACACACACTCCACTGTACATAGGCGGTAGACATTGTTTACACAGACACGGAAACACACGCACACTAATTGACACTAATCAGGAACCAATTAGCTATCACTCGATCTGTCAGTTCTACCACGTGGCAAGTTCAACCACGTGGCAAGTTCAACTGCAAGTGAACTGTAGCTGTATTAGCTGCTGGTCCAAGTCTCAATAGCCATTGCCCGAGTTTGTTGAACAGTGAAACTATTCTATTTGTTTTCGAAGCTACCTGACTGTCTTCTGTTCACGGAAAGCTGAAGCACTGGTTGATTTAACTAGCCATGGTTCCGTGACTCAAGCCATCCGTCATCGGTTGCTTCTTTGCTGGTTTGTTTTTACTGTGCAACTCTCTTTCTGTTCAGAACTATTGTTGCTAGGTTAGAACGGTTGTTGCTATGCATGTAGATTATGGTGCGCGTGACTTTTAGCCAATCAGGTGGGATATATAATAGTTATAGCACGGTTGCCAGGGATTTATGGCGACGTAAACCGCCCTTATCCTCGGGCTACGCCCTCGGACTCGGGTCGGTTTACTGCCATAAATCCCTGGCCCCGTGCTATAACTATAACTTATTGCATTTGATGCCATTTACGTGTCATGTATTCCTGATAGCAGCAATTTTTTTTCACCCTCATCTGGTAATGACATGCACCATTGTCCGCTCTGAACCAGCAGTACATGCACCCTGCACAATCGGAGGTGGGTGGAGCCACATGCAGGTAGGCTACTTGCTGCCATAGATTCTATGACTCTATGTTGCTGCATGCATGATAGTGCATATTAGCGATCTAGTGCTGCTCGTTTTGTTGGTGATCAAAGTATACCGCTACCTTGGCTTAGCTGTTCGAAATATGCCAACTCAACTCCATCCCAGGCTCAGAGAAGTTACTACCAGGCATTAAACTTACTGGCTTCTAAGATTTGCTCCCTAAACAGAAGTTTTTCATGGCCTAGTGTGAGCCTGAGTGCCTTCTGTCAGCTCCGCTCGCGCGCGGCCCCTCAGCTCTGGAACATTGGGGACTATTCTCGTTTCCAGGCCCAGAGTCGAGTGCGAGTAGCTAGCTAGAACGATCGATGCGGTCGCGCGCGGCGCCATGCCAGCGTCACATGACTTCACCATGGTTACCAACACAATATGAACATGCGCATTATATGATAAAATGGCGATTCAGACACTCCCACTCGCAAAATGTGCTGAACACACCCACAATTGAATCGCTATCCTGATAATACAAAACAAGCATGCCACAGACGTGCGCGCTCCAAAACGGAGAGGATTTATGCTCGAATCAAGGTGAACGATCCAGGGAGTCTTGAGTTAGCCCTGGAAAAAGAAAGATTGAGATTTTAGCACTTTTTGTGATTTCTTTACACAGCTTTTTCTGGTATACCTGATTGTTTCCATGGATGTTTTGGGGCTTTCTAGATAGATATTCTGACGTAGATTATAAATATTAAAGTTAAAAATCTTAAAGTTTAAGTTACTCTGATTATTAATGTTTTTGTAATGTATTACATATATGGCATATCCGGGCCATCCCTACTTATAGAGTCTACCGACTCTATGATATATGTATTGCTGAAATAAGGGCTTACATTGTATGTTTGGCAGGATATGATACACTGATTCAGAAGTGGTATACTATGATGCTATCTTAGATATCATGAAATCCTTCATTGCCCTTGTAGCTGTGATACTACTTACCGTATTTTCTCGTTATTAGGTGCACCTCGCTTATAAGCACATATTTGTTATTAAGCGCATACTATTTTCCTGACCTAAGTACTCGTTGTTAGGCGCATTTTGTGTATAAGCGCATATGTGACCCTTGACCTCGATATCTGCATGCTTTCTTACTAGCCCAAAGGTTCCAGCTGTTTCAAGTTACTCGAAATCACGATGGCTACTATTGATCCTCAGGTTCTTCGAGCTATGAGCGCCATTTCGAGCTGGGCGGAATGCAGCAACAGGAACCATTGTGTGATCAATCGATTGGCCACGCCCCTAAATGATACCGCGACCACACATGCGTTCTTGGATGCAGCTATTCATTGTTAGGTGCATCTCGCTATTAGGCGCACTTCGCTATTAAGCGCAGGTTTTCTTCCTGTGGAGATATAAGCGCATGCGCTTAATAGTGGGAAAATACGGTATTGCCGTAGTAGAACGACGATACAGAGGAACCTGCCTTAGCGGTCACCTGGATAAGGCGGTCACCTCCTTAATACAGCCACATCCTGTAGGTCCCAAACAGCCATAATGCATTTACTAAGGAATGCAACCTGGATAAGACGGCCACCTGCCTATTGCTTATACCAACCAGTTAGCCAGGTCCCATGGCATTTACACTTGTACAAATTAGCCTGCCTATAGTGGCCAGCAAAGGCATTGAACAAGTAGTATTTCCAAGGTATCGTTGTTCTACTATGGCAATAAGGTATTTATCGTATATTTAAGGAACCTAGTCTGTACTGGAGCTTTAGTAGCTCGAGCGTAGTCTCGCATGCCACATCCCCCAATCCGAGGGAAAGAGAGGTCTGGTGACCGTGCATACAACGAGTTGTTCTGGCGACAAGAATTGGTTGCGTCCAATCAGATTCGAGATTTGAACTAATTGCTTGGCAACGCTTTACTGGCGGAGCGTGTGCAATACAGTCGGCCTTGCATTGTTTGCACTTACGTTTTTGGTATTCCGATGGAACAATTAGCTATATGCATGGTCAACCAAACCCTCTTTCTTTTGAGATTGAAATGGCAAGACTAGCTTGAGTGGCTAAGCTGAGAAGGAACTACTTAGTTTTGGCTATGGCAGCTGCCATATCATTTAACTCAGGCAACAAAAATGAACCCAAAATACTGATAGCAACAACTCACCTTGGTCTCTGTGCGAGTGAACAGTGCTCAACGTTTTAACACTGCATATATGGCGATCATGTGATGAACACGACTGATACGGATTTTGCATGTGACAAACACAACTGATATGCGAAATTATCATACGTGTTGCCACCCACGCATTCCCCATATGTTTGTATTACAGGTCAAAGTTCAATATGCAATAATATAATATATTGTTTCATGATTGTGACATCAAACATACTTGTAGACATTGTTATATAATATTGTACGTTATTCTTTGTGATTATGAGAGGTGAATAGTGTACTTGTGTGCATGTATTCTGGATGAAGTGAGCATTTACTTCGATTCAAGTCAAGGTACGTGTATGCTGTTTTGCTTCTGCTGCTGACTCCAAGTTACTCTCAGCACATGCATAGTACACTCAACTTTTACCAGCCGTTAAGCCAGCGATCCAATCGTTGCAGATCCAGGAAGTGCATCCGGTGGCACATTCCAGTGCATGCAATTTTTGCCGTTTTTTATCTATTTTTCTTACCTGTTCTATCTAGGTCATCTTTCACTTCTAGGACTCCAAACAAAGTCCAAAAGATAGAGCAACTCTTCTACTTTCTGCTCATTCAAGTCCTATAATCTGGAGACATTCATGAGCTCCGCGGTGATCACTTCTGTGCATGCTGTTTGCAAGTGCTCACAAAAGTGCCTTGCGCAAGAAGTGGTACGTTTTGGTTCCCTTGGATGGAATTCCATGATTCAAGTACCATTCAATAGCTCTTGTATTGCTCTACAATATGAGACTGGAATGAAGGTTTTCATTGAGTGATTCCCAAGTTATACACTGTTAAAAATAGTACAAAAATTGATATTTCACGGTACAAATATTGAACGATTACGTACAAATCAATGACAACACGGCGCTATCTAGGTGATACGAAGATTTCTAGCTATCAAATGCCTTCTTGAAGGTTTGCTGAAGGTTGTTAAAGCTTTCACAACCAGTCTCCTATACCATCTGGCACCATAACTATTAACAGCTATGATCGACAGAGAAAGTACTCACGCAGGTATATACAGACGGTACAAGTGAGGACCTCAGTAAATGGAGTAGGCTCTCAGCACCTCAGAAGTCAGCTTCAATGCAAAGCTACAGCCTATAAGGCCTAGGCAGCCCCTTCTCTAGGCTGTGGAACTCCATTGCTGCCCCCTCTCACCATCCTACTCCGACATCAATAGCTGATTATCACCTAATGGATTGTGTACGTGTATGGGGCGGGTTGGAAATTAACAGGGAGACGCTGAGTAGAGAAGGAGTGAGAGAGAGAGAGACTGTGACTGTTAAGAGAAATGTGTTAGTTGCCCACCCCCTTGGAACTCGTGCTTTTCGGCTTTGATGTAAGCCGACTTTCATAACGCCATACGTACAACAGCGAGACGCTTCTGTGTTGCTTGTTCTTTAGCTGGTAAGGCTCGCCCTCATCTATCTTTTTGATTTTTGTTTGGAGTCCTAGAAGTAAAACATGACCTAGATAGAACAGGTAAGAAAACTAGATAGAAAATGGCAAAAATTGCATGCACTGGAATGTGCCACCGGATGCACATCCTGGATCTGCAACGTTTGTACGTATTTGGCTTAATGACTGATACACACACACATTGCATACACACATAACACATGTACAAACATACACTAGCTGTCAGACACACAATATTATTATTATTACCCCGCGCGCATGCGCAAGGGGGTAAAGTAATCGGTTGTGTCGTCGTTGTCGTTGTTGTTGTTGTTGTTAGCACAAAAATCACCGTATCTTGAGATATGGGCGTCTAAGCGACTCGTATTCACAACAAATCAATCGAATTCGATGAAAAACTGGCTTCAGTGTGCATCAAATCGAGGGATACGGTCCACGAGCATCATAAATAGTGCGTTCTTGTTGGCCATCGTAGCCACGCCTATCGACAGTACCCATCAATGCATATACATACCAATTGTGCTTTCTGCTCATGCGCACAACTAAGTGGCCAAGCATATGACTGGTAAAGATCGTCGATGTTCTAAATAATGCTCGTGATGTCTATAGTGACTGAAATCTGGAACCAATCATAATGTAAGACAGCTATACTACTATTGTTACAAAAAAATATAGGTAGAAGTTCATATCTTCCTAGTCTGGGCTAGGTCCAGGTGCAGAGAGCGCTTTTTCAAGTGTCACCGGAACCCCCAGTAGGCTAAGCAGTATTTCTATTTCCGAGGCTCTGAAGTTTATAAAATTATAGCCATGCACCGAAAGTAAATCTATAGATTGCACGATGTGCGCGCGGGGTATGTGCTCTACAGAGCTCTAGTTATTATTATACAAGTGTAAAAACAATTGAATAAAATTGAAGGAGAAAGTAGGGATGACAATGCCAAAAAGTACACAAACAAGACTTTTAGGGATAAGAGATAATCACAACCGCTATACATCCCTACGCTTGCTTTTCTTGATTATAATTACAGACCTATTGATGTCAACTTATTCAAGGCATGCTATCCTTGGAGTGTTCTTGACTTGCATGTGGGAGAAATTCATGTTCTCCCTGTCAGTAATTTTTATATTATCATGCTACTCAAAAAGCAGCGTAGGGATGTATAGTGGTTGTGATTATCTCTTATCCCTAAAAATCTTGTTTGTGTACTTTTTGGCATTGTCAAACCTACTTCCTCCTTCAATTTTATTCAATTGTTTTTTATTGCATGAGTGCAACTATAGTAAGTATAGATGGGAGGTGCCGAAGTTTGCGCGTGCACGTAAAAGTAGTAGCCACGCCCTTCGTTAACTCGCCTTAGCTGTTTTCAGGCGGCCAAATACCGTAAAGTCTGGTTAATAAGCGCACATGCTTATTAGGCGCATATTTTTTAATAAGCGCATGCTTCCTTCCTGTTATTAAGTTTTGTCTAATAAGCGCATGCGCCCAATAAAGACGACAGTAATAGTCATCGTTCGATGTTCCATGCTCTACATGGCTAGAAGTAATTTACCAACCTATTTTCGGATAGCCAACTGCATGAGATCGGCTATACTCAACATTTCGATGTTCCACTGAGACGGGTCCGGACTCTTGACCTCTCATGCCTCTGCCCTGACCAAAGCGAGCGCCAAAGAAATCGACCATTTTTCCACGGTTTTCTTCCAGCGATGACTTCCAATCATACTCGCATGAACTAGTACAGAGCTTAGTCCAAGAATCGCTGTGTTCATAACTTGCTAGCTTTGTGATTGAGCGCTCGAACATGCTGGCAGTGGGCGGGGCTAAAACTTCACTCTCTATTAAGCGCACATCGTCTAATAGGCGCATGTTTCCTTACCACCAAGAGTGATAAGCGCATGCGCTTATTAACCAGACTTTACGGTAGCGATGAGACTCTAGTACTAGTATAGCCATTATTGATTTATCAACTATCTTTGTCACTACTGAGCTGGCTGTTATGCCGAATGCTGAGGACCGTGCCGCGCCCGTACGTTGAGGCCTCGAGTCTCCATATCCCAGCGCAGTACTCTGAGCGCAGCGGCTGCACGCGCTAGCCTCTAGCTAGATTCGCTTTATCGCGCTCACGCTCGCACTCGCACTGGCCTAGCTCGTGCGGGAGAGCCTGGCGCTTAGCTATGGCTCTGAGCTATGGCTAGGCTAAGCTAGCTTGGTTCGAGTCGCTAGCTAGCTGGCTTGCTAGCGGCATTGGCGCGTGCCGCTGACTACAGTCACGACTTCACCATGGCAACGCATTATGAGCATGCACATTATATGACAAAAATGGCGTATCGGACACACCCTATCCTTAATGCGCCGTACACACCCACCATTATGTGACTGTAGAGATAACGCAAAACTAGCGTGTCACTGCACTGCGCGCTACAAAATAGAGTGGATTTATATGAGAACTAAGGTATGAGGTCCAAAGAGTCTTGAGTTAGCCCTGGAAATGACAAAGAAAGAAAGAAAGATTGACAAATGGCTATTTTATTGAATATCTGGTTCTGGCATATACAATTGAGTTGATGGATGATCTTGGTCTTGTTAGATAGATAATTTGCTGTAGATTCTGATTTTGACACTTAGAAATTTCATAAAGTTACCTGTTTTTGAGATATTTGGATTTTTGCAATGTATTACATATATGGAGTATCCGTGCCATCCCTACTTATAGAGTCTACCGACTCTATGATAACTAGGGTGATGTAAACCATCGAGGGGCGAGCCTTCGCTCACAGCATTAGTAAAGGGTTACCCTCTCTATTAGCTTCGATCCAAAGTACATGTACAAGTAGACATATAGCTGTAACTATCGTCATTAACTGAGCACAGTCTATTGTTGCTATAAAGATCAAGAAAGGAGGGAAAATGTATAGTTTAATATTAAACAGTTGTGTACCACATTCCCAGTATGTCGGGAGCTTTGGCCCCTACGATGCTACAGAATTATCTGGGCAACTATATAATATTAGTTACATACTGTCTAGGAGGTTTCTATGTGATTTAGAAGACCGAAGGACTCTATTATAGAATCCTGAGCGAAGCAAGCATTCTATGAGAGCCCTGAGGTCTTCTAAATCACATAGAAACTGACTAAACAGTGTCTAACAAGTTTAGATCATATAGCTTTGTATTGCTAGAACCAGAGCCAAGGGCAAAACTTGTAGGTGACTATGAAAATCTTATATTGATGGCACATCTTTATAGGTACCAGTGAATCTCGGCGTCTTTTTGAGGTCTCAATGAAGTTTGGCTTCGTAGATGCTTCCGTGGATAAAATGTTGTTCCATGGAAGTGCAGGTGTCGGTAAAACCTGCACAATGAACATTGTCGCAGGAGAAAAAACACCCGAAGCTCGACACAGTACCCCCATAGCCACCCGCCCCGTATCCATCTTTCAAATGCTGTCATCAAAGGAGATGTGGTTCAAGTACACGTCGGAACAACGATTGAAGATCTGTGCATGGCTATCGAAATTGGGACTCGGACCGGAACTGATCAGGGAGTCAAAACAGGAAGCAGCAACTCCAGTTCTAGATCCAACCAGTGAGGAAGGTAGCAACCAGGAGGAGAGTGGCGGAGAACAAGTACAAAGTCCACAAAGTCCAGTTGCCGTACAGTCTGCAGTCCTATTCAGTGAGCAGCATGCTGATCGCTCGAGTATTGCAGCACAACCTTCTAATGCTTCTGGTGATCTCAAGGTGATCAAAGTGATCCAGGAGGTCCTTAACAAGATGTTTGAGCTGATTGATAAGTGCTCCGAGTCAGAAGACCCAATCTCCTTCCTGCGTAAGGTCCTCATTACTGATTGTGGAGGGCAGCCTCAATTTCACGAGATCTTACCCATCTTCTTGAAAAGGATGTCTATGATCGTGTTTGTCATCAAGCTATCGGAAGAGCTTTCTAGCCGTCCAATGATTGAATACTACGAGAATGGGAAATCCTTGGGCACTCCTTATGAATCCGACCTGACCACTGAGCAGCTCCTCCAGCAAGGCCTTCAATCACTCCACTCTCATCGCTCCAGCAAAGATAAAGGTGATGATGCTCCACAGATTGTGGTCGTTGGCACTCATAAAGACGAGGAGGGAAAGTGCAAAGAGTCCAGGGAAGCAAAAAATCAGAAGCTACGAAAAATGCTTTTACCGGCCTTCAAAGATGAGATCATCTACTACCAGGTAGATACTGAGGATATACTCTTCCCTATGAATGCAAGGTGCCCTGGCCAAGAAGAAGAGGATATGGCACAAGTGGTTCGGAACAGAGTGCGCAGATCAAAACCAAGGCGACTTCCTCTTCCATGGATGGCTCTAGAGATTGTGCTGGATGAAATTACTCATGTTCTTCAGCGTGGACTACTCCACAAGAATGAATGCCTTGAAGTTGCTCGCAGGCTTCACTTTGATGAGAGCACCCTAGAAGCAGCTCTAATGTACCTTGATGAGCTGTCTCTGATCCTCTACTATCCCGATATTCTTCCAGACCTTGTCTTCACCAACCCACAGGTGCTTTTGGACAAAGTCTCTGAGCTTGTGAAAGTCCATCACGATTTGAGAAAGCGTATTGCTGGAGATAACGCATGGAAAGAGTTCTTCAGTCATGCTCTCGTCACTGTCGACTTTCTGTCTCAGAAGGATTTTGAAAAGCACTATGTGTCTCGCCTCTTCATGCCAAAACACCTAGTGGTTTTCTGCCGAAAGCTCTTCATTTTTGCCAACTATTCTGAAGGAAAATTTTTTGTCCCTTGCCTTCTTCGAATGCTTGACCACGACGATGTGTCAAAGTATCGCCTATCACATGACTACCATCTCATACCACTTGTCCTCCACTTCACTGATGGCCCTCCACGTCGTGGCATCTTCTGTGCTCTTCTCTGTTTCTTGACTTCACCAGAGAACCACTTCCCGGGACCGTGGAAGTTGAAGATGCCAACTGGATCAGTCACTCCCACTTGCCTCCACCGCAACTGTGTCCAGTTTACCATTCCTGGGGTCAAAGTACCTTGCACTGTGACACTCATCGACACCTTGCTTCAGTTTGAGGTACACGTGAAAGTTTCAAAGCAAGCTGCATGCAAGGTCTGCCTGATAATTAAACGTGCTACCACTGCTGGGCTGCAGAAGGCTAACCTTGCCTTAGGCTACACTACTTCGACACCATCTTTTGCCTTTCTCTGTCCTTGTGGAGCTAGAGAGCCTCATCCTGCTACCATTGGAGATGGATTTTGGATCTGTACTTCCGATGAGGGAGTGGGAGACGAGTTTTCACAAAATCAGCTGTTTTGGTTGAATGAACATACAACAGAAATGCAAGCAGGTATTCTATTGTAGCAGATAATAATATAATTTTACTAGTTATGCTAATATATTTTTATCATGATGACACTCTTATTATGCTATTTTTATACATATGTAGATTCAACTCCAACCATGCCTGAACTTTTCAACTTCAAAGCTGGTGATCAATGCATCAACATTCCTCGTGAAATTGGTTCCAAGTATCAGAACTTTGGTGCACAGCTCCTTCAGGAACACACTTTGGGTCACATTTATGACTTGGAGCATCGATATCGTGGAAATGGTGAGACAATTAACTGTCGGATTCTTCAGGAGTGGCTAGAAGGCAGGGGGAGGAAGCCTACGACATGGGCTACGCTGGCAAGGGTCCTCCACGACATTGAAAAGGGAGAACTTGCAAGGACTCTAGAAGACTCATTGTCAGGCTAGTCATGACTAATGTTTATGCATCAGATCTTTGATTTTTTTCCATTTATGGTGTTCATGTTTTCGTAGATTAACTAATATTGTTATTGTATTGGTGTGAATTTAATTATTAAGTTGGGACCTAATAGTATTAAATTTCACGGTTTGGTATGGCATCTTCATACGTATAAACACTACCGCAACGCTTCCAATGCCATAAGCTGAATTCCAAGACATCAAGTTTTCAAGCAGTTCACTTTTTATTCAATCCATGCACAATGAAGTTAAGCCGTCATTACTATTTGATTTTGTCAACTTTCAATATTATTAATGATTCACGTTGTGCCATTATCAGTTATTGTAAGTTGGATCGAGTGTTTGTGGGTTTGTGCGCTAAATTTTCAAATGAGAATCACTAAATTCAATTGCCACCTTCCCAAAAATTGCGAGTGGATCATGCTGTTTATGTTATTTCTGATGACACTGCATGCAATTATTTATTGCATCCGAGTTATACAATGTACATTTTTATATCATCATCTTATACCCGCATCTATATCTATGAGTGCATGCACATTCATCGCTCTCATAGCTACTACTGTAGCTGTACAAAACAATAATAATACTATTGTTTGCTATCTGTATTATAATAAAAATGCAATACCAGATCCTGCTGTGTGTATGTGTGCTCACTATCTGTGGTATAAAAAGTATTTTTAATGTGTATTTCTCTACAACCTGTACCTGTCACGTTTATGAGGTAATGCTTTCACTAAATGTACGAGGTCCTTGACTCTTGATCGTCGTCCTCGTCTGTGTTCTGGATGGCCCTGCCCAGCATGTCTTCATCAGTGCCGTAGTCAGAGTAGCGACCACCTTTGCCGTAAGGAGTTGACGTACGCTTGTGGGAGGAGCCAACTAGATTTTCAGTACTACTCGAGTCTCCTGGACCTTCCAAGCTAGCGTCGTCATTGAACATCTCCATTCTACTCCTAAAACACAGCAAGAGTGAGAAGAAAGTTAATAATGTTTAAAATATTATTATTGTGTATTACGTATGTGTGGACTGGAGGAGGTGGATCGAAAAAGAGGAAAAGGGGAGGAGAGCATGGGGGAAGGTAAGGAAAGAGAGGGAGGGGTGAAGAGAGAGAACGGGAAAGCTAGAGAAATATACTTGTGATTCTGAGGAGAGCCCTGAAACTCGTGAAGTTGTCTCCACATCAGTTTCTTCAGGTGGCATATCAAGCTCAATTTCCTAAAGCCACAATAAATAATAACAATTACACGTGTGTGCACAGTAGCTGCATTATTATAATCAAAAGAAGTTACATGACTAACCTGTGAAGCATAGAGAGGGTTTGGCTGGTCAATGGTTGACACACTAGTGATTTCACCCCTATAAATATAATAGCATCGTTTTAATATTGTGTTCATGATTTAATACATAGTACTATTTTATAGCCAGTAAACTCACGTTGTTAAGTCAGGCCAGTCCACATTGGGTGAAATGTAGGCAGGATTTTGTTTTTGGTAGTTGTACAGGCTAAACTGTTCCAACTCAGAAGTGTTGCCTGCAAGCATAATAATAGATTATTGTCGTGATTATCTGTCATGTAGCTAACTAATTCTCCCAATTTCTCCTAGCAAGTATAGAGAGAATTCAGTTTTGATGCCTCAGGCTAGATTATTAAATTATCGGGTAAATATTCAAAGGGAAGATGAAATGTAGACACATTCATGGAGCCTTGCATGCAAGTCTATTAAATTTATGGTATCGTGCATGAAAAGACTACCTAGGGCATTAGGTTATACTTGGTGTATAGACTCTACTGTTTGCTGTAGCACTCACTCTTGTGTAGCGTGGACTGTATCCTCCATCTTCGATTCCTGAAGAGATAAACATGCATGATTTTCGGTTATTGCCAGCTAATCCATGCACTGTTTAATTTCAAAAAGTTGCTCATCTGGTATTTTATTTACCTTCTTCGCTCAATGACACATCCAATGAGGAAGAAACAGCAGAGGCAAATGATGATCAGACCCAGTACCCCCAGGATAATCCACACCCAGTAGGGGATTTCATGCGCTACTTCTATGTCAGGCACAAATACCTACACGATATTGTACAAAAGGAATGGGTAACTCACTTTATAACTGTAATATTTCATATCCTACCGCAATTTTCTGTATATTACAGTCAGTGAAGACATCCTCGACTACTGTATTTTGTGCATCGATCAATCTGTGGGTTTGAATTGAGATAACAAGATACAAAATGGTGGTCAGAAGCTTATCAGCAGCAATTGAAAAATTTGGCAGTCAGTCGATCCCAGATTGCAATAACCATTATGGCTCCATGTGAAGACTGACCACCTAACTACCAAGTACATGTATAGCTATCTTGTTCCCTGCCAAATTTGGTACTGACTTACCTGATCACAGTATGTGGTGAAATGACTTCATTATTCACTGGTTGAACCGTGAAGAACAGAACATCAGTGCTGTAGTATACAAAACAGTGAGGTATTCCTTTATACACATTTGTTAAATATACAGCCAACATACCCGGTAGTGTCAACTGATCCATCTTCAGTTTGTTCCACTCTAACCTCGGTTATGGTGACATCACCATCAGTGACTTGCTCCAGCACACTGCATCAATCAGGAGATTACAATAATATTACCATAAAGTCCTATGGCGGTATATTATTATGAATAGTGTATAGTATTGTTTTGGGAGGGGTATCCATTCTATTACTAGGGGGTAGTATTTTCTTCTGGGGGGTATCCATTTTCTTTTGGGGGGGAGGGGGGAGACGGGATCTTTCATTAGTGTCCATTTCATTTGCGGGGTACTATGCTTTTGGGAGGGGTGTCCATTTCATATGGGGGTAGTCTTTTTATTGGAGGGGTGGGCCATTTCTTGGGGGTAGTTTTTTTATTGTCATGGGGTATGGTGTAGTGCCAGCCACATCCCCACACGGAGAACAAAGGTCACGTGATCGGTTGCTGCCATATACAAGGTCAAAGGTCAATGATACAGTGCTTTTTTAAGGCTATCCATCCAATATCGACAGTTGTGAAGGTCTATGAACTTTGGCCTGTAAATATTCTCATTATTGATCATTGAAGATTTAAGAGCCATCTGATGGTCCGTGAGATCATTAAAATTCTATAGAAGTGATTTAATAGCATCACCAAAGGTCCATAATAAGAGGCCTAAATATAATATACCATTGCATATGTAACGCAGTGGTTCTCCACGCGGTCTATTTCTTATTGATTACATCAGCATTACAACATACATAGTGTACTAATTAGCATATTCATAAGTTCAGAGTACATAATCAGTTAGAGTTAAATAATCAACACTGTTACACACTTCCGGCTCTTGAAAAGCTCGACCTCGAGCGGGGTCACATGAGACGTTCCGGAGGAATAACAGTTCGTGTCCGAGTTCTGGTGAAGGTACGAGGAGTAGGTGTAGACTCTTCTACTTCCTCTTCTCCATTAGCACTAGTGTTGTCAGTGGAGTTGCTCAGCTCTGCATTTGCATCAGTATCAGTTCCAGCATCGTCGGCATTGCTTGTGACGTCATCCACAGTCTGAGAAGTCATTAGTTGGTCTAGCCACTTCGGGGGGCGTCCAGAACCTTTCCTTCGATTTCCATACCAATAGTAGCCAGAAGGGAAGTTTACTGGGCACTTTGTCACTCTCTGTGCATGAACCTGTATTGATCCTTCCTGGGGGAAGTAGACTTTCACTGCGACAACACCTGTCGAACTGACAGACTCAATTAGATATGGGCCGTGCCACGGGCGTGAGAGTTTCCTATTCGCTCCACTCTCCTCTTGAGGGAACCGTATTAACACCCAATCTCCTACTTCGAAAGACAGTGACTTTGCTTTCCTGTCATACTGCTTTTTGTACTTGGCTTGTGCCTGCTGGATGTTCTTAGCTGCTAATTCACGAGCTGTTGACAGTGAATGAATCAACTCTCTCCTGTAGTCAGTCAACTCCATACTCTCCAAAGAGCTGGGAGGGAGCAGTGCTGCTTCAGTAGGCGATCTGCAGTCTTAACCAAAGAGTAAGAATGAGGGCTTCTCACCAGTAGCTTCATGTGGTGTGTTGCGGTAAGCCCACAGGACTCCAGGGAGGTAAGTATCCCACTGTGCTCCATACTGTGCTGCATGTTTTTGCAACATCGTCTTTAGTGTACGATTAAATCTTTCAGTCAGCCCGTCGCATTGCGGGTGATAAGCAGTAGTATTGAGCTTTTCTATCCCCAACATGCTACATATGTCTTTCATTAGGTGAGATAACAGATTAGTCCCACGATCTGATAGGAGAGCTTCTGGCACTCCAAAGAATGGTACCAACTCCTCAACTAGTAGCTTTGCAATTTGCTCTGTTTTCTGATCTGGTATTGGGAACACCATATAGGCCACTTGGATAGGAAATCTTGAAAAACAAGAACATGCTTGTTCCCACGCTCTGTTCGGGGTAAATCCATCACATCCACTCCCACAATCTGAAATATACGCTGAACGGGTATGGGTTGTAATGGGGGCCTACCAGGACGTCCTCCTCCAACCGCAATAGCACAATCAGAACAACTTTTACTATGACTGACAGCATCCTTATACATCCCTTCCCACCACCACACGTGCGAGTACATTGTACAATCGGTTACCTGAGAAATGACCTGAGAATGGTCCACCGTGTACATGTACTTCTTTCATCACTCTCTCTCGGAGGTGTTCAGGGACTACTGCTCTCTTCCTGTGGTTGTGCTTGGAGTCTAGAAAGTACAGCACTCCATCTTCAATTGTGAAGTTGCTTGACTGGAGGGCGATCTTTCGAGCTTGTTTATCGTCGCTCGGGAGTTTCTCTGTCTCCAGGAACAAGATTACTTGGTTAATCTTTTCATCCTTCCGCTGCTCTCTCGCGAAAGAGTGAGGATTACTCAGCGTAGTGTCTGGTTCCATCTGTAACATCTCGTCAATGGTGTGGTCTGTGTCTCCTGTAATAGCAGATACTTGAATCTCAGTTTCTGCTTCTCCGAATACTGGAGCAGGGCACTGCGGACTTCTCGACAAGGCGTCTGCCTTTGTGTTCTCCTTTCCAGGATGGTAGATGATTTTCAAGTCAGCGATTCCACTTCCATAGACTTTAGTCCACCAGCAGGCGTGCTTACCACTGGCACCTGGATTCTGCAGTACTGCACGAACAGCCGAGTGATCAGTGAACACCGTGACCTTCTGTCCATAGAGATAGCTTTGAAAATGTGACAGGGACCAAACAACGGCGAGAGTTTCAAGATCTGTAATTCCATAGTTCTTCTCACCTGGTGTGAGAGCTCGGCTTGCATACGCAATGGGGTGCAGCTTTCCATCCTCTTGAGTTTGTGTGGGTCCACTCAAACTGAGCATCCTTCCTCGTCAGTGCGTGCAGGGGGTGAGCTATCTTGGCAAAGGATGGGATGAACCGCCTATAGTACGAAACCATCCCTAAAAATCTTCGCACTTCTCAGATGTGGGTAGGAGTAGGGAACTGGTCTACAGCAGTCACATACATGTCTGTTGCTGGTCTTCAGTCCCGACAGAGTGATCGTGTGTCCGAGATATTCGACTTCCTGTCTGAAGAACTGACACTTTGCTGGTTTTAACTTCAATCCAACATCGATTATTCGTTTCAGTACCCTCTCAAGGTGAAGTAAGTGCTCTTCCAACGTCTTAGAGAAAACGAGGATATCGTCTATATAGACGGAAACAAAGTCAGGACCATCTTCAGGATTGAGTCCCATCAGCACCTGTTGCATGAGTTGTAGAAAGACTTCCGGAGTGTTTGTCAGGCCAAACGGCATGACGCGAAATTTGAATAATCCTTGAGGGGTTGTGAATGCTGTTTTCTCAACCGAGTCGGGATGAATCCTGATCTGCCAGAAACCGGATGAGAGGTCAAGCGTTGAGAAATAATGTGATTCTCCCAGCTGATCTAGAAGATCTTCGATCCGTGGTAGCGGGTACGTGTCTGGCTTGGTTACGGAATTAAGCTCCCGATAATCTATACAGAACCGGTAGGTGCCATCTCACTTCCGCACCAACACTACAGGACTGGCCCATGGGCTTTTGGATGGCTGTATCACCTGTGCATCCTGCATTCTCTTCAACTGCTGAGATACTTCCTGTCTTACAGCAAATGGCATGCGTCTTGGTCTCTGCTTCTTGGGTGGAGCATCTCCTGTATCGATCTCCATCTCCAAAAGATCAGTCTCACCTCGCTCATTCTCTTCCAGGCTGAACGCTTCATGGTGATTGGACAGAAACCAGAGAAACGAATCCTTTACTGGGTGTGGGAGGTCAACGTTGTCCTTGTACAGCTCACGCAGCTTCTCCTTTCGCCACTCGACTCCAGACTCAACTCGTTTACGTCTGAACATGTGGTAGACGAGCGCAGCTTGGAAAGACTCTCCTCAATTGTCTCATCGTCAGGTTCGCTTCCACTGCTGAGCATGGCATGCTCGGCATTCCCTACAGTAGCTCCTTCCTCCAGACGACAGGTGAATCCAGAGGGGTTTGTAAGTCTCAACACAGTGATACCATCTCCATCAGGGCAGACAAACGAATCATCTAGGTGTAGACCGACTGTCTCCAGTTCAGGATTAGACTCCACAAGTACCGGGGTCTTAGGCTGATAGTCTCCCTCGAGGCAAACCTTAACATCTGTTTCGTACTTTGGGAGAAGGCTCACAGATTGAAGTAGCTTCACATGTACTGCTGGCACTCTCACCTCGCGATTCTCTTTCTCTGGGACTTCAGAGTCTTCAGTTACTGCTTTCTCACCACTTTCATTATCAGACTGAGGCATGGGCTCCAGCTTTGATCTGTTCCATCTTTTCACGTCAGGATGGTAGCTGATTATGCCTAACTGCCTGCATACTCCTTCTGAGAGCAAAAGTTGGTCGAATGCATCCATCTTCACATATATGGGTGTCTTCATTGTAGTATCTCCAAAAATGAGGTCAAGATCGACTTGACCATGCAGTGTGAATGGCTTCTGATCGTATGTGCGAGGGGTGGTGTCTGGAGATTTGAAATCTCTTTTCTTGAGTCGACAGACTGAAGTGACTTTCTTGAAAAGGTCACTTACCATGATAGTGATGTCTGCAGCACTATCAACTATTCCATAAGCAGGAACACCTTGCACTAGGACTTTAGCACATTGAGGTATACTGCCAGTGTCATTCACTCTGACCGTCTTGACAGCATGCTTCTCTTCATCCGAATCGGAGTAGAGATAGTCCAAGGGGTTGTCACTAGCAACATCTTGTCTAGCTCCATCAGCGGTCACCTGTTTGGCGGAAGTAGATGGTGGATTTTTGTTAGTGTATTGCTTGTTGCCAGTGCTTTCTGTCTTATACGGACAATCTTTCTTCATGTGTCCGATTTTCCTGCAATTATGGCAGCGGATCTTTGAGGTATGGTCTTGAGAAGGTTGTGGCTTGGAGTGATCAGTCTTAGTGAATGTGCTCTTCTTAGCAGGTGCTGCACCAGATGCTTGTGACTTAGATGGCTGGAGATATTGCTGGTGCTTCTTGAGCTCAGACTGTCTCTTCTCTTCATTTTTAGCAGCCATGACAAGCTCCCTGTAGGTAAGTGCTCCGGACACACTCGGACTGCGCATTAGCTCGTGATGTAACCCTTCCTGTAGCTGTCCATAGAGAAAAGCACCTCGCGTCTCAGGGCTGAGCTTGTCAGCACCGTAAGCGATCGAGAACGTACGCTCGAGTCTGCGGATGAAGGCAGATACAGCTTCTCCTTCGTTTTGAGTCGCATGGCGGAAATTCTGGGCAGCAAGTACCTTGCTGCCAGGGCCAAGTACTTCTCGTAGGGCCACAACTGCTTTCTCAAAGGTTGTTTTGTCAGTTTCCAGTAGCAAGTTCCACTCCTGCAAGGCCTTGCCACGAAGATGCCCAGCCAGCTGCATCAGGGTCTCCTCATCTGTCCACCTGTTCCAGCGTGCAGCTCTTTGCAGGCCTGGTAGCCAATCTTCAAAGCGAATTTCAGGGTCTTCCCCTGTGTACTGATCGATAGGCGGGGCTTTACCGCGCCTTCTGGGAGGTTCGTGCGCCGTGAGAGAGTATGAATCTCCAGGCGGGACCAATGGTGGGTCATCATCCAGGTCACTGTGGCTGGGAGGTGTAGGGGAGCCTCTGCTGCTACTAGCAAGCTTCTTTTTCAGCTCCTCAATCTCCCGGTCCTTCTCAGCCGCTTGGTGGCAGGACATTTGTCACTGCTGCTTAGATTTCTCCTTCTGCTTCTGGAGGTCATTCTTTAGCTTCTTGACCTCTTCACTATCCGACTTGGTGCACAGCTCTTCCTGAAGTCGAGCTGTCTCCTCCTCTTGTGCGGTTAATGCTCCTTGGAGTTTCATCAGCTCAGCTGTAAGGTTTGTATTCTGAGCTGTTGCCTTGCCCAGCTTGCGCTCCAACTCAGCTGAGTCTACTGAGGCGTCCAGAGGCTTCTGAAGGGGGTCTGCCTCTAGAAATACACCCTCCCCATCAGTAAGAGAGAGTTTGACACCCAAAAACGAGGATTCCTCAAGGACAACTTGTACATTCCTGACCGCACGCTCATCCCCAAGCTTCCCCTCTATTAACTGCCTCACCTCATCAGCTGATCCAGTTGACGGGAGTCCCATAGCTCCAGCGATATACCGTAGGTGAGCAGCGGTGAGTCGGCGGGAGTTGAGTGGGAGGAGCTTATCGGCCAATGGCTCCATAACGACACGCCCATCGCCAGAGTCGCTATCGTCTGACATCTTAGACACTTGCTCTCAATCCAGCAGCTTCCACTAGACAGGTCCTCGAGTCGAGGCCGGGCCGTTTCCCCACTCAAAGTAGGTATCTACTCACAGGCCCTCTAAGGCCATATAAAATAACTTACTTGATTCTCATCCACCTTTTTCCAAAAAATAGGGGCGGGAGGAGGCATTTTATTTTTATTTTTTACTCATCAGGACACTAGAAAGAGTAGTATCTGGAACATATTTTCGAGATATTTGGTAAAGGGTCGCTACTGCGCACGCGCGATAGCAATAAAATTCATAGAGGCGGCCTGTAAAAATTGGGACGGGCGGGGATGAGAATCAAGTAAGTTATTTTATATGGCCTAACCAAGACTCACCGTTGGACCGTTGCCGCTAGAACCAGAGAGCAGCTCTTCTTTCGGGCTAGAAAATCGCCAGAATCGATCGCAGATCAACTCTTCTCCACTTTCGTTCCAACTCGCTCGCTCTGTTGGGCGATGGAAACGGATTTGTCTCGGCGGTGCCTCGCAGTGGGGGATCGACTAAGTTCACCCTGTTTGAAACGGTTACGTCATTGGCCCCACCCATTTCACGCGGCGCAGCGCATCGTTGGCCGCCGCTAGTACTTGCACTCAGAACCACCCATAACACCAAAATTAATTTTGCCATGAACAAAGAAGAGAGCTAGAGCTAGGGAAGGTTGTGTCTGTCTATTTGTGCCATGGCCTGAAGAAGAGGTAGTAGTACAGCAGGGATGTTCACGCCTGGAGGAGCTTGGATTGTTCCCATGTAGCAGACCTACTGCAAAATACGTCACGGCACTCATTAGCCTCGTCAAGAGCTGAGTCATCTTTATTAAAATTAATAGTGAAGGTACTTGTAGAGGTGCAGATTCTACAGTAGCAGCTTGCTCTCTTAGTCAGTTGATCATAAATCAATGGGGAAAGTTACTAAATTATAACTTACATGTAATTAGCTTTGTAGTCCACAAATCCGCAATTGCATATCAACATCCAGCTCTCCCTTGTGTACACAGTACACGTCTTCACTATGCGAAACTATGGAACTTTGAAGCTATATAGAAACACTAAGTTTATTATACTGATTGGTTTGACTGGTAGTTAATTTAATTTGTTGTTGCTCGGATACTGTGAGGTAAAACTTGGACCGAGCGACCGAAAAAAAGGAAAAAAGCAAAAAAGCAATCAATTGGGGTGTGGTTATAGACCACATTCTAATTAAGACAGACTAATGTGACTATATATCTAGGACCAGGGAATCAAGATAGAATACAAAAACCACTCTATTGTATATAAGCTTCACCCAACTTGATTACATTTTTTTTCTTCTGTTTGCCCAAAAATTGGAGCAATTGAGCGAATCCGTGCAACAACTTATTTAATTGGTCTGGGCTTACATATTATGTCACTGTATCAAGGGACTTCAAAGGAATGGTACCTGCTATGAAGGATGGGATACCTTGATGAGCTGCTCTCATCACATGCAAAGGCAACGTGACTAGCTACATTGGTACACACGTACGGTAGACCATCAAAATCCAGGTCTGGAACACGTAGCCTTGTACCCAGGTCAATTCACAAGGCTAGGTCTGGAAATACATACATTATAAGCTAGTGGAAATGAAAAATTATTATCAGTACAGACACACAAATTAAAATAATGTAAAAACACAGTATAAATAGAAAATAGTCAATTAAAGTGCAAAAATAATCATCAAAACTAATCAATTTGCTCATTTTAGTCTATAAAACAGATCAGTAATCTCTATTTCATCCTACAAATGTAATAGTAATTCCTCCATACCCTGACCAGCTACTCCATCAAATTATACTAATAATATTATTCACTGCCATGCCCCCTCAATACTTCATTACTATCTACAATGGTGCCTACAATACCTCATTAAAATCCATAAAATGCCCTCAATACTTCATTAAATCACCTTAAATCTTGATCCTACAATACTAATCAACCTTCCTCCATAGGGGTGTATCCTCATTATCTGGAATAGCCCAAAGATGAGTGCACGTACCTTAATTTGCAGTACTAGTAGGTCTGCTACATGGGAACAATCCAAGCTCCTCCAGGCGTGAGCATCCCTGCTGTACTACTACCACTTCTCCAGGCCATGCATGGCACAAACAGACAGACACAGCCTTCCCTAGCTCTAGCTCTGACTTCTTTGTTCATGGCAAAATTAATTTTGGTGTTATGGGTGGTTCAGAGTGCAAGTACTAGCGGCGGCCAACGATGCGCTGCGCCGCGTGAAATGGGTGGGACCAATGACGTAACCGTTTCAAACATAGTCGATCTCCTCGCAGTGGTTCTCCACGCGGTCTATTTCTTATTGATTACATCAGCATTACAACATACATAGTGTACTAATTAGCATATTCATAAGTTCAGAGTACATAACAGGGGAGTAGCAACCAAAAATTCATTGGTCAGGCCACGAGAGCCATAGATTGATGCACAACACGGCATATATGTGCATGTGTATACACTGTAAAAAATGAATCATCATTTTAAACAAGTTTCATGCCTTGTTTCTAGATCATTAATCATTAGCATAAGGAAACCTCATGGTCTGAATATTCCAGATTCCAAATTGTAAACAACTTTAAGTTAATTAATGAGCTCCTAAACGTTAGTTAATGCAGAGGAGTCAAAAGTAACGGTAATAGTGCATGTACCTCAAATTAAGGATTTTCACTGAGTGTATTTGTGTCAAATAATTCAACGGGTCATTAGGAATAATTATAGAGGAGGGTGAATTATTTTCAATGACCCGTTGAATGCTTATACTAATGATTAATGATCTAGAAACAGTAGTATACTGCATGCAGTTTGATACTTGGTCTGCCTTGGTAGACTTCTTTTGTTTTATAGCTATAAGCAAACAAGTGTGGAAAAAACAGTGTCTGTTGATTCATTATTACAGTAGTGGAGAGCCACTAACCAGGAGTATTGGAATGAATGATTCATCACTATCTTATCATGCGTATTAGGAGAGTCAGACAATCATCAGAGACAGAAACTAGTGGCCATTAGTCTCGTACCCAGCCCCAGATCCCCGCACTGGGGACGAGAATAAGTGGCCATGTCTCAATACCAACCTAAACGCATCTGCGCGTGCGCGTACACTTGGACACACCCACTTCGTCCGGACGAAAATATTGATCAGTGACTGGCCTGAGCGGTTGCTACGCCCCTGCATAATCAGTTAGAGTTAAATAATCAACACTGTTACACATAGGTGCTTTCGAATGCCACAAGGACAATTGCTGAAGGTACGTACATGTACTGTAATAAATCAGATCATTGGTGGCCTGATTTGCTTTTAAGTCCAGGTCAAAGCTGAGAGTCATCTTGTCCAAAGTTACAACATATTTAGCTAGTCCAGAATCCCTTAAAATCACCATGCGTGTTAAGCCAATACTAATAGTACGTTCCTAACCATCTGATTTCCTCAGCAAACCTGCATGATAGCAACTGGCGCCACGGCATTGATCAGATGGCTCTCACAATCCAAGATGTGAACATTTAGCTAATACTATGAAGCTATATTAATGTCATAATTCCATAGGGGTGTGGTCAGTTTATGGGAGGGGTGTCTATTTCATTTCATAGGGCTGTGGTCAGTTCATTTGAGGGGTGTCTATTTCATTTGGGGGGTGGCTATTTGAAGATAGAAGTTTTACTGCAGGGTAGACTTTTATAAAAACTGTATTAATTTTTTTGATGGGGTGATTTTTTTTCCCTTGGTGGGGTATATAATTCTTTTGTTGAGGTGGTAGCTAACTGCGAGACATTTTGCTCCAGGGGGTGTCATGATTCTGGCCGGTTGGGGGCAGCAAATCTCTTCATGTAGCTACCCTTGTAACTGCGTTATTTAAAATTTGGGAGGGGGTGTTGGTTTGGTAGTGTTACAGCCTTTTGGTAGAAATGTCGTCTCGATCCTCGCTATGCCGGGTGGCCACGCCCCCTGGCCGCGCGTTCCGTTTGCGCATGCGCAGTCTGCTCAAATCGCCACGTGCTTATTATGCGCATGCGCATTCTCTCTAGTTCCCTCGTGCTGCTTCATTTTTTGAGATCCATGATGGCTTCTGGCAACCCTCCTGGTACGCGCACAAACCTAAACAGCATACAAGCCACTCGAGATTATCTGCAGCAAGCGATGGTGCAACTCGATCGCGCCGATCCAAGTAAGTTTTATCCCTGTAGAAGATAGTTTTATCATACTTAATGTGTGCTTGAGGCTCCATGATTTAATATAGCGACTTACATTCATTACCTTTGGCAAGGAAGAGTTGCAGTTTTAGGGATATAGAAACTATGAACACGCTCAGATCCTATAAATATTTCCGATAAAAAAGGCTTGAGCTTCCTGTTGGGCTCTTAAATACAATTGATTGGCCTTGATTAATTTATTGTCTGTAGATGCCACCAGAATTTCACAGTTTAATTCCCAGCAGCAGCGCACACCTCCAGTTTTTTCCCAGTCTCCACGTGTCTCAGGTGCACAGCTTCACTCCAGCAGCCTCGGGTTTTCCCTCCTGGAGCTTCACAGTTCAATTCTCAGCAGCAGCAATCATCTCCAGTAATTTCCCAGTCAATACATCTGTCATTGGCCGGTGCGCAAGTCAGACCTGCATTTAACCTCGGTGCATCTAGACGTGTGCAACGACCCTCATGGATGACTGAGCGCCGTACTACTTTCAAAAGTTCCAAAAAGTCAAAGAAAGTGAAGCTATCTATGTGGGAGCATGAATTTATATGCCTTGCTCGTTATGGAGAAGCAACTCCACCAACACCTATGGAAAAAGCTGAGCTGATTAGTGCTGGCCTCGGCCCCCGTAAACTTAGTCTTTTTGAATATGGGCAATTCCACGATGATGTGATGGCAGCTTTTCCCAAACTAGCAGACGGTGGTGGCTATGAACTAATGAGGACAAAACAGAACAACAGGGAATTGTGCGTCATTCCTTCCCTCTCTGGTGGCTACACTGCTGAGTACTTGAAAAGTATCGTGGCCCGGGACAAGCCAAGGTGTATATCCGCCCTATACAAAAGGATCTGTCTATTACACCAGTGAATGATGAAAGTGTTTTTTCAGTAAGTGCAGGTTGCTATACTGTACTTGGTGACCCTAACAGCATATGGCATGAGTAGGTCAATCTAAATGCACGATTTGTGGTCCATCATTGGCTCATCGATATCCATTCATGACCCTTATACCTTTCCAGGAAATGGCTCCGACTGAAATGTGCATGCAGTGTGGAGAAACTATACCCATGCACCAGCTGAGACAACACATTGAAAGTTGCTCACATGCTCAAATGTAAGTAATATGTAAAACTAAGGTATTGTTACCCCGCGCGCATGCGCTAGGGGTAAAGCAATCGGTTTGTATGTCTGTTGTTGTCGTTGTCGTCGTCGGCACGAAAATCGCCAGATCTCGAGTTCTAGGCGTCTGTGCGTGCTATAAGCACAACCAATCGGTAGATATCGGTGAAAAAATGGTTTGTACGCGCTTCGAATTTCTCGAAAAAGCTTACTAGTTCTACAAATCGTGCATTTTCTGTTCAGCATGCCTGTGGTTTATCGACCACACCCACTCTTTTAGTATGCGGATGCGACTGCGCATGCTCAAGCACTGTGTTGTAAAGGGTCGTCACGTCATGAAACTGCTACATGTGTGCCTCATAGTATTGCAATACTACGCTAGAGTGGCTACAGGGCGCGCGGGGTATGTGCTCTATAGAGCTCTAGTTTTTTTAGTGCTCTGCTTGTGTAGGGACTCTCCTTCAAGTCTTCAAGATAGAAACACTTGCACTTCTTCATCTTTACGAAGTATCAACACTCCAAGGCAGACGGAAATACCCTCAGGCACATTAAGGACTGGGACCCGCACGATAATGATATTCATAGCCGGGTCCCCGCCCGCCGTACAGCTATCTCCCAGATCGACGAATTTTACACTGAAAATCCAGTACATGCGTGATAATCCTTTGACTTTATCAATGATTCATCCATGTATAGCCAGCAGGAGACCTTCTGAATGGCGATTCTGGAGCAGCTAACTGACAGGTCATGTGACCTAAGCCACACCCGCTAGTAGTGAAGTATAGGAATAGGTAGACTGTGCTAGGCGAGGTGTTGGAACAAGATGGTTCGACGAGTTTTGTCGCTCATAGTACTCAGGTAAGTAATAACTAAAGATCTGTCGTTTGCAATTTTTAACTTACCTCTCCAGTTTCTCAAAAGGAGGCTTTAAATAGAAAGTGGGAGTGGCACTTTTGTGGATTTTCGCCTCTCTCTACCAAATGAACGGTCATTTTAAAAATTGCAAACGACAATAATGTTATAAATCAAAGTAAGAAACTACTACTATGGCTATCTAGCTCATCCACGGCCGAGAAGTTCACCGCCTAGCTGATCCATGTTGACTGAAGTGCTTCCACGATAATGGAGGTGTGTCCGTTGCGGTTTGATGGGCGGGGCTAAAAGAGGTGTCATGAGCCACATCAAAGGTTGAAGAACCTGGGATAACTGTCACATTACTTCATTACTTTTCATTTTGCTGTAACTATGCTTATAAGACATGGTAAAAATAGTGAAATTTAGCTGTTCCCAGTCCTTAACTGACCTGAGCCATTCAACCAAGAACCAATCAATGAGCAGGTGTGTACATATGCATGCAATATACATGTATAGAGAAACATGATCTTATGTGAGAATTTCTATAAAATACTCCTACAGCAGCAGCCTCCTGCACTCTTGCAATTGCCTACTTGCTCTGATGGAGTGAATACTGAAAGTCGGAGGCAGGCAGATGGGATACCACTTACACAACAGCCATCCAGAATTCAGGTGTGTATTATGTGCTGTAATCCATAGATGGTGGTTGTTAAGCCTGTGGTAGCACGGAAATATGTGCTTAGTGTTAAAAAGACATGTGCTTAACATGAATCATGTACTTTGGGAAAGCAGGGGTCAACATTATGAATAGCCTAGGCAATCTCAAGTGTACAAGGCCAAAAAATGATGGATACAAATTACAGAATAATCAGTGTCTATGTGGAAAATTTGTATACATTTAACGATATTTGATTCTTATAGCAACAGCGTCCCTCATCTTCACCTACTTACCCTGATGGAGTTTCTCCATGTTCCTCCCCATCTCCTCCACTTATTGTAGTTACAGGAAGAAAGCAGCCCAGTAGTCCATCAGCTCCGCCCTTTTCTCCAATTACTCCAAACAAACCTCTAATGGTAGGAATAGTACCACTAATGTTGGTGTATTGATTAGACTGTTTACTTAACAGGGGTCAGGGTCCTCAATCGTTGATCTAACTGATATTGAGGAGGAAATGGTTGCCAGTGCGGTAACGAAGAGCCTGGAAGACCAAACGTAAGATGTACCTCATTATATTATACGGTAACCGTAATTATTATAATTTGTGAGTGCTATTTTTCATGGAAAGTTGGAGGAAGCCCTCATAATTAATTTCTGTGATTAAGTCTTGTTATTTCCCATGTCAGCTAACACAAATTTTCAGAGAGGAGCTACATTAATTTTGTATCTGCTTAAAATAAATTCATGACTTCCAATGTGATAGATGGCTTATGTGATGGAACAAGATGCAATAATTTTGCTTAATATTTGGTATTGTAGGGATGCTACTCCCAATTGTTTAAAGGACATCATTCTTTTGCTTCAAAAGAAACATGGAGTGAAAATACCGAATAGTGATCAGGAATGGGCAGATACTCCTAGAACCAGTATATGTATTCGTCGGTCGATGGTACTGCAAGATGGTCTAAAGGAAGCTAGTAAAGCTAGATTTGACCCAATGAACCTCTTGAAGGTATGTTTTTATGATTAGATGATTCTAGTGGAAAATATTTCACCAATGAGAACAGGTGAAATTAGTATCGTTTCCAGACCCCACCCTCAAGGAAGGAAGGATCTGGTACACATCACATTGTAATGGCTATTGATTTTTGGCAATTTTCAAGGGGAACGAAATCAGCGGGAACCTCTGGGATACGCTGTGTGAATAATAACAATATAAGTTTACTCATTCATGATTGTCTTCATATAGGTACACTTTGTAAGTGAGCAGGGAATAGACACAGGTGGTCTAAGCAGAGAGTTTTGGATCTTGTTTTGTAAAGAAGTGATGGATTCTTACTGCATTGGTGGTGATCAAGGGAAGTGCTTATTTATGAAGAATGTGCCTGCATTGCAGGTAGGATTATTAATTTTACATTATTATTATTATTAATGGTTCTGTTAATTTTAGAAAAAAGAATTTTTGGTCATTGGACAGATCATAGCCATGTCCATAGTGCAGGGTGGGTCCGGTTTTCCAGTATTGCATCCAGCTGCATATCACTACCTCACTACTGGCGAGTACCTTGGGCAAGTTGTAGATGATGGTTCTGTTCCAGATCCCCAGATTCAAGAACTCTTACGTCAGGTAAAGGTTCCCAAACATTTTTATTTCTTGTGACTCAAACTATTTGCTATCAGACGCTGAATTAAGAGATATATTTGATGATGATAAGGGTGGTGGTGATAGTGGGTTACTATTCCTGGAAACTGGTTATAGAAAATCATTGTCGTTACTCACCTGTGAAGACAAGCCATGTATAAAGAAAGCCCTCCGTGATTACCATACTTTGGTAAAGATTAAGCCAGAATTGGATCAATTTTCAGACGGGCTAGAAACACTGAATATTTTACCAACCTTGAAACAATATCCATCCTTAATGTCTTCTCTCTTCGTGGATAGGGAAAATGATCATCTGAACAAAGGTATAGTAACTATTTAGCAGCAGTGGCTGTAGAGAGTGTATGTTAGTGGAGTACGGTGTATTCAGAGCAGGCGTATTTAGTGTAGGCGGTCTTAAAATTTTGCATTTTTTACAATTATTCAAATCTTATTTTACAGATTACTTCCAGTCCCTATTTGAGACCAGATTTTCCGATAATCCCCAAACAAAAGTGAAGGAAAAGGCTGCCTATGTCTACTTCATGGATTTTATCGAGGAATGTGAAGGTATGACATTGTACAGCTTTATCCATAAACATTGTAACTTACATAAACTCTTCCCATGCATTTCCAGTGTAGAAATCATTGATTTTATGCCCAAGTATCATTTAATAAGTGACTGCCTTTCTTCTATTTATTATTAAATATCAGTAACAAGGAGCTCATGTATCAACCGGGCTCACATCATACCCCCATGCATGCTGCATGCAAGACACATGTGATGTTGATGACCCTTGCCTACACATTTGTGTGCATTAGCAGAAAGCACTAGTCTTGTGCACATCTGGGTTGATCATGTGACCCCATCAATTAGCTAGCTAGTGAGTATATAGCGTGCACTTGAATCTGCCCACCGTCCTTGGAAGCAGCTCACTTTCTGGGACCATAGCCAGTTGTGTCAGCGGGTAGTACAGTCGAGCCTCCGAACAAAGGACACTTTGGGAACGGGCCTCTTGTCCTTTGCTCGGAGATTGTCCCTATCTCGGAGGTTCATGATTTTTCAACCCATTTTGGTTGTATTATCCTTAACAAGTTAGTAAATGCACTGAAATGCATGATAAGAGCAGTAGAGATGATAATGTCAATTGGTTGGCATGTTCTATTTTTCAGTATCAACATAGCACAGGCTGAATTTTTTGTTTCTGAAGTACTGGCTACTCCAAACTGGATTCAAGGCTAATATTATTATCGCGCATGCGGCATAATATCGCGACCGCCTAAATTGCGGCAAAGGTGGGCGTAGTTTCCGGATGTCCGCTATTTAGAGGCAGTTCTGCGTTGAAAAGTCACGTTGGGAGCTTGGATCTTGTCCGCTGTCCGGAATCGAGAAGCGTCCGCTTCTCGGAGGTTGCTAATGTACTATAACTATGCTAAATTCAATCGGTAACACGGCACTTGTCCGCTGTAGAGAGGTTGTCCGCTTCTCGGAGGGTCCGTTATCAGAGGCTCGACTGTATTCAAGTCCAGCGATGTTGAATAAAAAACGTTTTAGCTAGTGTAATAATAATAATATGCACACATGGATGGATAAGATCAATGCAATCTTAATTGATATTATGCATGTTGGTATTACCAGGATTGATGTGGTCACAAAATTAATTTCACGTTATTTATCCCACACACATTCACAATACTGCAACGCCTGTGGTTATCCCAATAGTAAAGGCTCAACTGTACAGTTTCCTGCCTGATGATATCATTTCCTAATTGTTCTAACAATAGTATCATAATTATAGTTGTTATTATCGTATAACTATTTTCTGCATACAGACTGTATTGCCATGACGGAAGATGAGAGAAAAGTGACTTTGGGGGACCTACTGATATTCTTTAGTGGTGCGGAGAGGGAGCCACCTCTTGGGTTTTCACCGAAACCACACCTGCTGTTTTCAGATGACCTGCTGGCTTCTGCCAGCACTTGCAGTCTCAGATTAACATTGCCAACACAGCATAGCACTTATGAGAGCTTTAAAGAATACATGATACTATCCCTTATTGGAAATGATGGTTTTGGAAGGACCTAACTTTTTGCTGAAAACACAATCATTCATTATGTTAGTACAATAAGAGAATCAGCTTTGACAGAATTTAATCATAAAAATAAGTTATTCTTCTGATTTTGACATTGTATTATCATCATCGTACAATAATAATTGTTGACACTGTATGGTTTAGCTATATAGTAGAAGCCATCACTTTGTTGATGACGAACTGTACAGTCTCTAAAAATAATTCAATGCCATACTCTGAGCTGGGTTCAAGTGGATTGACTTTGCTGCACAATTCTTGATAGTCTTGTGTACTCAAGGGCATTTGCGGGGCATCGACAATCACCGTATTATCATCATTAAATGAAAGAGGACCACTCCAATCAATACCAATTGATTGAAACTGCTGTACCTGTATCATGTGCATGTGCAATTACAATAATATTATTAGTGTACAATAATAATATTATCACTTAGATTATACGTTATAATGACATCGCAATTAAATTTAGACAGCATCCTGAACGTATAATATTGCATTTTATAAACTTACGATTAGGTCCATGAAATCAGAACTTTCAGGGTGAGATCCTGCAATCCAAAGCGGATTGGGACTCAATTGAGACACAGATGAAAGAGGGTGATTGTTCCATGCCGACTGGAATTGGTTGAGACTGCTATTTATGCGAGGGAGGTACACATAATGTAAGCAGTAGAGATGCACATCACTATTGATATCTAAGATTCCAATATTTTCCATGTGATTAAACAGACTGTAATAGAGTACTAGACAAGCACTAAAAACGTCCCTCCACAAACGTTCAATACGTTGATTATGGACACTGCGACCACAAATAAAGCTATCCCTACAATTTCCTCGCTGAGCAATCATGTAGTCTGCCACTTGAACGTTCTCGCCACCTCGGTCACCTCTTACACGACTGGGAACACCATATATACCCACTGCTTCTGTAAAAGCTTGCAAGACAGTAGATGCCCTATTGTTGTCAGCACAGCGTAGGTAAACTATCATTCGACTGTAGCCATCTATCCCTCCATGAACCACAAGCTTCCATCTAGGAAGAAAAACAAATAATAATATTAATGTTGAAAAAATGGACTAAAATAATTATGTGTATACCTTATTAACTTGTGGTTTCCGTCCACATGCCAAAGATGTTGGGGTCCACGCTCAGAATAACACCTACGACGCAAGTACTGCAACCTTCTCATCATTGAACCTTCAGGGTCGATTCGACTTTGTGATTCTCTCACGCGATGAAATTGTACCCTCATCCCACGGTTGAGTAGATACCCATACATTTGACGATTCCCCCAATTGGGAAACTGCTGCTGTACACCAGCTATCAATTGATCTAATTGTTCATCAGTTAGGCCATATAAAATAACTTACTTGATTCTCATCCACCTTTTTCCAAAAAATAGGGGCGGGAGGAGGCATTTTATTTTTATTTTTTACTCATCAGGACACTAGAAAGAGCAGTATCTGGAGCATATTTTCGAGATATTTGGTAAAGGGTCGCTACTGCGCACGCGCGATAGCAATAAAATTCAACCTGTAAAAATTGGGACGGGCGGGGATGAGAATCAAGTAAGTTATTTTATATGGCCTTATAGGGTAGTATGTTGAACGGATGGACAAATTGTAGACGGTCGGATATACGCCATCTAATTGTGCTCACAGATACACCCATAAGCTGGGCAATTTGTGGAACTGAGAATCTATTTTCAATCAGGTATTGTAACTGATGCTGAGGAATATCAAATGATGGCGGTCCAACGGTACCAGTACGAACCATTTGTGCTTGTGTGGGTAGGGATGTGACAGAACACTGTAGTGAGTCCACAAATTCGCTGATAGCCTGGTAGGCTTGGGCTAAATACGTCAGAGCTCCAGTTTCTTCAGGGCACAGTTCACCAATCAATTCCTTAGCTAGTAAATCTCGATACATCATCTCTATTCTCCATCTATACCCCTCGGCAACGTCTAAAGAGATGCCACTGCCGGAACACTCTAGTCTCGCGGCGCCGCCCCTTCACAAGAGGAGGAAGTGTCTGGTACGGCGCCGTTACCCGAGTTGTTCTGCTGGAATGCAATTAACATCACGCGCGGTGACGTTTTTTACGCACCGCCACGCAGTGCATGCGGCGAGGAGTTAACCGCACAGAATGTGCCGCAATTATTCAAGTTTACCACGTGGCATGCGGCGATTTTTTATGTAGCTACCATTTTTTGACACAGTGCGCCTCATCGATCACCAAAGCAACAAGTCTACTAGCATAAGGTTGCTCTCGAAGCATGGGCCTCCATTTGCGGTTTGAAATTAGTGCCTCAGGACCGAACAACACTGCACCCCCAGTGACAGAAGCTTTCTTATCCATGTCACTTTCACAATCAATAAAGGCAGCTTTGATACCTTTGGCACTGTAAGACGCCACCTGGTCTTCCATCAGGGCGATGAGAGGAGAAATAACAACCACTATATAGCTTTACCACCACCAGACTCGACTGCTAAATAGTCAAACACGAGAGGAAGGAGCATGTAGCATAAGCTCTTCCCAAAGCCAGTAGGCAAAGATACAAACACATCTCTCCCTTCTACGAAGGTACACAAAATGTTCACTTGTTCATCTTTCAGCTGGTCATAGCCTACTGACACACCGGCTTTCCTCACAGCTTTAGCGATATCCATGCCGACGTTCCTAGCTACATGTAGCTTTGTGTGTGCACACGTATACACTATCGTGGTACTAGCGTGGTTGTGGTTACGCTGGAGCAAATTGCATACCGCGGTGAAGCGGTAGCCACAACTTATGAATATTCATGTTCCCCAGGATTTCAGAACAACTAGGGTAACGGCGCCGTACCAGACCCTTCCTCCTCTTGTGAAGGGGCGGCACCGCGAGACTAGGAACACTCATCAGTCAAGTCGGCGACGATGGCCCTCAAATTCTGTACAATCCAAGATGTGGACATTTGATTTCTTAGTACAAGATAAGCCCTTCACAACAGTTGACTCCAGTAAGGCCATATCAATTTGAATATATGTTTCTCGGACAGGCATGCCATCAAAAGAGACCCGGGTGGCAGGCAAATTAAACACTAAGTAGTTAACAACTAAGTAGAAAAAAACAAAAAAACTTTTATAATCTAATTCATGGGGGATTTGGGAGCACTTGGGGACATAATTTTTACATGGGCACGCAGAATGGGTCAAAGTAATAGGTTTGACCGGACGGAATTTTGATTCACACCTTAGAATTAAAGTTACGGCCCTTTGAAGTATCCCCATGTTTGTATAGGAAGCCATGCATTTGCAATGTTTTCCGCCCACGCGCTACGTGAGGGGCGTGGCTACGCGCGCACAGTAACGTGACGACCTTTACCAACTTCTGTCAAAATTGAAGTTTAGGCTGTCTGCTTGCATTGCAAGGGTCTATTATGCATCCAGCTCAACTATGTGATGGTCAGGACTGTTTTTTTTCTGCTTAGTGTGTCCGCTTCTTGAAAAAAAAAAAAGATTTAAATAATTAAATAAATAAATAATTAAATAATCTAATTCATGGGGGGTTTGAGAGCACTTGGCGGGATAATTTTTACATGGGCACGCAGAATGGGTCGAAACTAGAGATTTGACCAGACAGATTTTTGATTCACACCTTACAATTAAAGTTACGGCCCTTTGAAGTTTCCCCATATGTTTGTACAGGGAAGCCATGCGTTTGCAATGTTTCCGCCCACGCGCTACGTGAGGGGCGGGGTCACGCGCGCACATAAACGTGACGACCTTTACCAACTTTTGACAAAAATTGAAATTTAGGCTGCCTGCTTGCATTGTATGGTTCCACTATGTATCCAGCTCGATTAATTGGTATGGCCTAAACGTGCACTTAATGGTCACTGATGTTTCCAATTAATCCGCACCAGTGTGACCTTTGACCTTGATATGCACCGCGGTACCGCGTAGTCTCGTTCCCAGACCCCACCCCGGCCCCGGGTCTGGGCACGAGACTAGGTACCGCGCCGCCGCGTATCTACCGGAAGTTAGTGGCCGGCTAGCGTATCATTATTGCGCATGCGCACTTCACTATCCCTTTGCCCACAAAATTTTGCAGTAAAAAATTTCCCCCAGGAAAAATAGATACCTCTCTGGAATGGAAACATACTACCACAAGTAGAAATAGACACTGATCCAAGAATATAACTACATCTCCAGATTATAGACACCCCCTAAAAGACATTCACACTAGGTGGAAAATACCCCCATCAAAAATAATTACTGGTACTTCCATAAAAGTCTACCCTGCAGTAAAACTCTGTCTTCAAATAGCCACCCCCCAAATGAAATAGACACCTCTCAAATGAACTGATCACAGCCCTATGAAATGAAATAGACACTCCTCCCATAAACTGACCACACCCCTATGGAATTGTGACATTAATATAGCTTCATACAATATAATTATAAGCTTTCTTCAATAATAAGAGCTTCTTAACCATCAAATATATTAGCGTTGGATGCACAGCGATAAAGCACAGTATCATTGACCTTTGACCTTGCTACAGGACAGTACCTGATCACGTGACCTTTGCTATCTAGCTAGCTCTGTGCTTGTAGGGGCGTGGCTGGTACTTACACCCGGTACCCCAAGAAATGGCCCACCCCTCCAGCAATAAAGACACCCCCCCCCCAAAATGAAATGAACACCCCTCCCAAAACAATAGTACTAGCTATTATTATTATACATCTTTCACTAATAAATATACGATCCCAATATGAAAAGTAGCCATACCCCTACTGAAGATAGCTACCCCACCAAAACTTGCAGTGTACTATACCCCCAAGGAAATATACACCAGAGCAAGAAGAAATTTTTCCCTCTAAATGACCACCCCCAAATAAGATGGATACCCCTCTCAAAAAATGACTACACCCTCCATAATTATGACACTAATATAGCCCCATACTGTTTATTAATTGTGCTGATAGCTAGAACAAGTCACGAAAATTCTGCTGACGTGTCATCATCAGAGGAGGGAGCAGCCCATGACACCGTATATTTGTAGCAGCGGCGGCAGTTACATCAAAAATCACATCACATTATCTTCTTCCTTTTCTCCTGCTTGTCTTACACTCCTTAGTAACAGGACACTACTGGAGCTCCAGAAGGTATATAGCTACTAGCTATAATTTTACTAGATTGTAGCTGTGTAAAACAGTAATTCTAAAATTGGTTACTGTCTTTCAACTGCATGTCTAGACTCGGATCTTCTATAGCTAGCATGCACACTACATGTAGGTGCAAAGGTCAACTTCGGTTAGGCAACAAGCCCCGCCTCTTCTAAAGGGCAGACACTCCCTCGCCCCTGTAATCTGTGTGCATCCTGAATAGTGTATGCACAAACATAGCGTAGGAACGAGCAGTACTTCCGAGCTAGGCTAGCTGACGGCGTTGATTGGTGATATCATATTATGGCAGAGGGGCCAGCTGGTGAGCAACGTGGAGGGAGTATGGACACAGAGCAGGACTTGTTGCTTCAACGAGAACAACCAGCAACTCCAGTCATCTCCTCCCCCGACAGATCTAGGGGGGCGACTAGCCTGAGCCCCGCTGCCACTGCTGCCCCTGCCCCCGGCGCCAATAAATCAGGCTACATTAGTGAGAATGGATACCTCATGGAGCTGTCCATACAAGAGAGACGAAGAATAGAACAAGAAATCAAGGATAGATTCAAACCAGGTGAGGCTTAGAATGGCAGCTCAATTAATGCCCTGCATGATTAAGGTGCCTCCCACATGCGTGAACAAGGGGCTGGGTGAAGCAATTGCTTGTGACGTCGTCAACAGAAAATTACCAAATCTCTCGTTGAGTTGTCAGTGGTGAAAATGGACAAAAATAATCTTCACTATTATTAGCTATCAATCTCACATTTCGTAGTGTTTAGTTTAATCTTTACATGTAGCCAGCAACTTTTTTGAGTAGATAGTGGGCCAGACCCTCCCTCTGTTTGCCATACCTCTACATCAAACATTGTATGCCAGCATCTACGAGTATTTCAATCTATTTCAGACCCTTGGCCAGTGCATCTTTCATCCTATCATACATATAAATGTACATATACATGTACATGTGCTAGGGTAGCTGCTGAGTTGAACTACCATGTATAGGTACACATCAATGTATTTGCCATAGACCTCTTACATGTTTCATGACACTTACATGTACATATGCGAATTTCACTTTGTTGTATGTAAGTAGCCTTGGGGAGGCTGGGGACAAGGCTAGTATGTACATGTAAGTACATTTTTGAAGTACTTGTACATGTAGGTCTACGTGTATATACCATAGAATCCCATGATTGCACCCTCTCTCCCTTCTGCATCCAAAACTGGGTGGGAGCTCATTCTGGGATCATGACATTTCTGCTTGATGACCATTACCGACCAACGAATGCCACGTGTGCCTCTGCACGTGTGTACACGATCTCTGATCTGCACTTTCTCTGTCTATTAATTGATAAAAAAAAAAAACGACAAAGTAAGGCGCAAAATTAATGGTTAGTGTGCTACTGTTTTTTTATTGGTTTTTGGACTCTAACTTAATATCCGAGTGGGGGTTATACGTGAGACAAACTACCTACAGTACATGTATGTAGGAGTTTGAGCTAAAAATGCAGGCGCAAGGGGGGGGGCGTAATTGTGGGATTAACGGTACATGTATAATGTCATGCATGTGATGTCACCTTGTTGCACATTGCAGGTCTGACTGTTGATAATGTCAGAAAGGCACTACATGGAATACCCTGGCATGAGGTTGGTGTGATGCTGTTGATTCCAGACTCCAAGCTCAGTGAAATTGAGGGAGAGTATCGCAGTGATGAGGAATGTAAAGTAGCAGTGATCAGATACTGGATCCTCAGAGATCCATTCGCATCGTGAAGAAGAATAATACTGCAACTTGAATTGAGAGATAAACATGATCATGCTACTACACTCTATCACTACAGTGAGGAGCTGACTGGTATGTTGGGAGCACTAACCATACACCTCATGCACCCCCATTTACTGTTTCTTGTACATGTACATGTACATGTACCATGTATAGCAGGAATTTTTTCTGGATAAATTTTTACCAAGTTCAGCTCCATGTACTTTACAGAAATATTTAGTGAAATAAAGTTTTACCTATGCAGTAAAGATTGGCTTGTCTTCTGTGTAATCTTTAACAAAGAGTAGCTAGTTAAGGTTTTGCCAGTCATTATGAGAACGGATGGCAGAATTGACAAAGTATCTATTGGTGAAAAATTATGGCTTGTTAGTACATGTACATGCAGGGATTTATCTGCATTGAGCCCAGCAGGGTGTGTTTCCCCCATAATATTTACAAAAAATTCATTAAAATTCATGAGATTTCACAATTAAATACATACATATCACCTGGACTAATTATGTTGAAGTATTACTTAGGTGCCTTTATGGGAACATTAATTTATGCTTTAGCTTCCCGCGGGAGGAGGCACATCCCCCTCCCGCACCTACCCCCTTGGGCCACCATGGCGGCCCATTACTTCAACTTCTCCCATGTTCCCCCCCCCCCCCCCACTAAATTTTTGGGCCAGATAAAACCCTGACATGTATACCGTAGATTTGGAAAATTTTATTATGAAACTTTTGTACTTGAAATTCTTGTGCCGAAATTATAAGAACAATCCTACATTAATATTATGCACAGTACATATTTACTATGCAAATACTTTGAAAGTTTCCAAATTTACAGAATAATTCATGTCAAAGTAAAGATTACATGTACATATATAGACCCATGCACACACACGATTTGTAGCAATATTATGAGAGTGACTGTTACAGTAATTGCATGTATATCCATTCCTTCCCCTCTCAGACTCCAGCCTCACTCACAGCAATCTAGCAGCAGTGCTGGAGACAATGGAAGTGGAGCAGCTGAGGGTCTACCTCAGTGCACCATTCAGTGTGCAGGTGAAGCTACTGCAGCAGTGTGACAATAATGAGGAGCGTAGGAATGAACTGATTAGCTGGTGGCTGCAGTATTCTCCCTATGCTCTTGATTCTTGGAAGTGGCTCTCTGGTCGACTTCTCTACTGGGAGGAGGAGAGTGCTTTAGCTGCTGCAAAGAGTTACATCGATCAAACACCTGGTATGAGTGTGGTTAATTATTGGCATGCATGTATGCGGAGTATCATGACTGTGTTGTGTGATTATGGTAAAGGGTCATCACAAGCCTAGCCCCTATTGAGAAGAGAACAGTGCAGGCATGTATTACATGTATGTGATAACAGTATTATGCTATAATAGTATACCGTAAATCACGAATATTTCGTGTCAAATATTTTGTGCAATAATTTTTCACATTAAATAATTTTCAGATAAACAACCCTGTACCACATTGTCGTGTATTAACATTGCGACGGTATGTATTTTTTGCGCGTTTAATTTTCGCATAAGCCTAGCTGTCCGAAAATATTACAATGAAATATATATTTGGGATTACAGTAATTCCCAAGAATGAGTATTATCAGGTGTTGTGGTAGGCACACGTACATGTACATTGTATACTGGAGTTGGATACTCTCCTCTCTGTATGATGTATCAGGGTATTTTGCTCCAGGGGGGGCAAATGCTTAGCACCCAAATATTAGGGGGGGGGCAAGTGGAATGAATTAGCCCAATGCGTGCGTAAGCATGCCCATGTAAGGGGGTCTGGGAGGCATGCTCCCCCAGGAAAATTTTTAATTTTACAACCCCTAAGATTGCTTCTGGTAGCTTCTAAGAGCATATACATGTATGATGATAGTCTCGTGCCCAGCCCCCTTTCACGCACGCGGAGAGAAGGGGTCTGGCCAAACATGTATAGGGCCCGTGTCACCCGTGCAACGTACAGTGCGCACCAATCAGATGCACGGATCAAGTCACATGACTGCGCGGGCATGAACGGAATGCACATTAATGATTGTGCGCGTGCGCGTTCGTACGATATATAACCTTCGGTGCCCAATGGAATGTTAATTTATTCACGTTTCTTATTCACGCACACCAGAAATACGTGACGTCATACATTCCTCGGCGATACGGGCCCTATACACGTTTGGCCAGACCCCTTCTCTCCACGTGCGTGAAAGGGGGCTGGGCATGAGACTAGTATGATGATGATGACAATAACCTTTTAGCCTACCATTTCGTTATACTATGCAGCTACATCTCTCTCTCTCTCTCTCTCTCTCTCTCTCTCTAGTAATATTTTTAAGGATCAACAAACAAATTTCTAGGGGGGCAACCAAGTTTCCAGGGGGGGGGGGGCAAAAGCCCCCCCTTCCCCCCCCCCCTTGAAATAAACCTTGCTGTATATACATGTACAATGTGCCCCAGGCTTCTCACTTGGTTTATAGGCAGTTTGGCCTTCTACTTCACATATCCAACGTTAGAACCTACAGCAAGTCTCCTGCCCCGAGTGGTGAGCTGCCAAAGTGAGGCATAAAACGGCGATTTTCAAATGCGATCGACACGCTCGCTCGCCCCGCCCACACCGGATGTGGGCGGGGCTCGCGATTTGCAGCGAGTGTAGCAGGATGATGTAAGAATATTCATGCCAGGTTTGAAGTTCATAGCTGCTATGGTTCCACAGATATAAGCGTTTTAAAATGAAAATTCGGGAAATGTGCGAAGTGGTCATATCCTGTCACATAATTATGTAAATTTTATGTTCTTACCTGTGAATGCATGAGTAGTATGGTCATCATGCCTGTTGCCTCCAGGATACTCTCCTCTCTTTACAGACCCAACACTAACCCTCAACAATGTCACTGCCATATTGAAAGATGTCCAGCAGTGGGAGTATGTGGCTGCTTGGATTGGTATTCCTCGCAGCGAACTTGTTGAGCTCAAGAGTCAGAACCCTACCACTGACCAAGCCAAACAAGCCTGCTGGGACTATTGGCTCCATCACCACCCAGCCCCCTCCTGGAGGATATTGGCTGGTGGACTTTATGTGGTGAGGGAACATGGAGCATTGAAGGTGCTGCAGATGAATTACCTCAAAGGTGAGTCTATTGGAGCTTACCACAGTCTCCTGGGCAACTGAGTACATGTATGTAAGGGTATAATCCTGTTGCCTGAGATTAATTGACTACATCTGAGGGTGTTAGTACATGTAAAAACCCGCACATTTCTGGTAAAGGTCATCAATCGTTCCATGTATACGCGTTATGAAAATTTATTACTTTGAATTGGATCATGTATTCCACAGTGCAGCCAATATAACGCCGTCTGTAGTCACTTCTGCAGTACAAATCTGTAAGCAAATCGAAAGGGTGTCAAAAGTGTTCGCTATTCTTTCTCATCGTTAAGATTAAAGTAGTGGACCATCTCTAAATCTAGTCTCGCGCAGCCAGACTCTTACACCTCGGGAGGGGGAGGGAGAGAGTCTGGTAAAGTGCTATATATCCACTTGTCCCAGCGCCTCATACGAGGCGTGACCAATCAGATTGCATCTTTAGTTTGCGGTGGCATATCCGATTGTGAATGGAAAATTACACCCATGCACAATAGTATCTCGTCCGTTCTCAGTCGGATACACCACCGCAAACTATGTAATACCATAAAGATGCAGTTTGATTGGTTGTGCTTCATACTAGGTGCTGGGACAACTCGATGTATAGAACTTTACCAGACTCTCTCCCTCCCCCTCCCGAGGTGTAAGAGACTGGCTGCGCGAGACTACTCTGAATCAGTGTTTCAGCTGCTGCATGGGCTTTGAATTGGTTTTTAACCCTCGCCGCAAAGCGTAGGCAGAGGATTACTGCAATCGTTCGACGATTTTTGTCTGCCCGTCCATCCGTTGCAACCCTCCTTTGCTAAATGGTAACTAAAGGGTCATCATAGAGAAAGTACGCATTAATTCTAGGTGTATGTGGAGTAGTAGTGTGCAGCTGTTGCAACTTGCCAGTCTGTGTTTACATGGCACTTCCCTCAACTACATGACTGATTGCCATTCTGTGCTTTGCTGGTCAATTGTCAATGCAGTGACAGTGCAGGCAGTGGCTCTCAAGTGCATAGTTCAGTTGAAGGAGGCTTTCAATTTATATAGTGACATTGCCAAGTGCCTTCCCCCAACTCTTAGATCACTGAGGCCACTTCAATTTAGTATTCTGTTTCTCGGGCTGGCCTTTCCTCAGGATAGGGTCGGCCGGCTTGTAAATTAACTGGGCGTGTCTTAGGTCAATAATCTCAAAAAAAATCTATTGCATATGCTCAGAACGTAATTAAACCCGACCTCTGATATCAAAATTACAAATTTTTTTTCCGAAAGGAGGGTCTATCAGGCCAAGAAAAAAGCTATTAATTTGAAGTGGCCTAACTCTGAAGAGAACAGTACCAGAACCCTGTTTACATGTAGGTGCAGGGTATGTAGTTCAGTAGTACCATAACCCTGTTGTAGTTCGATACTCCACATGCATACATATGTAGTATTATACACAGTATATGCATGCATGTAGCAGTAAGGGTTCTACACTCCTGTGCATTCATTTACTATGCGTAACAAGTAAGATTGATGAACCTCTATTACTGACTAGCTACACTGTGTCTATAAGTAGGACAGTAGCTAGCTAATGCCAATGCAAGCTAACCAAAAATAAATTATTATGATTTTAACTTTTATACAATTTTCTGATGGAGATTGTTAGTTGTTCACTTGCACTGTGAAGAGTCCTAGTTCATTCTTGCATTATAATAGAATGAAGCACTATAGTGCAAAACCCTCGGCGCAATAGCAATAGCTAGTCTGCATGTTGCAAATTTTCAAGCTATAAGTCAAGCAACAGTGGTACTATACTATGTAGCCACAAGAATGCACTATATGGATTGCACGGTATTACGTAATAGTACCATGTGCATGCCAGATCAGCAGATCTAGTACAAAATAAAGCCATAGATATTATAGACTACGTAATAATAATACGTAAAACGTATTATAGACTACATACGTTTACGTAGTCTATAATATCTATGGTAAAGCCAAGAAGCATAGTTGATAGCCTACTGAGATTGGTGAGAGTCAGTCAAGTTTTAAGAACTATCGCTAGAACTACACACCACTAATCTTGAAATGAAGCCATCGCTGTCTCTTTCATCGATCGAGAGCTCGTCAAGAAGTGAAGAAGGCCATGGTGGTCAGCAAATGTCGCCAGAGCTTTTGAACGAAGCGTTTTCAACGAAATCCACACAAATCAGACCTTGAAAATGCCGTAGAAAGCCTAATGGCGCCTTGTTTGCATGGTATTAACCAGATATGTAGCAGCTGGCGTGATAACAGACAGACACACACACACACACAGAACGACTACCATACCCCTCGCGCATGCGCCAAGGGTTAATAAGGGCTGTTACTGCTCAGTAAGCCCTTGAGGACGGTAGTATATGTATCTGGTAACATGTACATGTATCGTCTGAAGTACCAAGTGGTTGTAGATTGAGCAATAGCTACTAATTGGTATTAATTAGTGCATCTACTTTGCCTGTGTAAATAATGTTCAATACCATGTGCTGCTGTGTGTGGAGGAGTACTGAGTGCTCATACAGTGATATGTACTAAAAATTAAATATTAAAATATTGACTAATGGGCTAATATTCTTTGTTCTCTGTACAATTTGCTTAGGAGAGGGAGTATGGCTCATACACACCCTCCCCTTCTATACCATTGGTACACAGTGTACATGTAGGTGAGATGTACTCTTCAATAATCACATTATTGACTGTAACTTGTCTCTAGCAAGCTCATGAGATTCCGATTTATTTTAACCTATGACAGTATTATGTATTGTGATAGCTCAAAATATTGGTCTGGCGAGCACCTAACCTGCCAGACCGCCTGCTAGTGCATATTGGGCCGACAGAGGTGCTTTTCGTGCTATACACTATGGACACGAAATCACACCAGTACAGGTACATGCAAATTATTAGTGCTATGGCACCACCTACATGTACATAACTTTGGCGTCATCTCTGAGGTTACTCGGGGGGGGGGGGGGGGGGGGGGGGGGGGGTTCCCATACATACATGTACTACTGAAAGACGGGGTTTATGTTTGGGAGGATATGATACAATTAAGTGATATACAATGATGCTATCTTAGATAACATGAAGTCCTTCATTGCCTTTTTAGCTATGATACTACATGTATATTCATGTACTTATTGCCATAATAGAACAACAATACTGGGAAATATCACGAATTCATTGCCGCATATTGTTACGAGTATGAAGCACGAGTATCAATGTAAAAGGTAATGAACAAGTGGTATTTCCACGGTATCGTTCTACTATGGCTATAAGGTATTTGTCGTATATTTAAGGAGCCTAGTCTGTACTGGAGCTTTAGTAGCTCAAGCGGCTAAGCTACATTGTATAAGAATTAAGGGACATGATTTAAGTTTGGCGATGGTCACAGCCATTTCAGGTACCAAAGACTAAGGCATATAGCTAAGTACAGTAAGTGCAGCGGCACCTTGGATCATTTATCTCACTGAGGCGACAAAAATGAAGCCAAAGTACTGATAGCAGCAACTCACCTTGGCCTCTGTGCAAGTGAACAGCGCTCAATGTTTCAATACTGCATATATGGCATGGCAATCATGTGACGAACACAACTGATACGGAATGTGGGTTTTGCATGTGGCAAACACAACTTATATGGGAAATTATCATACGTGTTGCCACCCACATATTTTATTTGTACTACGAGTCAAAGTTCAATATACAATAATATATCCTGATTCACCCTTGTATCCTAGGTAACAGGGGTGTTATAACTAAAATATTGACCTCCCCCAGGCAATTATAATCCCCTGTGAACACCATAGTGCACTGCACTAAAAATATGCCAGCCAACGACTTCTACCAGATAAATGCAACCACTAAGAAACTGACCAATCAGGATATATATCAGATGTCGCATGGTAGGCACGTGTATTATGGATTATAAAGCCCCTCCCCCTCGGGCTGCGCCCTCGGGGTCATGGGCTTTATAATCCATAATACACTCCCTACCATGCAATATCTATTACATAATGTACATGTATATATACACAAAATTTTCTTTTGGAGTAAATTATATGTCTCCTAAAATGTATTCCTTTACCGAGCTATACAGAACAGTATAATGATTCAGGCACATAATATACGTAATGTTATTATCAGTATATCGACAAAACTAGAATGCAGCTTGAGTATTGAAAGATTTGCCCCTAAAATTATATTAAATGCATAAAATTAATGGTTAGCTTTTTTTAGAAAATTATATTGATGGCACATCTTTATAGGTACCAGTGAATCACGGCGTCTTTTTGAGGTCTCAATGAAGTTTGGCTTCGTAGATGCTTCCGTGGATAAAATGTTGTTCCACGGAAGTGCAGGTGTCGGTAAAACCTGCACAATGAACGTTGTCGCAGGTGAAAAAACACCCGAAGCTCGACACAGTACCCCCATAGCCACCCGCCCCGTAACCATCTTTCAAATGCTGTTGTCAAAGGAGATATGGCTCAAATACACGTCAGAACAACGATTGAAGATCTGTGCATGGCTGTCGAAATTGGGACTCGGACCAGAACTGATCGAGGTGTTGAAACAGGGAGCAGCAACTCCAGCTCTAGATCCACCCAGTGAGGAAGGTAGCAACCAGGAGGAGAGTGGCGGAGAACAAGTACAAAGTCCACGAAGCCAAGGTGCTGAGCAGTCTGCAGTCCAAGTCAGTGAGCATCGTGCTGATCGCTCGAGTATTGCAGCACAACCATCTACTGCTTCTGTCGATCCCAAAGTGATCAAAGTGATCCAGGAGGTCCTTGACAAGATGTTTGAGCTGATTGATAAGTGCTCTGAGTCAGAAGACCCAATCTCCTTCCTGCGTAAGGTCCTCATCACTGATTGTGGAGGGCAGCCTCAATTTCACGAGATCTTACCCATCTTTTTGAAAAAGATGTCTATGATCGTATTTGTCATCAAGCTATCGGAAGAGCTTTCTAGCCGTCCAATGATCGAATACTACGAGAATGGGAAAGCCTTGGGCACTCCTTATGAATCCGACCTGACCACTGAGCAGCTCCTCCAGCAAGGCCTTCGATCACTCCACTCTCATCGCTCCAGCAAAGATAAAGGTGATGATGCTCCACAGATTGTGGTCGTTGGCACTCATAAAGACAAGGAGGGAGAGTGCAAGGAATCCAGGGAAGCAAAAAATCAGAAGCTGCGAGAAATGCTTCTGCCAGCCTTCAAAGACGAGGTCGTCTACTACCAGGCTGCCACAAATGATATCCTCTTCCCTATGAATGCAAGGTGCCCTGGCCAAGAAGAAGAGGATATGGCACAAGTAGTTCGGAACAGAGTGCGCAGATCAAAACTGAGGCGAATTCCTCTTCCATGGATGGCTCTAGAGATTGTGCTGGATGAAATCACTCACGTTCTTCAACGTGGACTACTCCACAAGAATGAATGCCTTGAAATTGCTCGCAGGCTTCACTTTGATGAGAGCACCCTAGAAGCAGCTCTAATGTACCTCGATGAGCTGTCTCTGATCCTCTACTATCCCGATATTCTTCCAGACCTTGTCTTCACCAACCCACAGGTGCTGTTGGACAAAGTCTCTGAACTCGTAAAAGTCCATCATGACTTGATGAAACGCTGTGGAGATAAGGCATGGCAAGAATTTTTCAATCATGCTCTCATCACCATCGAATTTCTTTCACAAAAGGATTTCGATAACCACTATGTGCCTGGCCTCTTCATGCCTGAAAATTTGGTGATATTCTGTCGAAAGCTCTTCATTTTTGCCAACTATTCTGAGGGAAAATTTTTCGTCCCTTGCCTTCTCCGAATGCTTGGCCATGACGATGTGTCAAAGTATCGCCTGTCACATGACTACCATCTCACACCACTTGTCCTCCACTTCACTGATGGCCCTCCACGTCGTGGCATCTTCTGTGCTCCTCTCTGTTTCTTGACTTCACCAGAGAACCACTTCCCGGGACCGTGGAAGTTGAAGATGCCATCAGCTGGATCAGTCACTCCCACTTGCCTCCACCGCAACTGCGTCCAGTTCACCATTCGTGGGGTCAAAGTACCTTGCACTGTGACACTCATCGACACCTTGCTTCAGTTTGAGGTACACGTGAAAGTTTCACAGCAAGCTGCATGCAAGGTCTGCCCGACAATCAAACGTGCTATCACTGCTGGGCTGCAGAAGGCTAACGTTGCCTTAGGCTACACGAACTCGACACCATCTTTTGCCTTTCTCTGTCCTTGTGGAGCTGGAGAGCCTCATCCTGCTACCATTGGAGATGGATTTTGGATCTGCACTTCCGATGAGGGAGAGGGAGACGAGTTTTCACCAAATCAGCTATTTTGGTTGGATAAACATGCAACAGAAATGCAAGCAGGTATTCTATTGTAGTAGATAATATTAATTACTGGCTGTCCTAAGGTGTTTTTATCATGCATGATGACACTCTCATTATGCTATTTTTATATCTCATTATGCTATTTTTATAGGTTCAACTCCAACCATGCCTGAACTTTTGAACTTTAAAGCTGGTGATCGCTACATCAACATTCCTCGTGAGATTGGTTCCAAGTACCAGAACTTTGGTGCACAGCTCCTTCAGGAACACACTTCAGCTCACATTGACGACTTGGAGCATCAGTATCAGAGAAACGGGGAGAAAATCAACCGTCACATTCTTCAGGAGTGGCTGGAAGGCAGGGGTAGGAAGCCTACGACATGGGCCACACTGGCAAGGGTCCTCCACGACATTGAAAAGGGAGAACTTGCAAGGACTCTAGAAGAAGCATTGTCAGGCTGTTCATAACTAGTGTTTACACATCAGCTGTTTCATTCTTTCATTTATGGTGTCTATGTTTGTCATAGTTTAATTATAATTATTGGTGTGAATTAAATTTTTCAGTTGGGACCTAATAGTATGTAAGGCTGTTGGCAAATTCAAATTTCACGGTTTGGTAAACACTACCGCAACGCTTTCCAATGCTGAATTCCAAGACATAAAGTTTTTGAAGCAGTTCATTTTTCATGCATAATGAAGTGAGTGGCCAGTTTGCAGTCATCGTTAACGTTGTTGTTTGATTTTTGTCAACCTTCAATGATTCACGTTGTGCCATTATCAAGTTGGATCGAGTGTTTGTGGGTTAGTGCACTAAACTTTCAAACGAGAATCACTAAATTCAATTGCCACCTTCCCAAAAATTGCGAGTGGATCATGCTGTTTGTGTTATTTCTGCATGATAACACTGCGTGCAATTATTTATTGCATCCAAGTCTATACATGTACATTTTTTATATCATCATCATGTACACGCATCTATATCTATGAGTGCATGCGCAAGATATAACTATGCACTGCGCATTCAATGCTCTTGTATTACTGTAGCTGTACAAAACAATAATAATACTATTGTTTGCTATCTGTATAATAATAATAATATACATAATAGAATTTAAAAAATGCATTACCAGATCCTGCTGTGTGTATGTGTGCTCACTAGCTGTGGTATAAAAAGTATTTTTAATGTGTATTTCTCTACAACCTGTACCTGTCACGTTTATGAGGTAACGCTTTCACTAAATGTACGAGGTCCTTGACTCTTGATCGTCATCCTCGTCTGTGTCCTGGATGGCCCTGGCCAGCATGTCTTCATCAGTGCCGTAGTCAGAGTAGCGACCACCTTTACCGTAAGGAGTTGACGTACGCTTATGGGAGGGGCCAACAAGATTCTCAGTACTACTCATGTCTCCTGGACCTTCCAAGCTAGCGTCGTCATTGTACATCTCCATTCTAAACTCCTAAAATACAGCAAGAGTGAAAAGAAAGTTAATAATGTGTAAAATATTATTGTGTATTATGTATGTGTGGACTGGAGGAGGTGGATCGAAAAAGAGGAAAAGGGGAGGAGAGCATGGGGGAAGGCAAGGCAAGAGAGGGAGTGGGAGAGAGGGAGGGGTGAAGGGAGAGAACGGGGAAAGCTAGAGAAGTATACTTGTGATTCTGAGGAGAGCCCTGAGAGCCCTGAAACTCGTGAAGTTGTCTCCACATCAGTTTCTTCAGGTGGCATATCAAGCTCAATTTCCTAAAGCCATAATAAATAATAATAATTGCATGTGTGTGCGCAGTATATAGCTGCATTATTATAATCAAAAGAAGTTGTATGACTAACCTGTGAAGCATAGAGAGGGTTTGGCTGGTCAATGGTTGACACACTAGTGACTTCACTCCTATAATTATATAGCATTGCTTTAACATTGTGTTCATGATTTAATACTTAGTATACTATTTTGTAGCCAGTAAACTCACGTTGTTAAGTCAGGCCAGTCCACATTCGGTGAAATGTAGGCAGGATTTTGTTTTTGGTAGTTGTACAGGCTGAACTGTTCCAACTCAGAAGTGTTGCCTGCAAGCATAATAATAGATTATTGTCGTGATTATCTGTCATGTAGCTAACTAATTCTCCCAATTTCTCCTAGCAAGAATGTATAGAGAGAATTCAGTTTTGATGCCTCAGGCTAGACTATTGAATTACCGGGTAAAAATTCAAAGGGAAGATGATACGTAGACTACATTCATGGAGCCTTGCAAGTAGAGACAAGCACAATATGCTGGCATTGCTTTGGGCATAATAGGTGGTTTTGTTATGCCGGCATAATGCTGGCATAATAGGATTAAATTATAAGGCAGTCAGGTAATCGACCAAGTACATAGCACTTTTCTAACGTTTAGTGAGTAAGGTAGTCTAGTATGTCCGTAGCTTATCTTTTCTATGAAATAAAGCTTTTATAAGGTACAAATTTTCGAAAGAAATTAGTTTCAAAATACAAAAAATTGAGAGAACCAAGAGCATAATAGGTACAAAACAATAAGCATAATTAATTTGGTGTTTGGAATTAGAGCATAGCATAATAGGAACTTTAAAAAGCATAATGTGCGTGTCCCTACTTGCAAGTCTACTTAATTTATGATATCGTGCATGAAAAAGACTACCTAAGGCATTAGGTTATATATAATAGAGACCAAGTCCAAGGTCTCTACGCATTTTAAGAGATCCGAAGGCCCGAGGCTGTAGCATCCCAAGCAAAGCGAGGGTGCTACTAAGGGCCTGAGGGTCTCTTAAAAGCGTAGAGACCATTGGACGAGGTCTCCAACTGATTTAGAATATAGCATGTAACCGTGGTAGTTGACCTGAGGACTAGGCTACTGTTGCAATGTGCATCTTTCTTTGCCCTTGGCTATACTTGTAGGTCTCTATGAAACTTGTAGGTCTCTATGAGAACTTGTAGGTCTCTATGAAAACTTGTAGGTCTCTATGAGAAATAGAGACCTCTGAGTGTCCAATCAGATCACAGTATTTGTCACAACTATATTCTAAAGTTGGTGTATAGACTCTACTGTTAGTTGTAACACTCACTCTTGTGTAGCGTGGACTGTTTCCTCCATCTTCGATTCCTGAAGAGACAAACATGCATGATTTTCGGTTATTGTCAGCTAGTCCATGCACTGTTTAATTTCAACCCGGGAGAATAAAGTTGCTCATCTGGTATTTTATTTACCTTCTTCGCTCAATGACACATCCAATGAGGAAGCAACAGCAGAGGCAAATGATGATCAGACCCAGTACCCCCAGGATAATCCATACCCAGTAGGGGATTTCACGCGCTACTGCTACGTCAGGCACAAATACCTACATGATATTGTACAAAGGAATGGGTAACACTGTAATATTTCATATAACTGTATAATATCCTACCGCAATTTTCTGTACATTACAGTCAGTGAAGACATCCTCGACTACTGTATATTGTGCATCGATTAATCTGTGGGTTTGAATTGAGATAACAAGATACAAAATGATGGTCAGAAGCTTATCAGCAGCAATCGAAAAATTTGGCGGTCAGTCGATCCCAGATTGCAATAACCATTATGGCTCCATGTGAAGGCTGACCACCAGTGACTACCAAGTATATATTATGTATAGCTATCTTGTTCCCTGCCAAATTTGGTACTGACTTACCTGATCACAGTATGTGGTGAAATGACTTCATTATTCACTGGTTGAACCGTGAAGAACAGAACATCAGTGCTGTAGTATACAAAACAGTGAGGTATTCCTTTATACACATTTGTTAAAATTAATATACAGCCAACATACCCGGTAGTGTCAACTGATCCATCTTCAGTTTGTTCCACTCTAACCTCGGTTATGGTGACATCACCTTCAGTGACTTGCTCCAGTACACTGCATCAATCAGGGGATTACAATAATAATATTATTATATAGATCATTATAATTAAAAGTTTTCTCTTACACCTGTACCTTTGAATACGACCAAGCTTTCTCTCTACTAAGTCTTTTTCTGTCTTAAAGGTGATGATGACCTGGTCGGTTAACTTGTAAATCCTCACCTGCACGATCAAGAGAAATAGCATACCTATTTAAAATCCACCCATTTACATACAGACCATAATACTCTACACATAATAATTATTATTATAGCTATTCGCTAGGAAACTCACAGTCACTATTCCAGTTCTTCTGTTGGTGGGAGGGATTCCAAAGTTATCAAATGCTTCCACTTCTACGTTGTGTATTGTACCGCTCAGACCAGTGAACACTCCAGCCGTTGTCACAACACCAGAGTCACGATCCACAACGTATGGTACATTATTGGATAGTATACGGAAATAGACAATGCTGTTATTGCCAATATCAGCATCTGTAGCCTGCAAGATTAGCACATGTACGTCAACATTAGTTTCATAGAGTTCTAGGTTCTAGGTATACCCCTGTAACCAATTCACCTTTCATCAGGCAAGCATTTGTAGCTATAATATTATTAATATTGCTATGGACATTACTAGCTCTTAGTATCAGGCCAGGAACAGTGCAATTCCATTGTATACAGCACAATCATGCACTTCTTATATACCCTGAGAGTAGTGATAGTGGTACCAAACGGTGCCTCCTCAGCAACAGATGCAGAAAGTGTGGAAGGAATGAACTCCGGAGTTTCATCGTTATAATCTGTCACAGTAACTGCTACTGAGCCTGTGTTAGCACCTGCATTAAAAGTTAGCGGCAATAATGATAGTATATACCTCTACACAGCTACAGTCTAGTAAGATTATAGCTAGTACCTTCTGGAGCTCCGGTAGTGTCCTGTTGAAGAGTAAGAGGGCCAAGAAAAAAAGAAGGAAGTCATTAAAAATGGATAAACTGGCTAATAACTTACATTGAACTCCAAGATTCGATTGTTGCTAACTGCAAGATTGAAAATGTAGGATGTCTGAGTCTCACGATCCTATTGATCCAACCAACAATCACATAAAACAAGTAAGACTATGATGGTCTTTCCTTCTTACCAGTGAACCAATGAGTATAAGATCTCCCGTCATAAGATTAACACAGAACTGGTTGTCACAGGTGATGTTTGAATTACCGACACTTGTGCTACCTGTATTGATTTTCAGGTACATTAATTTCATCATAATAATTATTATGAACTTAGTAATTCTGTTTGACTTACCATCACCAAGAGCATGGTAGTAGAGGATTGCATTGGAGCCTATATCCCTATCAGTACCCTCGACCTGGCCAAACACTGGTCGAGGTGACTCCATTGCTCCTGGATCTTCTCTGTAATAGTCCTCTCTCAGAGTGAACTCGTACAACTACAATAATCAATTAGAAGTTTCAGCTACATAACAGCTACAGTGCAACCAAGCAAGAGAGCAAAACTTTTTTATTTCAGAATTTGAGCCTATTTTGACTCATAAAATAAAATCTATTATAGATAAGAGTTTGAAATTTGGTACCAATCTACTTCAACATAAACTCTACTCAGAATTTAAATTATGGGATGTAACCACGAATACTTCCATTTTTATGGCTTCATAAGGTAACACGGCTCTCCAAAATATGTTAGGCACATTAAATGAGTATTGTTTTCGGTTAAGGGTGTGCGCTCTACCCAGTGATGCACATCCATATGAAGTTAATTGGACATGAGTGTAGAGGCTGTGCAGTGCATTGCTAACCAGATATTATCCGTAAATCCCCTTCAGAGGGCCAAATATGTTAGGCACATTTTTTCCTATTAAGTGCTAGTTAAGAAATTCCACTTGGTGGGCTGATAGCACTTGTAATAAAGTTACTAAATCCCAAATTTGAAGTCTTGACTCCTTACCATTTCCGAGATATAACCACTTTTATCCAAAATCAGTGAAAAATCTATGAAAACTGGCCTGCACATATGTGGCTTCTGTATTAGCTATATATGGGAAATTTGCAATTTTATAAAACACAATAAAAATGATTGTTGTGGCCATTTTGATATCAAGTAGGTTTGTCTGTGTAGTTTTTAACCCAAAAAGATGGTTTTAAAAAGTTTTGCTCTCTTGCTTGGTTGCACTGTACACAAATGCGTTTTTTTTTTCTATTAGCCTCGTTTCCAGGCTCTTCCCTCTCCTTTTCGGGTGGCGAACAATATAATAATATTATGTATATGTACACTGTACGCGAGAAGCTGAAGAGCCTATCTATAACTATGTATCTCAACATTCCAAAAATAACTCACGGGCATGGTAAAGGTTGGGATGTTATCATTGACATCCAGGAGGTTGATCCTGAAGCTGCCGACTGTGGATCTCACTTGAGGCCCAAAACCTCTCTGGTCATTAGCAACCACTGTCAGCTGCACACACAAAATTAGGAGGTTTAGCTTTCGTGCATACAAAACTAATCACTTAAAGCAGATCAAGTTTCTTGGTATGCATAATTATTATTGTATACACAAGCATGCTAAAATTGTAATACCGTATAGCCGGAAAATTTGGCGGGGAATTAAATTTGGCGTTTGGCGGTCTAGATTACAACTGCCAAATTAAAATCCGCCAAAATTTCCTACTCGCATATATACATACGGCGATCCCGTACCGAACCGCCAAATTTATATCCACCAATATTCTTGCAATGGCGATTTTGGGCTCAACCGCCAAATTTAATTCCCGCCAATATTTCCGGCTATACGGTACTTACGTCATAAGATGGGATTGTTTCTCGATCCAGTCTTCCCTCCATTCCAGAGCGGACCTGGATCTCACCACTCTCACGATCGATTTGAAATGGTCCCTTGGTTAGTGTCAAGTTTTCAAACGTGTAGACCACAATACCGTTGAGCTGGAAATCTGGATCAACAGCTTGCACTCTGGTTATCAATGTCAATGGCTCAGCATCCTGAAAACAAGTGCAGCAAGATACATGTAATAACTGATAATAATATACACTTTAGTGGTCGACAATATTCAACTTCATATGCAAACCTTTGATGGGTTTGTGCTCGTTAGTAAAACAACATATTATATGACATACAAAGGTAAGACACTCCAGAGCAGAAATTCATACACTTTTTTACACCTCTAGTGGCTTCCTTGGTATCATGAATGTTACATGTATAGGTTAGAGTTACCTCGTATACTTCCACGGGAGAGGCAGATAAGACTGCCCCACTTATGAATTGAGGGCTGTTGTCGTTCTCATCATTTATCAGGATGGTGACATTGGCCGTGGCTGTTCTAGTGTCTGGCTCTGGCGCCCCATCACTGGCCGTGATGATCAGGGTGTAGTTATTGATGCTCTCACGATCAAGGACCATCTGGGAGGTGATAACACCACTGTCGTCGATAGAAAACGCTGCATGAGTGTAGGAATACAATGTCATAGCATAATGTTGTAGACTTAGTACAGCAGGCATTTGCAAGTTTTCCAAGTATAATGTGCACAGATTATACTGAACTAATATAATATTATAAATAATAATATTATAAGCAATGTGCTACTGAATGTCACTTCACAAGAAATAAAAGAATATCACTTCACGAGAAATAAAAGTTAACCCAATTATTTGAACCATAATACAGTGTAGGTATAAGTTACCCGAGGCATTTCCAGTTGTAATGTTGTACGAGAGCATGGCATTGGTGCCTATGTCATTGTCTGAGGCAAACACACGTACAATAGTGGAGCCCACACTGGTGCTCTCCGATATGGCAATGGGATAGAGGGCAGGATCAAAGACAGGGGAATGATCGTTACCATCAAGAACATGTACTGTCACCTGAATATTTATAGAACGAGTGAGGAAATAATAACTTAAATATGATAGTCTTATTCCCAGGCTCTTCTCAACATTTCGTATATGTAAGATGTTGAAAAAAAATATGGATTCTGAATAGCCTATACGAGGCTAATGAGGTGGTGGATAAGCTGCTTAATCACTACAAGCGGCATGCACTTACTGAAGCATAACCAGTCTTTGGTATAGCTGCATTGTCTCTGGCCAACACTGTGATGGTGTAGACATCTATGGTTTCTCTATCAAGAGTTCCAGCTGTGGTTATCTCTCCCTGGGGTTGATGGTAAATATTGGATATACATGTACTGGTAGGGTAGAACTTGACTCCCATTCACCCTCTCTCTCTCTCTTTCTCTCCCTCCCTCCCTCCTCTCCATAGGAACTTTAGGGAGAATTAACTTACATTTGCACTGTTAATTGAAAATTGACCAGATCCATCGCCAGCACTAATCACAATTCCATAACTAATAATAGTATTTATGTCTCCATTATTCTCCATTGCTAGAACTCTTCCTATGACTGCCCCAGCAACATTTTCCACGACACTAAAGTTATAGTGAGGAGGGTTAAAAAAAGGAGCTTCAATGTTGCGATCGACGAGACTAAACGCTACAGTTGCTGTGCTCGACAAAGCAAAGGGGCCTTGGTCTGTCGCAGTGATTGTCAAGTTGATGCTAGTAGGATCTCCATCCATGATGTCGATTTGTGTCGTTGGAGCAATGGCTCCATTCATAGCATTGATGCTGAATAGACCAGTAGATGCAGGAGGATTGACTGCAGATATACTGTATCGAATATCAGCATTGGTGCCTACGTCTCCATCCTCCGCATTGACAATGAGGATAATGGCATTGGCTGGGGTAAGCTCCTGAACGTCAACTTCGTAAAGGTCTTGGTCGAACATGGGATACTCATCATTGATATCTGTGATAGTAATCTCAATGAAAGCATCTTCCAGAGAAAAGAAGAACCCATCAGTGGCTCTAGCACTGAACGTATGCAAGCTTCTTGTCTCTCGATCGAGGGTGGCATTCGTGACAACAAACCCTTGCGGTGTGACTTCAAAGCTATTTGATGTACCAGGCACAATCTCAAACACGACCTGGGATTCAGGGTCAAGGTCAGTTGCTGTGAACTGAAGCCCAGGTACTATTGTACCTATGGCAGCGTCTTCCGGGATGGAGGCAGAATAGACGGGATCGTCAAACACTGGATTATTGTCATTCACAGGATCAACATCGACAGTGAATGTGATTGAGCATGTCAGGAGGCCATCTGTTGCCGTAATGTTCAAATTGTATTGAGTGATCTCCTCGCGATCTAGAATGTCTATAACACGGACTTCACCCGAGATTGGATCCACATCAAAATCACCCCTAGCTCCACCTCCAATGTAGTACATGATATTGGAGTCGATGTCAGGATCTGTTGCTTGTACCGTCTGAACTATCATGCTTAACGGATCGGGATACACTGGAACATTCTCTGGCAGGCTAGTCGCTAGTTGAGCAGAGTTTTGTGTGAAGCAGGGTCTATTGTCATTGATGTTTCCGACATCGATGTAGAGCACGGCTTGTGCAGAATGCCCACTGCTGTCTTGAACGTTGATTATTGCAATGTAGCTGTCAGTGGTTTCGCGATCCAGTCGATCGGTGGTAGTTAGAGTCCGTCCATTGGAAGAGAGAGAGAAAGGAGAGCCACTGACAAGAGAGTAGGTCAGAGGATCTTGACCATCTCGGTCTGCATCTCGAGCACTTATGGTAGAGTTCTACAAATATAAAATTAGATGAATATTAGTACAGAGACTATTTCATAGATTATTCATTGCTGTTGAAGATGATAACTTTCATGAAGATTCATGCATTAGATATCCACAGTAGTACTGGTACATTTATATATAAAACGCGTGGAATGGGCTAAGCAAAGAGCAACATACCAGTGTTGCAGCTGTCCCAACTGGCTGTTCTTCTGGTACAGTACCAAAGTATTCCAGATCATCAAACACAGGATTGTTATCGTTCACATCCCTGACTGTCAAAATAAAGTGAGCTGTACCCTATTAGGATACAAAACATAAATGAAAATATCATTACAAGTCATAATTATTGTGATTGAGGATTAATGAGTCACCAAACATTACCTGTCTCCTCTGGTTTTCAGGCAGGACTAGATCATGGGCGATGACAACAATATCAAACTGCTGATTAGTTTCATAGTCAATGAGATCTGGCCGCAGGACACTGATTACTCCAATCTATAAGGAAAGAGTTACAGGACAATTGTAAGGTAATTGATAGCCATGGCAAGGTAGCCAATTCTTGCAAGCTTGGCTTTGAAGTAAGTGTTAGGGATTATCTTCCACTTTATCCATTCCCTGATAAACAGACTGGGGTGAAGCTACTATATAATTCAAAATCACCGAACTTCTTCAAACATAATAATATTCTATTGCACACTATAACCAAATAACTTACAGCTGGATCTGTTATGTTAAACAGCTGTTCATCTCCCAGTATGTGGCCACTGGCAATCTCATACTCGACCTGTCCGGCTGGTGATGACATACCATCCTGATCGCTAGCACTAACTGTGCCCACTGCGGCTCCGGGCTGAACAGAACTGACATCCAGGATGGCGTCATACTCAGTGATTTGAGCAGTGTACTGGGGTGCTGTGAAGATGGGGTTGTGGTCATTGCTCTCTTCAATCATTATGATCACTGTGATCTGAAACACACAAGGGACAGCAGAATCTGATGCATACTGTTGGTGCTTCTTGACCGAGAGCGCTAGTAATGTTACTATCCAAGTTAACAGTACCCATGTATCCTAAGCCTGATGGATAATCTGGTGTAAATGCATTGGTTCTAGTTTAAGTACATAAGTGTAATTTCCCATCCCTGAGGTTGATTCTCCAGCTTCCCTAGAAATTTATTAAAGCACTGTAACACCCCCTCCCCCCCCCCCCACCCCTTTCCCGAAGAAAAAGCGACAGACATTCCAGTATTAATCCCTGAAGTGAATTACTGTATTCACTTACAGTAACAGGAGGGGCACCGGTTGCCTGATCGTTCTCAGCCTGGACCGTCAAAGCGTACATGTCAATATGCTCCTCATCCAAGTCTCCAACCACAGTCATCACACCACTCTCAGCATCAATAGCAAACTCATCTGAAATAAAATACGGGTATAATTATCTTATTACGGTATAGCTACAAGTGTTAGACTTTGACGATCATACACTTTCAGCCAATTCTAAGAATGGGTATACCCTATTATTATGTATAACCTCCCACTCGTGTGGTAAAAATGGCATTTCAGGGAACAGGAAACAAATTAAATCTATCATTGGTTTACGCTATCCCCGGCCCCAAACAACCAATAATTCTTAGCTCACCGTTGTCATTGCCTGCAGTAATGTTGTATCTGATGTGGGCATTGGTTCCAAAGTCTTCATCCGTGGCTGAAATGTCAGTCAGGAAGGAACCGGGTGGCTGGGAGTGCTCGACAACTGTCAGAATGATGGGATCACTTTGTTCAAACACAGGGCTGTGGTCATTGATGTCCAAAATGGTCACTGTCACCTAGATAAAGTACAAATATATGGAATGAGCATTGGATGACAGCCTAGTAGCTAGACTTAGTTGGATAATGATCAAATTGTAGAGAGTGAGAAATAGCATAAAAATGAGAATAAGAGTAGTAGTTTGGCCATGGTGGACTGATATATAACATTCTGTAATAACCTAATCAATAAGTTCTTATGGAATGTTGCTGTATTGCAAAATATTGAGTTATCTAGACTTACCATCGCTGTGGCAGTGAGAGTGGCTGAAGGAGCAGTGTTGGTGACACGAATGTCAAACGACATGACACCTTGACCCAGAGAGTTGATGAGAACAAAAGGATCTTCTCGATCAAGGACAGCACTTTGACGGAGGACAATTGCACCCTAGAAGATCAAGAATAAGATCTTAATTGAGTAAGGGCCAAGCTTACAGCTGTACTTCACTAGGCCAGTTGCCTGCTTTTTAATTGATGCTAGGTACAAAATTAGCCATGCAGTCAGTCAGAAAAACTTATTTATTATTACTCAACTATGAAATAAAAGAAAAGGAATTTAGTGGACTATCTGATCAAATTATGTGATCATTAATAATTATATAGCTACACATACAAGAGTCACATACACTTACAGTTGCCGAGTCGATGTCGAACCAGTTGTTGGTAGCAGTGGCTACATCTCCCACAACCTCAAACTGCATGGCTCGGTTGCTAGCAGAGGCATCGTTATCGGTAACCGAGATACCAGAGAAGACAGCCTCATCAGACGAAGGGCCAGCCGTTCGCTCGGGGATGGTGAAGGCATAGGAGGTTTGGCTCAGTATGGGTGGGTGGTCGTTACAGTCGGTGACAGTCACCGTCAACATGGCATCACTAGCAGCCTGCATCCACATATCAATGCATGGTAATAACATGCATACAATAAGAGCCATAACACGTATGTAACCATATGCCATATGCATACCTATAATATCGGCACACAAAGTCATTATTACAATGTCATACATTATGTGCTATATAGGTGTGTATAATAAGTATAATATGAGTGAGTAAGTGTGTATGAGCATACGGAATCGGAGCTACATGTAATAATAGTTACTGTGATTCATGTATACATGCACAAATAAAGCACACTGTGTGCATAACTCACATTTAGCCGTGGTGTACCGCCAGGGTTATCGGTAGCACGGACTTCTAGCATGTATGAGTTTGGTTCCACCTCGTAATCCCAAGTTAGTCCAGGGGCAACACGAATTTCCCCAGTCTGTGCATTGAGGTCAAACCTGGCCACATCTCCAGCAACCTCTGAGTATTGAACTCGAGCAAAGTTCCCAGTGTCAACTAAATCAGTTGCTACAACTGTTGCCAGTAGTTGGTTATCCATTATATCACACTAAAGGGTAAAAAAATAATAGTATGATGTGTTAAATTTTATGCACTGGACCCTCTTTCATTCTAGCATGACAATAATTATTGTTCTCCTAGTTTTATATACAGATGGTTAGACCCTTTAGCTGAGGACACATCCAACTATATATGCAAGGTCCTGACCAATATAATAATATTGAGAAGTTCAAGCACTGAGCCATAGTATCACAACTGGGCTCATTGTATGACTATGATCATTAACTAGTGACATGCAGGGCCTGTTTGGGGCGAGCCTGAGCTGAGCCTCTGTCAGTAGCTGTGACTCAAAAACTTTAATAAAGCCATAGCACGATAGATCTTGAAGACCACTGATACAGATCCAAGCAAACAATGACAGACAGTCTCATACGGCGGTGCCGTGTAGGCCTGTAGGTCTACAGCTGCATGATAGTCCCCTCCATCCTTGCCCGACAGTCAATACGTACAACGTTTTACTATTGCCTCTGTTATCAGAGTCATCAGTGAGCCTCAGCAGCATGTCTAGTCTATCTTTATCGTGTTCTTAGCTGGTCCTTGCGCTATTGAGCTGATGATAGGCTCTATCTCGCTCAGAGTCTCCTCCTTTGGCTCTATCTCGCTCAGAGTCTCCTCCTTTGGAGCCTTCTGCTTGCTTCTGTACTGCGCGGTACGATGCAGTACAAGCTCGAGTGTAAATTTGCAATTCGCTAAATTAGAACGGCGTATATACGGCCCGTGTCCCAGGCACGAGAATGCGCAATAGAATATTTCGCGTTTATGTCCGTAGAGCATCACTGGGTATATAATTTCGCGTGACCGACGTACCATAATAATAATAATAATAATATTATATATATATACAATTCGCGCACAGCTGTACCGTTTATGTGGGGCTCGCTCAGGCTCGCCCCAATTATACAAGTTTGAGCTTACCTCAGACACAGATGCTGTGTAGGCAAGGGAAGAGAAAACTGGTGGATTATCATTGTAGTCTGTGGCAGAGATCGTCAGTGTCACCTCACTAAAGGGAGAAATAAAGTAAGTATAAGTATCTCGCCAAATCAAATTTATCACCTTCTTTGTGTGCAATTATTGGTTAATGGTAGTTAGTTAAACCAAGGGCTTATAGACTCTTTAAGGAGAAGTCTTAAACCGAGATTATAATGTTGAGCTTTCCATAGCAGAAAGAAGCTTACATTAGAAGTCGTATTTTGACACTATGTTACTTACTCGCAGTTGGCTGCTGGATCACAGGCTGTTATCCTCACTGAGTGTGCTGTGCTAGTCTCATAGTCCAGTGTAGCAGTTTGCATTACATCACCAGTACTAGCATCAATGGTGAAGAATGTCTATAGAGATAGTGAATACAATCATATTATTATACCATTTTTTAAGCCATACATTGTATATAACTTAAAAGGATAGTACTCACAGATGGTGGATTGATGGCATAGGTGATGGTGTCTCCGTCGAGGTCAGACGCCACCACAGTGAGCAAAGGTCGGGGTACAGGAGTACCATCACCCTCGGCAATCGTGTAGGACAGAGGATCATTGGCTACGTAAAAGAAATGATGAATGCCATGAAGTAATCGAGTAATAACTAGTGCTTGTTAATCCTCTAGTGTTGCATTAAATCAAGAAATTAAATATTCTCTAAACAAGAAATTTCCATAATAGTTATGTACAAGATTCACTATACAACTCAGAAAGTAAAGATACTTAGCTACAGTCCATGATCATGCTCACAGTACAAGTAAGGTTGCATTGATCGGATCTGCTGCATGCATAATACATCTGGTATATACCTGGTGGATTAGTGATTATGGGGGTATTGTCATTAACACCGGTGACAGTCACGGAGATAGTGGCCGTTCCAGTTTGTGGAGGTGCAGCGTCATCCACAGCAATAACCTAGAAGAGAAAATTAATATAGCCATGTCAGAAATTTTCAATTGATCCAAAAATAGTACTTTCATCATCACACGATTCAGTTAAAAGCCAATTAGGGAGGGGATAAAACCTCATAGTAAATGCAGTACTACTAATGGATGACCCAAATACCGGGTATCTGATCTTAATTCTTTGTGAGGGGCTAATGAATTGATACACTGAATGTAGTACAACAGATGTACTTCATTTAGTTGCAGTCTTACGTACCCTGAATGAGAATGAAGAGTGGCTATTGGGAGGATCGGCATCCACACTATGAGCCAGCGTGATAACCCCACTTGTCTGATCAATATGGAAGAATGCAGACTGAGTGTCGCTGGAGATTGTGAAGTAGGTGACGGTGTGGCCTGGTTCAGGATCAGTCGCTGATACGGTGACTCCAATGGGGGAGTTGACGGGGAGGTTTTCAGCAATGGAGGCAGTGTAAGAGGCAGAGGAAAACACTGGGGCTAGGTCATTGACAGGCTACAGAATTGAGATATTAATGCATAATAATCTACTGTTCGAGTACTTGAAAGTAGACACTATACTGTAACAGTGAGCATACCATTACATTTTTGCAGCTTATAAAGGGGAGAACTCTCAATATTAAACAAAATTTAACTTGACTAATTCATTACACAATCAAGACTTGGTGAATTATTCCTAGTCCTCTACTTTACAAATGTATGACATTGTGCACTAATGTTGCATCATTATCAACCAGTTTTTCCTATAGTCTTACTGCATAGATTATCCTCTTTTGTCTATGCTTACCGTGACAGAGACTTGCAGTGTGGCAGTGGATGACATCTGTGGTGTTCCTGCATCCCTAGCGGTGATGACCAGGCTGTGGGAGGTAGACGTCTCGTAGTCCAAGTTCACTGCAGACACTCCACCGGTTGAGGCATCAATGGTGAACATCGGAGAGGAAGTGCTTCCATCAGAAAATGCGATACTGTACTGGATCTGAGAGTTAGGTCCAGCTGGGTCAGCATCTGTGGCCTAATGTGTAAATCAAAAGCATACAAATTTCATGACATAAGGCCTGATATTATGGCAAGTACAAGTTTTATCAATACAATTTAAGTAATTATAGAAGCTGGTGGTACATACATCTTTTGAGTCACACTGATGAAGCACCTTGAATTGAAGGCTTTGCTAGTAAAGTACGTAAATATTTGTTATCGTCATGACTTACTTGTACAATCAGGAAGTTATTGTAAGTCTGTCCTTCGGATAAGAACGCAGTGTGGGAGGTGGGGCGAAGAATGGGAGCGTTATCATTGACATCAGTGACCCTGATGATGATGGACGTGGTGACACGATGAGGGGTGGAGGCGCCCACTGTTCCATCCTCAGCGACCAGGATGAGATGATACTCAGCCCTGTCCTCGTGGTCCAGTGAAGCCAGCGTGCTGATCTGACCACTCGATGAAACAGAGAATCTATACGTATGTGGAGAATTAGAAAGAAAGAAGCGACCATAGCGGAATGTAGCTATAGTGTGGATAGGAAATGTCCAAAATTAATGAATCACATCTCTTTGGAGCTCAGAATATTATAATATCAGTCCTTCATACACATAATATCAACTAACAATGATTTTTATAGTGCGATGATGATATATAATAATATTATTCTTACCGGGTACCAACTCCATTGCCAAGCAGTTGGTAGGTAAGTTGTCCAGGAACTCCAAGATCACCATCTGTTGCCTGGAGACATACAATTACACTCAATGTTTATATTCCACAACCAAACTCAACCTCTATATAGAGGAAGGCCATCTGCAATAATCCACATTAGAACATATTCCATTCTACTTGGCTATGATACCGTAGGTCGGGTTTTAATTGCGAATTGCGAGTCTATGATTTGCAATTAATAGATTCACAAACATAATTTTATAAATGTGCACGTATACTACAGTACGGTACGTGGTCGTCCATCGCAATTATTGGATTCGCAATTTGGCCTGACTTGACTAGAATGCAATTATTAAACTATGCAATTAAAACCCGTCCTACGGTACAGTATAGATCTGATGATCAAACTGTCAAATATGTATCAAAAGTCTATGGCTAAACTTGTCCCATGCACCTGTATCATAGTGAGTCCAGCAGGGTTGGTGGAGGTCAGAGCTTGAGGAGGGGAATTCTCTGCTATCTCAAAGGTGTAGGAGGAAGAGGCAAACATGGGCAAGTTGTCATTGTCATTGATGATGTTGACAGTCACTTGAGTTTGAGACTGCATTCTGGCAGTTGTCCTTGTCTCCTGTGCCTTGATCTAAACAAAATAAAGGGATATTATAGTCTGGCACTTAATTAGTAGCTACTGGTACAGAAAGAGTTTAAATTGAGATATTTGAGCACATACTCCCCCCCCCCCCCCACCAAACACACTTTCTGCAGCTACAGGCACTCTATATGATGCAGTAAAGCACAATACTATCTAGCTCTTCACTGTAAGCATACACAGTAAAATTGACATTATTTAGCTGCCAAATCTACATACCATGAATGAGTACTGCTGAGTTGTTTCATAGTCAAGTGGGCCACTGACGGTTATCACACCAGTGGTGGGATCGACAGCAAATGGCACTGAGGCTGCTGAGTCAGCAAATCCAAACAAGAACACACTATTGTTGCCCTGCAAAACAGAAAGTTAGTGACTTTGTAATCACCATAATAGATACAATAGCAGGCCACCACTAAGTTATAGACATGCAAGTATTACTAAGTTACTACCGTATGCTTGGAATGGAAGATGCTACATTCAGGAACTGGGAATGAGACAAGAACTTACTGCATCCAGATCAAAAGCTCTGATTCCGGCCACAGCGATGGCTCCAACATAGGCTGACTCAGACACAGAACCAACGTAACTATTAGTGAAGAAGGTGGGAGCATTATCGTTCACATCTGCAACCGTGACTACAACTGTTGTCGTGGAGACAGGAGCAGCTGATATTGGATTACCCATAGCATCGTATATACTAGCCTGGAAGGAGAATTGCATAAAAATTGGAGATCAACACATATTAAAGACTAATGGGAGAAATTATGCAAGGGAAGGGATATATGTAGCTCCTAAGCCATTGTTTTGCGTATTCTCCATACTGTAAAAAATGAGCCGAGAAATATCTACTTCAAGAATACTATATGGGGGCAATTATCATTAATTTTAATGATCACTGAATCCTATCTCCTGTTTCCCCATAGCTGGATCCTTACAATCGTGACAAGCAATTAAGTGTAGCTTACCTGTATGGTGATGACGTGAGTTCTTATTGCTTCTCGATCCAGTGCTCCCAGCAGAGTCACCTCCCCGGTAGTGGAGCTCACACTAAATATGGGACCTGTCGATGCATGATCCAAAAGATAATAATTTATTACACATGTATAGTGCCACATCATTATGGTACTATATACCCGTATTAAGATTGCATAATGATAACTACTATAATAATATAGCCTGAGCTAACAACATAGTTCCTTAGTTGGCCCTTGGGACTTGTATACAAGTGCTACCGCTTATGAATATACATGACATTGTACGTACTTCCAGTTTGTTTGGTGTATCTGACAGAGTAAGGTGAAACTGTACGGGCTGAAACTGTTACCAAAGAAATACCACCCTGCAGTGATAAAAGATCAAGAGTGAGGAAAGTGATCAATAGACTACAACAAACTTACCTCTGAACTGTAGTCCCCTTCCGGCTGAGTGACTGCATATACCAGTTGGCCAAACACTGGTGGCTCAAGAACAACCACCACATTGACCGTTCTCGTGTCCACCACCTGGTTGGGTGGACTGCCTCCATCCTGCATGATACATAATTAATGGAGTATGACACATACATGTAGAATTGGATCATGCTAGCGATAATCAAGAGATAGCTTGGGTGCAATTTATTGCTCGGAGGAGTAAGTCACAAATCTGTCACAGAACTGGCTTGACTTTTAAAGTTTATTTTAAACTGACTAGTTCTACTAACTCCCCTCCCCTAGTGATACCCCCCTAGTCCGCCTCCTAAGACATAATAACACGCAATGCAAACTTGTTCTGTCATTGACTCACTGAAATAGTTATGGCAACAGAGTATGATGAAGTGAGAGCGGCATTCAGACGTTGCTGGAGGGTAACGACTCCAAGACTACTGACAGCAAATGTCCCATCAGTCTGAATTTCAAAGCAGAAAAAGATATTATGGTCAATTAAAAAAATTGACAAAGAATAGCTATCACTAAGAATGCTGCACAGATCCGACATACCCATTATACGTACATTTTGATCATAAGAAATTCACATTTCTACGTTGCTGCATATAATTATTACTACTTACTGGGGAGGTGAGAGCAAACGAGATCTCGCTGTTAGTACCCTCATCCCTATCTCTAACCACCAGGGAGTAGACGATGGTGCCAATGGGATCAGTCTGTGCAGAGAGAGATCATTATGAGTGATAATGTGTGTATGCACATATTAAATGTATGTGCATATTATTAAAATATGCATGTGTGTGTACTTGTGTGTATATGTATGTGTGTTAGTGCATAATATTTTATTGTGTGTGTGTGGGGGGGTGGGGTGTACTCATATCGAGCCTGGATATGGCACACATTGAGGTTTAGCTAATAAGTATCAATTTTGTACCAACTGACCTCCCTCAGTGTGATGGTAGTAGGGGCTGAGTTGGCTATCATGGGAGCATTATCGTTGACATCCAGCACCTCAATGACCACAGACACAAGAGACACAGCACTGCGCACTTCACCAGCAGAATTTGTCCTCCATGCCTGCAGAAACATTATAGAAACCGTAGCAGTCAATTCATGCAAAAGGAACATGTGCTACATCTTATACTGTATGCATGTTGCTAATATGAATCTTACTTGAATGTTGATGGTGTATGTGTTCTCTGCTTCTCTATCCAATGTCCCTGTTACTGTCACTCTCCCAGGATTGGCCTCACTTGCACTGTTCACGTGGAAGAGTCCATCTGTCACATCTCCTGCACCAACAAGAATTGCTTTAGTATCTCTCTCCCTTTCTCTCTCTCTTTCTCCCTCCTTTCCTCTCTCCCTCCCTCCCTCCCTCTCTCTCCCCCATCTCTCTCTTGCATACCTCTAACCACTTGAGTATAGTTAATCAGTGCATCTGGATGAAGAGCGTCAATAGCAACCACATCAAGCAGAGTGTGCTGAGAAATAATACCATAATTATCAAGCTTCCATAAGCTATGTATTGTAAATGTCTTACCATTGAGTATGCTCCTTCGGCCACCTCCACTCTGTAGGTGCTCTGGGTGAAGTGAGGGGCGGGGTCAAGCACATCGAGAACGTTCACAGTCAGTGAGATTGTGGTAGACATGGCTGGAGTACCTCCATCCTGGTGTGTAAGAAGAAACATAATAATATTGTGCTACAATCAGTCTGAAGTTCAAACTGTGGGAGATCAACTAAGCTACCGGGGTAGTTTAAATATTATAGCCTTATTCTGAGATACATTGAAAGCTCAAGGGAGTCTGGAGATGGGGTTGGCAAATGCATTGCTTTGATATAATATAATGTAATATAGGACATGTATACCTGAGCACGAATGTTGATGGCGTACGATTGAGCGACATCATAGTCCAACACTCTGGCTAAGGTGATCACTCCAGTCAGCTGGTTCACCACAAAGGGACCATTGACCTGAAAGCATAAGCAGTATCAAATCACAACTGTAGTTAGAGCCTCCTAGCTACACTACATTTACCTCCGGACATCTGCATGCTATATGGGTACATGGCTATACACTGTCTTGGACTTACTGGAGAGACGAGCTGGAAAGTGATAAGTCTGTTGGTACCAGAGTCAGCATCGGTCACTATGGGAGAGTACAAGACCACACCCACCGGCTGAGTCTGAATGAAAACAAAACAAGACAAAATTCAATACTTGTGCTTACACATCCATGCAGTAAATCTGAAAATTTTAGCATGCGCAATAACATTCCTATGAAACACAAGAGTAATTTATTGATCATAACATGAAAGTTTCATAACTCAAATCTACACTACAAATACGTGTAAAGAGCACTCTCACATGCTGATGCACTGACGGAACAGACTGTGGCTAACCTCGAGTAGTGCAATGGGATTTGGATGAGGGTTCTCGAGCACTGGACTGTTGTCATTGATGTCCTCCACAGTGATGGCCACTGTAGCAGTGGCACTGGCACTCCTCGTGTTACCATTACCGTCAACCACATACGCCTAGCAGACAACATTCATACAAGACTTAGTAACTATGTATTCCTACATGTACACTATAGTTGGTACTGTATTGCTATACATACTGAAAAAGTCGGCCAATTCAAGTTTGAATAAGCATGGTGCTACAACAATTATGAAACAATTGCCAACTTTCTCTCAGTCACATATACATACAGTGCGTATTTTCAGAAGCACAGGGAGGTATAGTGAAATACTGCATGGTTTCATCATTAAAGAAAGACTTACGGCAACATTGATCATGAAGAAGTCGATGGTCTCCCTGTCCAGTTGTCCAACAGCACTCACCCCACCAGCGGAGGACACCATGAACAGAGAATCAGTTGAATCACCTATGATACCAGTAATAATATTTGTTATACACGTAACATGTTAGCTATAGGTGGCACCAATCAGGATATTACGAAACTAAAACTTTTTCATAAAATTGAACGTAGCTAGCTGCATATTAATTTACCTCGAGTGATTTGTCTGTACTGTACAATGGCCGAGGGGTCAGCAGCATCCCTAGCCCTCACTGTCACCAGGTTGACAGGCTGTAGGGTACGGCAAAAATGTAGCAATTAAGCTAGGGGCTACTATTAATTTGAAAGACAAGCAAAAAAAAAAGACACACAGAAGGTTCTAAGTGCTTGGAATAGGTATAGTATACTGCATTAGTATAAGTAAAGGGATAAGGATTTACAGCCTCTCGAGTGAAATTTAATTTACTTGTCTCCAGTCAATGCTCTGACTATAGCATGCAATATCGAGAGAAGGAAGAAGAAGAAGAGAAAAGGCCTAGGGAGTGGAGATGAACTGAGTATGGATTAATAATCAATCCAACCAGCTATAAAATTATTATTATTATTATCTCACAGCAGAACGGTAGTCTCCCTCATCGACGTCGACAGAGTAGTGGGTCTGGATGAAGAAGGGAGCTGGGTTGGTGACAGCCACCTGGGTCACAGAAACACTGAACGCTATGTTAGTGGAGAGAGGAGGAGAGCCTTGGTCCTATGAGCAGAGTGTGTGTGTGTGAGTGTGTGTGGGGGGGGGGGGGAGTTGGGGGTGCATGTGTGTAAAAATGTATGAAGGTTTGTGTGTGAGTGTGTGTGTTTGTGTAACTAACTAACCAACTAACTGTGTGTGTACTAACTTGTGTAACTAACTGTTTGTGTAAGTTTCTATGGGAAAATTAATGGATATGGGATGATCATAGGGTAACCTGACGATGAAAGGGGTCAGAGCAAACAAATCAATTTAATTCATGACATTAGTTTTGTGTGTGTGTGCAAGTGTACATGAACATGAATAATATATTCACATGCAAGACTTAGTGCAGATTATTATCATATTAATTAAGTTAGTGGTATTTTTTTACCTGAGCAACAATGAGCACACTGTAGGATGAAGTGGTGTCATAGTCCAACGACCTAGCCAGACTAACGACTCCAGTCTGGGCATTCACAGAAAATGTTCCATCAGTCTATCAAAAAAAATCAATGAGTATATCAAGTGAATCCATGGAGATCAACTGGAGCTCAGAATTATTATAAAGTAGAGGAAGTAGCTTACAGGAGTTGATAGTTGGAATCTGACATCAGCGTTCTCACCAAGGTCATCGTCTGACACCACCAGTGTGAAGATAACTGAGCCAATTCCAGTATTCTATGAAAAAAAATCAATCTAAAATACTTCCCACAATCTATTAGCAGTGTGTGTGTTTGTTATGCATACTTGCAATGGTTTAATAGTATAATAATACTATAAATTTGGTCCCTACCTCTGGAATTGAGATTGGAGTAGTTATTGGGTTGTCCCAGGATGGATTGTTGTCGTTGATGTCATTGAACATCACAGTAACTTGCAGTGTGTCCTAAGATAATTAAACAGTAGCATTATGCTATAGGCTAAAACTGTCAAAGATGCATAGATAATATTTCTTACCACGACAGCTGACGTTCCGTCCAAGAGATTCACAGTGAACGCAATTCCATTCCGATTTGTCTGCAAAAATGGATAAAAATTGACATCACTTCCATATATGGCTGCACACATCATTTTTGATCTAAATCATAATTAAGTTATTCATGGGCCAGGCTCATGTAGGTAAGCCATATTCATGGCCAGAGTTGTTGACTTGTTTTCTACAGTTCACATTCCCATACACGTGATACATTATAGATGATGGTGTCGTGGTTAGCATGTGGAGCAAATTGATGCTTTGATAAAACACTGAATACGGTCATGATCAGTTTTGTAATTTTTTCATGACTGTTTACGAATAAATGTAGCTATCACAAGGTAGCAATGAATTAAGATACACAATTAAGAAAAAAGTTATCACTAACGTGTCGTGGCTACCTAGACTGTAAGGATATGAACACTTTGAGTGCTACACAGGGGTACTTCAAGCAAGTACATTAAAAAAATCCCACGCCCTCCCAAATTTTTTTAATTAGAGAGAGAGAGAGAGAGAGAGAGAGAGAGAGAGAGAGAGAGAGAGAGAGAGAGAGAGAGAGAGAGAGAGAGAGAGAGAGAGAGAGAGAGAGAGAGAGAGAGAGAGAGAGAGAGAGAACAGATGAAATACTTAACAAGACTACTCACCTCTCTGTCCACTCTGTTAGAATCAGTGACAGTGATATCTCCAGTGCTGGAGTCAATGCTGAAAGGTACAGTGGAGCTGGCTAAACTGAACGAGAATGCTCCTCCATCAGGATCACTAGCATGAACCGTCAATACATAGGCACCTGCAATCAATTAAGGAAAGATATTCGTACTCGTGCAAGGACACATAAAGGTCAGAGTTGGAGTTAAATATATCTCCATAGAAAGCATGTCTCTTACCAAGAATACCATTAGGATTATGAATGTCATAACAAGGATGAAGAAATGGTCTGTTAGCTACTTACTGTAACTGTTAATCCCTGATAGTATTTTAGAGGAATTCAACATAACATACTCTTGTACGATAGGATTTATTAGTAGTGTCAAATTTCTCTCGTTTCCCATACTAATCGCTAGTCTCGGTTCTAGTTCCGAGCATCATGAGAGGTTGGGATTTGGACTTAAAAAATCCATTCATTTGTACCAGCTAGTGTATCATCAAAATGACCTGAATGATATACCACCACCATAGCTTAATCTTTTTTGGATGCTGTCAGAAAAAAAAAAACTACAAGTGCACACAGTGACACTGCATGACCATGTGACTAACTTCTCTGACAATGAATGAACCCCCCAACTACCACACCAACAAAACTTGATTGGCAACTTCACCACTCACCAGAGCTGGGGTGTTCGTCTATGTAGGCTGTTCTGCTCGAAGGCCCAGTGAAACCTGAAATGAAGAGGATCAAAGATACGTTTGGTAAATGATCGCTATCAGCTGTAGTTGTAGGCTTCGCTGCGGTCAGATAATGCAGATAGCTGCGAACCAGCCCCTCCCCCCTCTAACTTTTGCACCATTCTGCTTGCTGATTTATAAGCCCCGAATTTAAATATTATGCACTTACTTGGAACAGCAGTTGCTGCACTCACTAGCAGTGCTATCAAGAGAAGCTTATTGGCTTGAATCCCTGACGAGATCTCCATCTCTCTCCGCCAAGGACCGTGAGTGTAGCAGATACGCGCCCTTGACACCACACCCAGTTATTTGCGCAAGTACACGAATATTCATACTGCGCTGCAAGCAATGCGGCGCGGGAGGAGTGGAAGGACACGTGGATCACCCTATTTGAAAAAAAGGGGGCGTGCCTCCTTCTTAGCTGACAAACAGTAGTCAACAAGACCACACAGAAAAGGGCGAAAATGGAGACATTCTGGAGCCTGTTGCTGGCTATGCTAGCAGTAGCCGCAGCTCAAGGTAGGTTTATGCAAGAAAAATGGTAGTCTGTATTAATAATATTTAGTTTGTTGTGTGGTTTAATTTTTGCAGATGCACCAGTTTTTGAGCCTCTGTTTTCTTCTGCTGGAGTGCGAACAGTTGTGCCTGAGAGGGCACCTGAAGGTAAACTAAACTTTGCACGTGGCACAAGCATAGAAACTATTTGCAGTATTTAAAGATAAGCAAAAACTGTTATGTCAAAATGTCATTATGGAATTGCATCAATTTTTAATAATGAACTGTTATGCAAGCAGCTAGAGTGGTTCGTATTACGGGAAAATGAATATTTGAACATACATGCATGTTAGGAACCACTGTGCTAAATGTACGCGCACGAGGAACAGGAGATCGGGCAATACGCTATGGAATAGATCTTCCCTCGGGCACTGAAGATGTCTTCAGTATTGACTCGCTGACAGGGAATCTAACAGTGGGAGCAAATGGAACTGCTAGGCTAGTCATAAGAGATCACAATCCAACTGTGTTCGTGTTTGATGCTTTTGCCTACTACCTCCAATCTGGACCAAGTGGTAATCGGGTAAGCTCCTCCTCTGAGACACAAAATTAATGTAAGCAACTGAAGGATAACCCTATTTTATTCTTTAGACATATCTACGGGTAACAGTTGAGGTCCTGGATGTTAATGATCCACCAAGATTTGCACAGGACAACATTGCAATTGGAACATTAGAGGTAAATGATGTAATGGTGATATCATCAAAGTTGGAACTATGCACGAATAAACATAAACGTATTATTATTTACTCCGAGCAGGGTACACAAATAGGCACCATTATTGCTCGCTTTGTGGCTGTGGACGATGATCTGAGTTCAAATGGGGTACTAGTCTACTCCCTTAGTCAGTCATCACCACCTGGTGCTGCATCCTTCTCCATTCACCCTCTCACTGGCGATTTGATGGTTATTCAAACCCTGAACTTGAACACCATGTATGAGATCCTAGTTACAGCAACGGTATGTGGGATTTGCAAATCACAGTTATTAAAAGATAGGTATTGGCATCAATGTGTGCCATAATATACTATAGGATGAGGGTATTCCTCCACTGAGCGATATCATCTCAGTGACTGTCCGAGTCGATCCGACACCTCCCGTCTTTCAGCAGTTTGTCTACACAGCATCAGTGGATGAATTTAGCGGAGAGGTAGGTTCTCTATAATAATTCCACTAGCTATTAAATGACATTTTACAGTTGCCTATCTCCCCCTCGCCTTTCTCCCTCCACCCCTCTCTCCCTTTCTCTCTCTCTCCCATTTCAGGAACCAGTTTATCTGACAACGGTTGTTGCCACAGACAGCAATCCATCAAGTCCAGCACCTATAGTCTACTCTCTTGCCTCAAGTAAATGTGCTTAGTGCATAAAAAGTATTCGTATCTGATTAGTTTATAGTAATTGTGAGTTTCAATACATCATGGATTAGATAACTGCACTGTATTATAGGACTTAAATTATAGACCCTATAACTGCAGTACACATATTAAACAACTTTTGCTCTCACAATACATGTACAGGTCTTCCTTTCAATGATAACCTTCAATTCAGCATTGGTCGATCCTTGGGAAATTTGACCGTCAACGGAACTGTCGATCGTGAAACATTCTCTCGATATTTCGTGACAGTCTCAGTAAGTAGCCTTGATTTGTTTGAACTGATGTATATTATTCATAGCCTCATCCCCATGCTCCCACATATTTTCAATATTGTGGGAGAGTGGGAATGAGGCTATATTATTCACCAAACACTAGGAGAAAATCTTATTCTGCCAATGTGGGTGCTTACAAGATGAACATACTTGCTATGATTTTGTCCCAGCCAAGAATCTTAGCATGCTAATTAATCTGATGTGTATTCTTTATGACATTAGGCATACGAGGATCGTCATGGGGTATTTGGCACTGCTCAGGCCACTGTGGTCGTGCATATCAACGATGTCAATGAGCCTCCAGAGTTTCTCAGCAGTCACTACACTACAGTGGTGTCAGAAGGGGCAGGAGTGGGAGAACTACTGTTCAATGGAATCGTTGCATTTGATCTTGATCAAGTAAGGCGTTATGAAATTCTACCAAAAATAAGAGTGCGTTCCAATAATTGAAGATTTTCTTCACATCGAGAAGCTTACCAATGGTTTATCAAGCACATTAATTCTTATTGTTCAAATTTCCAATTCAATGCAAGACTAGAATTCTGGCGACCCATTAGATCTACCTACCATGGACATCAATAATAATTATGACAATGATTTCTCTCTCTCTTAGGGAACCAATTCTGAGCTGAGTTACTCCATATCGAGCGTGGAGGGACTCCAGACTGAGGATGGGGTGAGGATCTCGGCACCCACCTCCTTCTTTGCCATCGATGCTGCCACCGCAGTCCTCACTGTCAACACCAGCCTTGAGAGAGAGGCAGCTGTCGATGGCTTCCACTACTATGAGATTTCTGTGAGTATGGCCAGCTTGATTTAAGATATGTAGTGCTTGATTATGAGCGGTACTGTCATTTACTGATGGTCCACCACTGATAATGGAGGGTTAAGGTTTATAATTATTACAAATCCATGATAAGTGGTGTACGATACAGTCAACTAGCTGGTGTATGTTTAAACTGATTATTGGACATGGGGTGGAGATTGCAGGGGTAGAAAGTTTAATTTTTCTCCTGTAGGTGGTAGCTACCGATGGAGGGTCTCCAGCTCTCTCGTCAGACACACTAGTCACGGTGGTGGTATTGGATGTTAATGATAATCCTCCCCAGTTCAACAGCTCTTCCCTCAACCTGACCATTCCTGAGAATGAGCCCTTGAGCTCCATCATTGGGGATTTCATCGTGGTGGACAATGACCAAGGCTTAGCTGCCAGTCTGGTGTTCGTGGTGCTCGGTGATGAGGCTGAAAGGTATGTTAGTATGCTTGTGATCAACCAAGAGAGAGAGATATAGTAGCTCATTCTTTCTTTAAAAAGCAACTTAGTCCTCCACCTCCACCCTTTCCCCAAAGCACCTTTAAAAGCTAGCTGTAGTATGAGAGTCTGAAGTTTTACATACTGATACTAGCTTTGTATGACAAGTTTCTATTGAATTTGTTCAGATTTGGTGTAGAAATTGTGAGTGTGTCAAGGTCATCAACTGTCCAAGCCCAGCCGCCGATTGTTACTAGAGCAAGACTGGTTTCTCAAGTGTCATTTGACCGTGAGGAGATTAAGACCTACCAGCTGAGAATCATGGCTATGGATTTATCGGACAGACCTCTGAATGCATCCATCCCAGTTACCGTGACAGTTGCTGACAAAAATGATAATCAACCTACTTTTTCCATCGACAGTCAGACCTTTAACATACCTGAGAATACACTGGCCACACTTGTCGCTGATCTGGCGGTAAGCATTAATAGACTACCAGTTGTTTTAGTCCTCTCTACAGATGCTCTGTCTGTTTCTTAGTTATCAATTTTGAGAATAATCCTAGACCCTTGAGCTTGAATTGTGTAGGTGATGCATTAGCTACTACATACAATAGATTGTAGTTTCTGGAATGGAATTGAACACATGGAAACTATGTGCACAATAAACGGTGACACAGTATGGGCCCGGGAGGAGCAGAATGCTGCATACCACTTTGTGACACTTGAATATATGGTACAAATCATACAAGATATATAGCGAATGCTACCCCCATACCCATAATGTTCACTTAGCATAATATTATGTCATCAAACTTTCATGTCCCTCCTGCAGGCTGTAGACAGTGATAGTGGGAGCAATGGAGATCTGACCTTTAGCCTGGAGTCATCGGTTGAAAATCTCTTCACTCTCCTAGAGACTGGCCCATTCTCGGTACAGGTTCTCCTCAACCACATGCTGGACAGAGAGAACACCGACAGCTACTCCTTCAGAGTGTTTGCCACTGATGGCGGCTCACCGGCGTTAGTTGGAGAGACAGTGATCAACATCAATGTCCTCGTAAGTTAGACAGACAGTCAATAAAAATATGTTCTTGAGGATGACACTAGACTTTTCTTGTGTATTGATACAGCATTTACCTACATGTACATACTTCACACTCTGTTCTAGGATATCAATGACAACTTCCCAGTTTTTGACATGCCCTTCTACCCCGTCAACGTTGCCGAGAATACTCAACCTGGAGCAGTGCTGGTCACCGTCCGCGCTAATGACATGGACATTGGGAGCAATGGTCAAGTGCGCTACTTTGTCACCACCGATAATCCACTGGTAGAAGTGGACAATGTGACTGGAGAAATCATGCTTATTGCTTCACCAGACTATGAACTAATACAGGCCCTCTCTGTTGAAGTAAGTCAGACTCACGTACACACCATAGGCCTTCAATTCAGGCTGATTATTAGCTAAACTATGCATAGCTCGTGATTTAATTAATGCATATGGGTATGGCACTTTGATTCTTATCCAGGTACTAGCATACGACCTTGGCATTCCAAGAAGAGAATCCCGTGTACCAGTAAGTATAGCAACTCTCTTTAGTAGCAACAAAATAATTATTACATTAATCACAGGTGACCATCACTATTTCTGATGAAAATGACAATGATCCTATCTTCGAAAATGGTTAGTAGAGCATCTAGAGAGCTTTTTTTACTGGTCACTAATAACAACTTTTCTGTATCATCCTTGATATAGCACAATACAGTGGTGTTATTGCCGAGAGTGCTGAATTAGGCAATCAAGTTATTCGTGTTGTAGCTACTGATGCTGACTCTGGGAGTTTTGGTGAAATAACATACACTATCCTTGTGGGAAATGAGGTAGTAAATTAACACTGGAATGAAAGAATAATAATAATTATTATTAATATGGCTACATTTTCTCTACTTAGGCTGGTAACTTTGGCATCAACAATGCCACTGGTTCCATCACGGTTGAGAGGGTGCTGGATGTGGAGACAATGCCAACACAGTATATGCTCACAGTGGAGGCAATGGATGGAGCAGCAATACCAAGAAGGTATATAGTATGAGCATATTTCATATACCAGATCACTTTGGCTACATACTGTTAAATCATTCCATAATTATGCCAGCACTTACGTAGTATTTAAGTTTCTTCATACATGCACTCTCTTGTCTAGGAGTACCGGTATAATATTCATGTGCTACAGTTAGTGTGCATGTTAGTTAATAGTTTTCCTATGCCAGACACTCATGCTGTCTTGTTTATTTCATTGTACAGTTCTATTGTTAATGTGTTGATTGAGGTGCAAGATGTCAACGATAATTCACCAGAGTTCATCAACGAGCCTTATGCAGCAGTCATCATTGAGGTATGTATCTTCAACCAACCATAGTAACACCACAAAACCATGGAGATATGGTCTTCAGCTTATGATTATTAGCTTGCTATTAATTGGTAGCTACATAATATGTTGGCTATGATATCAATTTGGCTAGTCATTGAAAAAATTCTCACCAAAATCCCCAATACAAACTTCAACTCCTTTCATAGGTGATCAACAACACAGCAGGAAACTTTGTGTACACCGTGACAGCTATGGACATAGATACTGGTAATAACAGCGTGGTGAGATATTCCCTGGCAGGCCGAGGATCACAGTCGTTCGTAATAGACCCTGAAACTGGAGAAGTTCGAGTGTCGGACATTGGAGTGGATTTTGAGACCATCCCGGAGAATCCACTACAGCTAAATGTCATCGCCGCAGATCTTGGTAGGCAATATAAGTTGTGTAGCTACTAAAGCTTAAGCTGGTTTCTCACAATTCGATGCAAGGCCGTTGTATTGTGTCAGTGTGCTGAACTTGCAAAATACGAAAATGTGTGACTACTTGACCTTTTTAAGACTCAAGAAATGTTACATTAATCTGATTATCATGTTTTTGAAACACTATTGCACAGGTTTTCCTCAGCAGATTAGCATTGCTATCATAAACATCACTGTGATTGACGGCAATGACAATGCTCCAGTGTTTTTTGGTGCACCGTACTCAGCCGAACTTGCAGAGGGCACTATAGCAGCAAGAAGGCTGATCCTTAACGTCAACGCCAGCGATGCGGACAGTGGAATTAACGGAGTGGTGAGGTACAGTCTCGCGGGAGGTGGCAGTGCTGGAAATTTTGAGATTGATAGCGTCACGGTTAGTTTATTGCTACAGATGGTAACAGTTAACAAGCAGTTAGCTATACATTCACTGACATGCTGTGTTATGCTTTGCATTGTAGGGTTCCATTTTTCTGAATGCTGGAGTTGTTTTGGACAGAGAATCCAACGATGTACCCCACGACCAAGACGGAAGAGCTACGTTCACGTTTGGAGTGACAGCGATAGATGGAGGAACACCAAGCCTACAAAGCTACACAATGGTAGGATAAAAATTACATGGCAAGATTTCTCCTACGGGTGGGAAGAATCTCCCTTCTCCCCCACCCCCTTAAAGTTTGTCCCTGCATGGTACTCTATCTTATTATAGGAAAGGGGATGATGACATTAATCACAGCGACGTCATCAGCATTAATCAAATTTAGTGGAGCAAACTGAGCATCACACTACACTGAGAGCCCGAGCCAGCCCCTCCTACGCAAAAGCGTAGGAGGGGCTGGCTCATGAGACTAGATAGCCCCTGCTGTGAATAATGATTAGAACAGCTTTTGGGTCTTAAGGAATAATTAAGATTGGCTGACAATGTACTTTCAAGTTGGGGGTCGGCTACCCCCAGTCCAATAATAATTGCTAATACACCTGGTCTGCTTATTATTATCAATCGGCTTTCTATAGGTAACAATTCTGGTAGCTGACGTCAATGACAATTCGCCCGTGTTCTCAATGGAAAGCTATGCGCTTGAGCTGTCGGAGAGTTTGCCCGTAGGAACTCCCATCATTAACCTTGTTGCCACAGATGAGGATTTCGGTACAAATGGACAAGTCAACTACGCGGTTGCTTCACAATCCTCTGGGGCAAATAACAACAGTAAGAGTCAGAATAATATAACTCTTTCTACGCTTCACCTGGAGATTAGTCTTGCCTAGATATTTATGAGCCTTTTTACTCCAAGTTCTGGGGATAAGACTACACCAGAATAATTCTACTAAGCTTATGCCTCATAAACTTACTGCTCATCCTAATTAGTTATTGCATTGAACAATCATTCACTACTCCCTCTCTAGACTTCACTATTGCCATTGATGCGGTGACTGGAGTGGTGACTCTGGCAAGGTCTCTGGATAGGGAAGGACTACCTGCCTTCTCTGTGGTGATAACGGCCACGGACCAAGGACTCGGCTCTAACACTGACAGCGTATGTACTTTATAGATACATCAGAATTTAATACAGCAACGGTAAATAAAGGAAGGGAAGTCTAGGGATGAGACTGTGCAAACCCAACCAATATGTTATTCTTATCAATTCCTATTTCTAATTATTATGATGTAATGGAGAATTGTTTTTATAGGTGACACTTACGATTAACGTGACGGACGTCAACGACAATCATCCAATCTTTAACATCCCTCCTGGAGGATACCAGGCTAGTGTTTCTGAAGATGCATTCATAGGTGATCCGGTCATCACAGTCGAAGCTACAGACTTGGACTCCAGCAACCAGTTCATAACTTACTCCATAGACACCAACGTAACTGGTGTCAGAGTTCCCTTTGCAATTTTGGACCCAACAGTGAGTAAATTCATTACAATGACATGGAATTATGGGTATAGGGTAACTTCTCTATGAATAGTGGATTTACTAATAATTAGCGTATAGTGATACCTAAATTTAGAACAGCAAGTGCAATGGTATTGGAATGACTTCCCATCGGAGCTATAAGTTTGAAAATTCATGCCACATATCATCAATGATTACACTATACTGCTATGCTAAATTGAATGACATTGTGTTGCTGCCATCACGTAATTTGCCAATTTCTACAGGTTGGTCGTATAACAGTTGCTGGTCCATTAGACAGGGAGGCTGTTTCTGAATATCAAGTCATTGTCGTTGCTAGAGATCGTGCCACTGTTGGAAGTCAACTGGAGGTAGGGGGTGATCAGCTAGCTAACTCACTGAGTAACTTATCATTGTGTTCATTTCCTTCCATTGTACCTTCCTCTGCAGACAATTGCTAGAGTGACGGTAAACATCACTGATGTGAATGACAATATTCCCCAGTTTAGTAGTGATTCATATACCACCAGTTTTCCAGAAGACGTCCCATTGGGTACAGTACTACTGGTGGTAAGTTGAACTACTGTATGCAACCATATTATTATAGATCCTATTAAAATGGCGTTTCTTCTTTTTATTCTTCCCCTTTCCACTCACGAATAGTTACACACTCACATAATTTCATTATTAATAATTATACTCTCCTAGGGGAATGTACACACACATACACATACTATCAATAACCTTCACACAATATTATGTGTTCATTCCACCCTAGACACCAAACATAGTTGCCACTGATGCCGACACTACTCCTTTCTTCTACTCCCTGGAAGGACCGGGATTTGAGAATTTCTACTTTGACCCTGATTTTGGATTTATCACCACCCAACAATTGTTCGATTTTGAAACTACCTCAACTTTTGACTTGCTGCTCATTGCTACCGATTTGGAAGGGCTGACTTCAAATGCCACTTTTATGGTCACTCTGATAGATGTAAATGATAACTCACCAACTTTTGATCCGATGGTGTTAGACTTGACCATACCTGAGTCTGCTGAATTCGGCTCCGAGCTCACCGTAGTCAGCGCAAATGATTTGGACAGCGCAGAGAACAGTTTTGTGACGTACACTCTAAATAGTGCCGACATTGACCGAGCTTTCACAATCGATTCAGTCACTGGAGTGATTTCAGTCAACAGAGAGCTCGACTTTGAAGCCAGGCAGAGCTACACACTAGTCGTGACAGCCACTGATGGGGGCACACCACAGAGAAATGGCACTCTTACCATCAATTTGAATGTCTTGGATGAAAACGATAACCCACCAATTATCAACAATGCTTTGCCAGAGTTTATAATCGTTGAGAACATTCCAGTCGGTACGCTAGTGGGGCAGTTGACTGCAACGGATGCCGACAGTGGATTGAATGCTCGGCTAGTGTTTGAGATAGTCAATGGCAATGAAGCTAATCGATTCATCATTGATGGAGCTTCTGGAAGGATCACTACAAACAGCACCATTGATAGAGAACAACAAGGCGTCTACCTGCTCACTGTTGAGGTGAGATCATGGCGTACATAATTTACATATCTTTGGTGTGGATGTACGTAGTTCTATATACGAATTCGAATTGGTACTAGCTATTTTGTGAGTGCTGAGTGAATCAACGCTGCTGTATGCTCATGCATTATTCATACAGGTACGTGACTCCAGTGCATTCCCTCGGGTTGCTCAGGCACTAGTGACTGTCACGGTGACTGATCTCAATGACAATAGTCCAACGTTCACTGATGCTGAGGTTTCAAGAAGCCTGCCAGAAAGCATAGCTCCACAAACACTTGTAAGTGAACCTCAGACATTAAACAATGAAAACAGATGCATAATTTTTATAATATCTGCTGATAATATTATTGTCAGGTGGCTTTTCTTTCTGCTGTTGATCCGGATGATGGTTCCTTTGGACAACTAACCTATGCCATTACATCACAGCTTCCAGAACCACACTTCTATATCAACTGTAAGCAACTATAACAGCGTGGAAGCCAAAATTTCAGATTTGCCTCAGATAATAGCCCCATTTGCCAGGAATTGGAGGCTAACCAGCTTGTGCCCTTATCCGGGCCTTTCAATGAGTCTGTATGAGGGGTACCAGGGGACAAGCAGGCTGGGCTAGCTATAGCTATAGCCAGACTATAGCTACCATCTTCAATCACAGTCTAGTATTGTATCATACGTTATATAATACCTAAAATTTATGCTATTGTTGATATTCTAATTGCACAGCATCTACTGGGACCCTCTTCACTAACACCACATTGGACTATGAACTGATCACATCCTATCAGGTCTTCATCACAGCAACGGATGGAGGGACTCCTCAGCTCATGGGATCTTCCACTATCACCATCAACGTTGTGGACGAAAATGACAATAATCCAATATTTTCAGCAAGCACTTACAGGCAAAGCATTGGAGAGAATTCTCGAGAAGGTTCGGTGATTGAAATACTTCAAGCAACAGATGCGGACTCGACATCAAATGCTGAACTGGTATTCTCGCTTCTGGAAAGGACGGATGTATTCGAAGTTGATAACTCATCTGGGATTGTTACCGTTCTGAACTCGAATCTACTCGACTATGAAGTGCAAAGGTCCTTCTCGCTCCTTGTAGAAGTGAGAGACATGGGTGTACCTCCAAGAGCAGCACAGGCACTAGTAAGCTTATGTTGTGCTTTGAGTGGGCGAGCTACCAACATCCATTCATTCGTTCACTTCTGTACAATTGTCAGGCCCTAGTATAGTACACAATGTCATAGGCACAAATATCATGTTTTATGCATACTCTCCCCTCCCAGCTGGTGGTCACCCTGATAGACGAAAATGACAACATACCCACCTTCCTGCCGTTCCCAACCTCGATAGAGGTGAGAGAGGACATCAGCCCAGGGACCACTGTTCTCATAGTAGGAGCTACCGATGCTGATGACGGTGCAAATGGAAACATCAATTATGAACTTTTTGATGAAAACCTAGAGGGTATGCCACTGGATTCTTGCGTATAATATTGTATCACACTAAGCCCAGCTTTTCTTTAAGTTCAAGCAGTGCGTTAATTTTGGTAGCGTGCTATCAAAAGCTCAAGTTTAACTAGCAGTGAATGCTCTAGAACCAGGAACTTCGATGCACTGCTAACTTATACTGAGTTTTTTTGTAATAGGTATAGCTACCTTTGGAATTATGGAGGACGGAACAATCACACTCACTGGGACACTAGACTATGAAGCTGTGACCATGTACAACTTCACTGTAGAAGCGAGTGATGATGGAAATCCAATGCTAACAAGCTCTATTTCTGTGACTATTGATGTTGTAGATGTCAATGACAATGCACCGATGTTTTTAGTGGACTTTGGTAGCCAAGGCATCACCCTATCTGAGGTTAGAATAAGCCTCATAAATCCATGCACCCCTCTTTTATATCTGAGTGAGATTACTTTGAATCAGCATGGTAATTGGGCTGTGTTTAACTTCTCTCTCCTTCCCCCTTCCCTTCTTGCCATCTCAGGATACCCAGCCTGGTTCTCTGGTGGTCCAGTTAGATGCTACGGATGAGGATAGCGGTGAAAATGGGGAATTCACATTCAGAATCGTCAATCAAGCCTCTAATCCTGACTTCTTCTTAGACATTAATACTGGCATGCTACAAACAGTCAGACCACTTGACAGGGAGACAACGGCACTATATACGGTAAACTAGAGACAGTATTACAAACAACTGCATTCTTGTAATATTATTATGTGACACGAAATTTCATCTTGTTAATAGCTAAGCTTGGAGGTGAGGGACAACGGTCTTCCACCACAGTCTTCACTCCAAGAGCTAAGAATCACAATCACTGATGTCAATGACAACGCTCCAGTATTTACGGTATGACATGCATGTAATAATGCATAGACATCCAATAATTATTAGCTACTAAGTATCATCCCTAATTTGAATCCAAATTTTAATGTTAAGGTGTCTAAATTGAATCAAAGTAGCTATACTAGCCCCATGATCTGCCTTCAACTTTCATCATACAGCAAACACCAGAATTTACAATCAGAGAGGATCAAATACCCAACATAAACTTTGGAACCATTCTGGCAACTGATGCTGATTTGGCAGGACCAAACAATGAAATCTATTACTATGTGACAAGTGAGAAACTAATGCTTAAATCCTTTGAAGAACAGATTCACGTGATCATAATAATTATTACTTCATGCCATGACAATTTTTCCTTCCAGGTGGTACTGGTGCTGATGCGATTGGAGTTGTATCTGCGTCTGGACTAGTGTTTTTGATGAGAAATGTGGTAAGTTAGTGCATGGTTAAAAATTGAGCAATGGTATAGGAATAAGTGGTTGTTTTTAATTGCTCAAGGATTACGAAAATGTCAATGAAAGACTTCTTCAGGTGACTCTGTCAGCTCTCAATACCGACAAACCGCCAACAGTAAGTTTAAACGGAGAATTCCATTAGATTACAGGGTGCATAATAATTATTATTATTCTCTTGCTACACAAAATCAAATCTGGATCAACAGTCACCATGCAGTCAAAGTAAGTGATCTAAAACTACCAAAAGTGTAGAAATTATCTTATCATGTCTTGCATTCGTTTACTTTAGTTCCCACATGCTCTTTCACGACACTTACAATTAATGTTGAAGATGTGAATGACAATATACCAGTATTCAGTATGCCATCATACGAATTCAGTAAGGCTACATATTATTGTTACTTTTGAATTAGTAGCTCATCTATGTTTACTTACTGTATATAGCTATAAATGATTCCGCTCAAGCCAGACTACCAGTCGGCGAACCAGTAAATGTGAGTCTACTATTAAAGCTATTATTTTTGGTATTATGGCAAGGGAGATGATTAGTAACTGTTGTGAGCTTCACGATGTTCAGTCACCAACAAAATGAGAATTAGAAATTAAATTTTATGGGAAGTATAGACTATGGATTCAGTGTACATGTATCTATTGCCATTAGGCTACTGATCGAGATTCGGGAGATTTTGGAGCAGTTCGCTACTCACTACGGCAGCGGGGAGCCAAGTTCTCTATCGCACCAGACACAGGCATCATCTCACTAGTATCAACCTATAATGAAACTGCTGATTCCAAGTACAACCTATTGACAGTATTTGCAAGGGACAACCCCACAGGCAGCCCATCCAACAATGCCAATGTCACAGTTCAGGTACATACCGGTATTACAATTTCAAGCCATTAGTTGATAGTATAACATTATGATCAGTCCACAAATGTAGTGGCCATGGCATTCATTGATCTGTTATAATATTCACAGGTATACTTTATCAATACAAATGATCTGGTGATTATCACTGTCACACAAACTGAGGATGAAGTTCGGACACTTCTGGACCCAATTACACAGTAAGTACTAATCACTGGGGTATTACGTAGTAGTCCATACGATGTTTTATGCTAATTATCTTGCAGATCATTGAGAAATGTGGGAGGTATTAACGTAAACATCTATGATATTGAGGGAATAGTGGAGCGTGTACCAAACCCCAATGCATCACCACAGAAAAGACAGGATGTCATTTTAGTCTCAAAGTAAGTAACGTACATTGGGCAGTGGCCTCAAAGTTCAGAGTTCAATTCTGATTACACTACCCCTATTTTTAAGTGCTGCTCCACTATAATAATTATTTATATCCTATATACTTCCCTACAGAACCTTGATTCGGGTATATGGTCTGAACCACACAGCACAAAGTGTACTGCCAGCTAATACCGTTCTCAAGTAAGCACGCTCCCTTAATAAGTAATGCATGTATTATACTAAAATTAATGATGGTCTGCTTTCTAAACATAGTATCCTCCGAATGAATATGGACACGACCATCGGCAACATATTGGATGTGGAGAGTATTGATGTAAGCTAGAGACTTGACCACTATGATTGTGTAGCATAGCATAGAGCATTGGCTACCTATATAAGTATAGCTATCTCATGGATTTGTGTTGCTTTCCATTTATATAGCCACCTCCTACCGAGAGCCCAGAGCCGACTGGCATAGATCCTTTCATTCTTCTAATTCTCTACATTGTGGTCGGAGTGCTGGGTGGAATCATAATACTGATCTTATTCCTTATCTGCTGTGTCTGCATTTGCAGAAAAGTGTAAGTACGTAGATGAAAGTAATGCAAGTCACATGCTGCATCATTGATGCTGGCGTGGTAATGGCATAATCATGATCATCGACTCCACGTATACTTATACCATAGTAAAAGCTGTAACCACAATAATAATTACACAATTCTATGCAGAAGGAGCAAGGGACGGTTTGAACCAGACAGCAAAAAGCAAAGAGATGTCCCTGTTTCATCCGGTACACTCACCTTCTCTGATGGCCAGGGGTAAGAGGGGTAGCTACTAGCTATATACATTCAGCACAATAATATTACACTACTGGTATTGGTATATAGCCACCATGCTAGAAGCGGATCGTGGATGAATGCTTACAAAAATGAGTGGACAGACGAAGAAAAAGGAATCCCATTGAAAGAGTGAGTATTATTATAGCAACATCAATAAAAGCTGAGATGAAAGTGAATAGTATGTGTGAGTCCAACCACATTCAGTATAGCCTTGTCCCCCTAGCTGGTCATTGCAAAGTGGGATGGTACTTGGGAACAAGGCTAACTAAATTAAAAATTTAATAATAATACTGTTCATACATACACTGCAGGCGATCCGGAAAAAGGACACTAGGTGAACCAGTAGAACTCAAGAGTAATAAACCAATTGTAAGTCACACTCAGTGTTAACCACATAAGCACACTGTAATTTATGCTGTACATGTGACATACCCATTCAGGGTTTTCAAATGTCAGAGAACGAGGCAGAGGAGGTAATGATTGAGGTGATGCCAGACACCTACTCCCTCTCCCAGCAATCCCTCGAAAGACAAACCAAAGGAGATAAAGCACCCTTGATTGCCAATCAACAGGCAAAACTACCAGAAAAGAGAAAGACCGCCCCTGGCCCTCCGCCTTATTCAGGACAGCCAAAAAAGTACTCACAAACTAGACCATCACCAGCGAAAAAGGAAGACGACATGAGAGTAAAAGCACAAGTGGACATGACAGCAGAAGACGAAGAAAGTGAGGAAGAAGAGGAAGAGGAGGAGGAGGAGGAGGAAGAAGAGGAGACTGAGGAGGAGGAGGAATCAGGAAGTGAAGAAGAGGGAAGTGAGGAAGAGGAGGAAGAGGAGGAGGAGGAGGAGGAAGGAAGTGAGGAGGAAGAGGAAGATGATGACGAAGAAGATGAAGAAGAGGAGGAGGAGTCAGAAGGTAGTGACGCTGGTTTTGAAATTCCTGGGGGCGATGATGATGACGCAAACGCACTTTTATTTTAGTAATTTTGTCAACATATTATTCTAGCACTAAATATGCCATGTCAACCGTGTTTTATGATCCACGTTCATGCATAATTAAAAGCATTTTTGTTTGTCTAGTTTTACTACTGATGGTTTTATAGCAAAACAATTTCATTATCTCACCAAAATTTTAATATGTGACTATGTATACAGTTGCCAGATGAACGGTATGTATAATATTAATATTATATTATTATTATCATGAAGCTATTGTGCTCAGGCGCTAGGCTGGTTGCTACTGAATATTATACAATGTCATGCCCAAGCATGAATAGCTATGTCACAGGTCACTTGGATTCACGAAAATAACTAGCATTCCATCATCACTCCATACACACACTACATGTATGCACCCAACTGGTACAGTGTGACCACCCTAGCAACATGAATCCCAACATAAAGTTAAACATTCCAAGGACCATGCATGTTACTATGGCGGTACAGCACTCATATGGAATCATACTGAGATCAGTATCAACAAATCTGGTCAGCTCCAGTGGACCAAATATCGGTACATAACTGTACACATGTAGCAGAGATACATGCACTAGCTGGTGTGCACGCAAATTAATATTCAGTGAAGCAGCGGCTCAGCATAAATCTATGATTCAGGTATGGGGCTCTGTTGGAGTACTACACTGCCAGATGATGATGATGATCCACTCAGAAAGACAGGCAGGGAATTACTCCAACTGAGTAAGGGGACTCGCAGCAGTGGGCCTAATGGCTCTCAAGGAGGAGTGTACAGCCTAGGAGGCTCTTTCAGCAAAGAAGAGGTGAGATTGAGGGAGCTCTTGTCTGCTCTTAGGACAGGACTGGTGTTCTCACCTACGGAGTTCTCGGTATTGCCAGGAATCGCAACTACAGCTAAAGTGAGATTCGTCCTGGGAAGCACGGAGCTTAGTCCAAAGATACAAGACACTGATGAGGAGGAAAGAGATGGGGATTCAAAAGAGGAGGAAGTAGAGTCTGAAGACGAAGGAGATGGAGAGACAGATGACAGTGAAGGAGAAGAGGGGAGGAAAGTGAAGAGAAAATCAGAAGGGCCTTATGAGCTGAAGCTGCCCCTCACTGGAGAACCTTGGACAAAGGGTCTATTGATTGAGTTGGAGATATGGCCAGCCCTAGGGCCGTTTGCTGGACGAAAATTGGAGTTCTATTGGAGGGAGGGTCTTCTTCGAGTTCAGGGGTGTAAGAAGGGAGAAATCAATGTGCGTCAGCTACCGGAATCATTTGAGTCTGAGAGAGATTTCTGTAGATGCTGTCTTCTTGTGGTTTATCAACAAAGCACAGCCAACAGCCTCAATTTCAATGGAGGCATGGAGCAAAACAACCAAGAAAATGTCGGTGAAGACTCCATCATCCCAAGTCTAACATCCCTTGTGTACAAAGTAGTCATATCCAATCTAGATGCCGTGCCTGACTCTCTTGTGCTACCAGCCAAAGTGTACCGCCTCTTCTTTGGATCTCAGTTTCCAGTATCAATATCTGTGAGAATTTGGCCCCAATCGCATGCAACGGAATTCACAGCCAGTCCCATCATGCATGTAAAAGCAGGAATTCTCTTCTCTGAATTTGTCTACCTATTGAGGGAGCACTTTCACGTACCTTCCCACTATTCTATAAAGCTCTACCACTGCTACAAGCAGCTGCAGATGGGTACCATTGTGACAGCTAAACATAAGGAGATTGACTGCTTTGTGACGAGTCGCAGCACCGCAAACGCTATAGGAGGGTCGTACACCAGCCTGGATGAAGAGGACGAGCCTGTAGATTCAACAGCTAACCTTGTGGTGTCCCTAGTCGGCAGTGGTATGCAGAACGTACAAGTCGACTTGGGCATGCCAATGAAGGAATTTGATACCCTCTTAAGGTCAAAGTTCAAGCTTCGAGATGACAGCTTTCTGATTATCCGGTCGGATGACGATTTCGCCCCTCAGTATGCAGCTGATGACAATTGGAAATGTACATACCCCTTTTCTGTACCGGATAGCTCATTTGGTGCAGGACTGCGGAGGAGCTTCAAACGTATGTCTCGCGTGAGAGGTGATAACCGTTTAACTCAGAGCCAACGAGGGCCCAACACCTCTGCAACTCACGACAACACGTCACTTTCTCCGCTAATGGCGAAAGTGGTCGTCCTTCTCTCTTCAAGCGATCGACAGTTTCCCTCCAACTCTGGAAAGTACGCTCTCAGCATACAAGAGCTTTATGACTCCATGCCAATGTACTGCCTTAGCTTGGACCAATGTGGTATTCACCCATACTCCATCGTTCAAGTGTTTGAGGTGACTGGGCCATCCATTCCAATCACGTTTCGAGTTGTATCCGACTACACAGCAGCTAACGAGGGGGCCACCCCATCGTTACAGGACTCGGTGCTTCGCACTCGGCTCGCCAACATAATGGACATCAACCCAAGTTGGTCTGTGGACACATTCCTGCAGTACGTGGATGCCATCATATCACCAGCTTCAGGAGTAAGGAGGAAAAGGCTTTGTCTCAAGGAGAGTTATATTGAGGATTCGGACGATCTAGACCTATCTGAGCAGAATTTGAGGGGGCTGCTGGATGCGTGGGGGCCAACATGGTGGCCCCTGGAGGAGGCAAAGCGTACACAACTTAGCATAAAGGATATTGATCCAACGGAATTTCTAATAGTTGAAAAATATTGATAGGCAACCTTTATGATAACAACATTGCATAAAAATTATACAGTGAATTGTGTATAATATTATAAGACCAGTTGATGACAATGTTAATTCCTTCATAGCACACTCAAATTCTCAAATCTAAATTGCAGGGTGTAGCTAGATCCAGCTAGTATAACTGAGGCACAGTGCATCAACATACTAAGTGTGCACGACAGGAGTGTTTCTAGGGCCTGTGTCGACATATGCAATGTACAACTGGCCATGGTCATTATTGATATCATCTCACTTGAGATCCAGTAAACACTGGACATGAAACATAGTTAGATAGTGACACATCTATATGCGTAATAACATCACAAAGTCGAACTATCTAGCACTGTTTACAGTGTTTTCTGATATTATTATGAGAATTATGAGAGGAAGATCGACTAGTTTATTTTGAAACTATTATTAATGTTTGCTATAATCTTACAGTGTTTTCAAATTGATAGAGTTACTATTATCTGTAGCTGATATGGAACTGGAGCAGCAGTAGAGTTTGATATAATTGTAGTACTTCCTCTTAGTTTCCGTACAATAATCTTTATGCTTTCTCAATAATGTTTTTTTTGTGTGTTTACTTCAGAAAGTGCTATCACTACCCCATGGGCCAGCTCCAAATAATACACATGAATACAATTGTTGCACGTGATCATTATAATATAATTATATTATGCATGCATGCATGCATGCATGCGCTGCAAAAAATGAATCATTATTTTAACCATAATAGGTGGTTATCTCAGTTTCATGCCTTGTCTCTATCATTAACATAAGGAAACCTCACGGTTTGAATATTCCATGGCAGATTCCAAATTGCAAACAATTTAATGAGCTCTTAAAGTTCTGGAACATTAGTTAATGCAGAGGAGTCAAAAGTAACTGTAATAATGCGTGTACCTGATTTTGTACTTTTGTCAAATATTTCAACGGGTCATTAGGAATAGTGCACCCTCCTCTGTATTCGCCATGGTTACTGCATGCATGCTGTATTAGACTCTATAGCTAATTAATTATCTGTTCCAGTAACCATGGCGAATACAGAGGATCCACTATATAAAATGAATAGTGAATGCCATGCACTACTTGGTAGTGTCATCTGTGGCAAAGTGAGTGACTGTCACTACATTTTGCCACGGATGTCACTATCAAGTAGTGATATTCACTTTCATTTTTTTATAGAGGAGGGGGAAGTATTTCTAATGACCCATTGAATGTTTATGCTGATCTAGAAACAAGGCATGAAACTGAGATTATCACCTGTTATGGTTACAATATATATAATGATTCATTTTTTTCAGTGAATTATATATATACAAGTATAAAAACAATTGAATAAAATTGAAGAATGAAGTAGGGATGGCAGGATCAAAAAGTACACAAACAAGAGATATCGCAACTACTATACATCCCTACGCTTGCTTTTCTCGACTATTATGCACCTATTAATGTCAACGTGTTTGTTGAGTGTGGTAGCTATATGGGAGACATTATTCCCTAGTTGTCACGATGGTTTGGGATTATCAGTTTGATTCCGAATCGCATTATTACTCTGGTTATTTTTGCATCCCTCAAAAAGCAAGCGTAGGGATGTATAGTAGTTGCGATATCTCTTGTTTGTGTACTTTTTGATCCTGCCATCCCTACTTCATTCTTCAATTTTATTCAATTGTTTTTATACTTGTTTCTGTTCTTTTTTAATGCACTTAGTGTAATTTATCAATGCCATCTTACATGGGTTGCTCACAATTTTTGTCCAGTGTAATTAAGTGGAAGATGGGAGGTACCGAAGTTTGCCAAATTCGTAGCCACGCCCCTCATTAACTAGCGTTCATATGGCTTGTATTAATATGATGAAGCAGGCTGACAAAGAAGGCTGCTTTAGGCGGCCCAAGTAGTGATGAGACTCTTCCGCTTAGGGAGAAAATAAAGTTCTAAGTTTTATTGTTGGCAGCAGCTAGCTACCCGGCATAATTTTATGATCTGTACTTCACCGCTCCTCGACTGAGACTTTGCGATCATGTGGTATGTAATGATACCTATGATCGATCCAGCGGAGTACTAGCGCTGCTCGCGCTAGCGAGTAGCTCGCCTATGCCTAGCGCCTTACCGCTCCCGCTGCACGCACTAGCGCTAGAGCTAGACTAGACCTTGTACCTCGCCTAGGGCCAGGCGCAGTCACATGACTTCACCATGGCAACCCATTCCGAGCATGCGCATTATATTATTAAAAAAAATGGCGTATCAGACACACCCAATCATTAATGCGCCGTACACACCCACTATTACGTAACTGTCGAGATAATGCCAAACTAGCGTGCCACTGCACTGCGCGCTACAAAACAGAGTGGATTTATATGAAAACTAAGGTGAGCGGTCCAGACAGTCTTGAGTTAGCCCTGGAAATGAGAAAGAAAGAAGAAAGAAAGATTGAGAAATGGTCATTTTTTTGAACATCTGGTTCTGGCATATACAATTGATTTGATCATAGATAATTTAGACTACGTACAGTAGTCTAAATTATCTATGATTTGATGAATGATCTGGGTCTTGTTAGATAGATAATTTGCTGGAGATTCTGATTTTCACACTTAGAAATTTCATAAAATTACCTATTTTGAGATATTTGGGTATTTGTAATGTATTATATATATGGCATATCCGGGCCATCCCTACTTATAGAGTCTACCGACTCTATGATAATTATAATAATTATATGCAGTTGCTATAAAAGGGAGGCTCAGCCTTCCTTGAATCAGTAGACTCAAGCTCGATTCTGCTGATTTATCATAGACACTTATACAGCATGGTTCAATTTGCTCTCTTGATTCTCTCATTCATCTTGTGGTCTGTAAACCCAGCAGCCAGCGAGGTGTACTACATCACGACCACCCCAAGGGACCCTTTGTGTCCCGGGCAATGTCTGACTCTCTCTCAGTTTGCTGCGAACACAAGCCATCTCCTTGATCTCAACACCACACTCATCTTCCTTCCTGGAACACACTACCTTAACAGCACAGTCCTAAAGATATCAAATATGGATTACTTTGCAATGCAGTCTGAGAACTCCACAGCTCACATCGTATGTGAAAATTATTCAAGTATTTATTTCAGTCATTCAAGTTACATTGAGATCACTAATCTGGAGTTTATTGGATGTGGAGAGAATCAAGTTGTCTGTGTGGTAGAATTCATCGTTCAAGATACCATGTTCAAAGGGCAAGAGTACAGTGGAACGGCACTAAACCTCATCGAAACAACGGCACAGATGGTCAACAGTACATTTGTGTCAAATAGAAGAGGATCATATAGAAAATGTGTCTTATATGATCCAGACGATGGATGTCATAGTAGTGGATTTATTGGTGGTGCAATTATTGCAACCAACAGTACAGTTGACATCAATCAAAGTGAATTTGAAGATAATGGAGCAGATTATGGTGGAGGTATATTTGCAGAGCAGAAAAGCATAATTACGATGAGCAATAATGCATTCATTGATAACCATAATATCACCAGCTATGGAGGAGTACTATATTCCAATGCGGGTGGAGCAATATTTGCAGATCACAGCAGTATTAACATGAACCATAACGTATTTAGTGATAATACTGCCACCTATGGAGGAGTACTGGTGTCCATCAGCAGTAATATCACACTTACAGAAGCAAATAAATTTCATTACAACAATGCCTTTATTAAGGGTGGAGGAATATATTCCGATAGCAGTGCTGTCATATTAGAAGCAGGGGAATTTCATAGCAATTATGCAGAATTTTGAGGAGCATTATTTTCCATCAACAGTACCCTCACAATAATTGCAAGCAGATTCCATAGCAATACTGTCAGCGGATTTGGAGGGGCACTGGCTTTGAGTAATAGTGCAGTTTCAATAGAAACAAGTATGTTCTATGATAATAATGCCGATTATGGAGGAGTGCTTTATAGTCTTAATTATGCCGATCCTAATAGCAGCACTATGGGACAATATTCCGTCCTAAGCAGTAGTATCATAATAAAAACGAGCATATTTTATGATAACAGTGCCATTGAGCTAGGAGGAGTCTTACATTCTTCCAACAATGCGATCATGATAATTGGCAGTAACTTCACGAACAATACCGCACAAATAGGAGCTGTTGTCTTTGCAGTAATAGGCTCTAAAATACATCACAGTAACCTTCTAATTGACAAAAATTTGGCTAGTGAGCTCGCTGTACTGTACATATTTGATTCAGAATTAAAAGAATTGCATGACTCAGAAACTTTTACTTTCTCACGCAATTTGGGATCACTATTGGCATTCAATAGTAATGTCACTTTTGCAAGCTATGTCATGTTTGCAAATAATCAGGCTGCACCAAAAAATAATACAGGTGGTCTCCAAGAAGGAGGTGCAATAACTTCATTTCAGAGTAACATATTTTTTTATGGAACATGCAGTCTTGAGCACAATCGTGCTGACAGTGGTGGAGCAATACACTCCACTGACAGCAAAATCTACGTAAGCGGTATTATATCTATATCGTACAATACGGCCTCAAAAGATGGAGGAGGTGCCTACCTCTTAAGCAGCGAACTAAACTGCCGTCAAAGGAGCAATTTTACTCTCTTTGGCAACACTGCAGCGGAGAGAGGGGGAGGAGTACATGCTGTTAGTTCATCCATCAAGGCAGCTTCAGCCTTGACATGGCCTCAATACACTGGCACAAGAATGAATTTTACAAACAATTCGGCAAAATGGGGAGGTGGACTGTCGTTGAAAGCCAATGCAAACCTTTACATTCTGAAATACGACATTATAGAATTTGTAGGCTTTGATCATAAAGATATTCTAACGTGTGATACTAACACAACAGTATTGATAGCTAACAATGCAGAATATGGTGGAGCAGTGTATGTGGATGACGATTCAAACTCTGGCAGTTGTGCAAATGATCAAACAGGATGCTTTGTTCAAGCCTTTGCTCTCTATGCGCCGCTAGTTGGAACCAAAGCTGAGGACATCAAGATGCAGAGCATAATATACTTCTCACTTAATTATGCTAGCACACTAGGTTCTACTCTCTACGGAGGACTGCTAGACAGATGTGGAGAATCTTTGGTTGGTCACGGAATCCAAAAATTCAAACCTTTATCGAAACCTATCACACACCATACCACCCTAAGCACCGCTACTGGACTGGACTGCTGCTTATCATTCGCATCGTATTATACCTTATAGCTGCAGCAAACGTTTCCAATGATCCAACAATTGCACTCACGGCAATTATTTTCATGGTTTGCTGCATTGTCCTTCTTAAAGGACTCACGAGGAGCAAATTGCACAAAAAGTTACTAACAGATTTACTTGAGACATTCTTTTATTTCAACATCCTATTTTTTGCCATATTTAGTTGGTATTCCCTTGGTAGCAAGCACACCCATCAACAAACTATTACCAACACTTCTGTCATCGCTACGATAATCGTTTCCCTGCTCATCATCCTCTTTCACGTGTACGCAAATACCAGACTATTTTCCGCAAAGGTTAAGAAGACAAAGTTTGGTAAAAATTAATGATAAATTGGCTGCATGTCCATTGATGCAGATCCAAAATCAGCCCCTAAACTGCATCCTTATAACCCGCCACCTGATGATGATATTCATAGGTTCGATGAGCTATTGGATGCACTAGACTGCCCAGTTTATTAAATCACTTTCCATACATGGTCATGGCTTACTTTATAGATCGCTACTATATACACAATTGGTGTGCTTCTCTTCTATGGGGTATGTGCCATTTGTGTTGAAATTCAGGGATATTTAGAAAACACTGAGGGTGGGGATTTATGAAGTAGTGGACACTTACATAAAAGTAATCGTATAGTGGATACTTACATAAATTGCACGCAATGCCTAGGTTTATGTACAAAATTATCAGAAGACATGTAGACATTATGTCTTAGTGGAGATTCATGTAAATCTCAAACGTTAATGTTGTGGCAGTTTATGAAATGGACATTGCTTCATAATGGAGGTTTATGCAAATATTAGATAATAATAATACCGTGTGTAAATATTTAATTTTAAATTAGTACAAAAAAGTAAACTAGCTACACAGTTTACTGTTACTCACTATTATTATAACTTATAGTCCAAGACTTTATATTATGCTTCCTTTCCTGATTAATGGCTCATTTAGTTCTACAATGGAGTACGTCACTTGTGGATGCAGTTGTATTTCTTGTGTACAGTCATGTTCGTTTTGAAGCTGCGTGGTTTTTCTTTTAAGCATTGCGAAGAAATGGGCAAGGCTGCTATCTTTACACTTTGCTTGAATACTAAGATAGCTATGATACATAACAATTAATACTGTAGCTATGAATGAAATAATAATTGAAACCTGAGTAACAGTTCTTTGACTTTCTGAGTGTAACGTGTAAAATGTTCCCGTTGAAAGTGCTACAAGATTAAAGAAAAAGGAATACTCCAACAAGCTTAATGGCCACATTTTGTATACTCCTCCCACACAAGCAAGGTGAACAAATAGGCAACTGATGGAGACAATAATAACAAGAAGATTAATGGCTAGATCACCGAAACTGCTGCTTAAAATCAAGATGATTCGTACCAATAGAAGTATGCCAGACCAATAGCGATGTTGATACTTATAGGGACTAGTGTATGATTCAAAGAGTGGCAAAACCTTTACAATCATACCAAATAACCTGTAATGTGAAAGAGGCTGTAGCATTTGCACATTAAGTGTCATAATAGTAAATGGAACTAACAGCAAAGTAATAAGGACTAGTGCAAACAGAAAAAGTGGAATATGTTTCACCTCTAGATAATTAATATTTCCATCATAAGACCACACAATACTGATAATTCCTGTATCTGAATCTGATATTTTTGCATTTTGTAAGATAATGATGAGCACTTTTACACACTTCGTATAGAAAGCCAACAATAAAGTAGCTAACACTTGTATGGTCTTGTTGCCAAAAATTTTACCACCGAAAGAAAAATAGTGGCTTATGAGACCAATAGCAACCACTGTTAATATAGTGAAGAGAGGGAAAATTGCCTCCAACCAGATTTTTGTGTAAGAATTGAGCCCATTGTAGAAGCATGTTTCTATGCCTAGATCAAGATTGAGCCATGCTATGAACCACCCCAGGAACGTGTTGGCAGACTGACCAGGAAGAAACACAGAGGCATTTATCCTTACAACATTGGCATAGAAAATTAGTCCATTGACTGTTCCAGTTGCAACTGTGAGGTTGAGGATTGTCAAGCACATTACTAGGGCAATACCCGCCATAGTCAATAGTAGAATGAGAAACAGCCAAAAATTTGAACATTTTTTGCAGTTGGATGTTCCCAGCACATGGCTAAGTCCTGGCTGACATGCTCCACAGAGCATACCGGAACGATTGAATGCACACTGCTCGTCAGGAAGTGAAAGGTTTAAAGCAATACTTTTGGCAATGCAATAATCAAACGGGCAATATTGATGAATGATAAATCCATCACTGGGACTGACACCAATCCACTGGTCAGGTTTTCTAATCACCTTCTGTTGAGCGATATCACACTCCACCCCTTGCTCTTGTAGTATGGGATGGCAAACACAGCTGTTCTGTTTTGGATCAAAAATAAACCCCAACGAGCAGTTCTTTAGTGAAACAATGATCTTCAATTGAGCAAGTACATCTGAGTGTGGGTTTTGCTGACTTGGTTGTGGCACACCTCCAGGAGTACACCGTCTTTCTATGAGTAACTTGATGGTTTCATGGCTGTTAGGTGATTGTACGGTATATTTAAGTGTGGTGCAATCTCTACCAACATCTTGCAGCGTCTGTAGCTCATCAAAAACCTCAAAATGTCTATACTGTGTTTCAGCCTTTACTACAGCAGGTACAACTCCAAACCTTTGTCCCACTGCTACTGCTTGCACTTCAATCGTTTGACCTGGAAAGATCGTGAATTCATATTTACTCTTATTTAGGATAGGAATCCCCATGCTGCACAAACACACTCTCGATGGGTTGGATGAAACCAAACAATCACACACACTGGAAGTCACGCCTTCGTTTAAGAATTAATATAGATGGGCGTGGCGATAATTTTTTAGCTGCCATAGCCATGGACCCAGTACGGACGAACGAACTTTATACATTTAATATACTACATATCATTTAGATATTACTAGACTCCATTTTAGCAGCTTCGAACATTAATGGGCGTGATCTACTCATATAATTAGGCACTACACTGTCTTCCACAGTATCAGCAACAGCATCGGCGGCGATGGCATTGGCGATGGTGTCGGCAACGACGTTGGCAACAGTGTTGGCGATGCATGGTATCGGATTACCCCTTTCGGCTTTCAGAGGTTGTTGCTTTTAAACTGAGAATTTGGGAAAAGCCTTAGTTTAACTATCATGCTTTGGGAAATGCCTTAGTTAAACTAAGGCTCAAGATTCCCAAATTCGCAGTTTAATAAATCTCTGCTGAAAACAGTTAACTATCGCAACAGATCCTATAGTGATAACTTACAAGCTTGTAATTTACCAAGCCTTGCGGATAGACGAAAGATGCTTTGCTTGGTTTATCTCTACAAGGCGATCAATGGGTATGTCGTCACCCCTAACAATGCTCCACTTGAGCCACGCATCTGTAGCTATAACACTCGCTCCAACAGCCGGAAAACGTACATCCAACCATATGCACATTCAAACTTATACTTTCACTCATTTTACCCATCTACACTGTCACTATGGAATTCACTTCCACAGTCCATCACTACTTCCCCTTCCATTCCTTCATTTAAAAGTAATTTAAAGCACTACTTTAGTTCTAAATCATTCACATAGTCATAATTGTTCATTATAGGGTATGCATTCATATTAGTGTGTTTCACTATTTTGTATATCCCTTGCATTTGTTATGCAAAAACATTTCATAGACAAATTAAACACTAAGTAGAAAAAAAAAAAAGATTTTTAATTAATTAATTCAGGGGGGAACTGGGAGCACTTGGGGACATAATTTTTGCACCGGCGCGCAGAATGGATCGAATGCAGAAATTTGACCTTCAGGAATTTTGATTCACGCCTTAGAATCAAAGTTACGGCCCTTTGAAGTTTCCCCATATGTTTGTACAGGGAAGCCATGCGTTTGCAATGTTTCCGCCCACGCGCTACGTGAGGGGCGGGGCCACGCGCGCACATAAACGTGACGACCTTTACCAACTTTTTGACAAAATTGAAATTTAGGCTGCCTGCTTGCATTGTATGGCTCCACTATGCACCCAGCTCAATTATAATGGTGGTTTTTGGACAATTTTTTTTCTGCTTAGTGTTCAGGTCGCCTTGTTATACACTAAGTAGAAAATTTAAATAATGTAATTCATGGGGGGGTTGGGAGTACTTGGGGACATAATTTTTACATGGGCACGCAGAATGGGTCGAAACTAGAGATTTGACCTGAAAGAATTTTGATTCACGCCTTAGAAATGAAGTTACGGCCCTTTAAAGTTTTCCCATATGTTTGTATACGGAAGCCATACGTTTGCAATGTTTTCCGCCCACGCGCTACGTGAAAAACGGGAAATCCCCGTTAGGCGCGCGCACACAAACGTGACGACCTTTACCTACTTTGGTCAAAATTGGAGTATAGGGTGCCTGCTTGCATTGTATGGCTCTACTAAGCATCCAGCATAACTATGTGGTTTTGGACAATTTTTTTTCTGCTTAGTGTTCAGGTCGCCTTGAAAAAAAAAAAAAAAAAAAAACAATATTATATAAGTCATTGCTTGCAAGCTGATCAAGTGTCCATGAGAGAAAGTGAAATTTGCAACCATATCATATAGTCAAAGGAAAGAGTTTGAGTAGCTATCTCAGCTAGCTATAGTGCAGTTCATAAAAATAGTATCGTTGGTTACATCCACTCAGTGACATGTAGCTACACTAAAATCAGCACACACAATGTCATAATACCGTAAAGTCTGGTTAATAAGCGCATGCGCTTATCACTCTCGGTGGTAAGGAAATATGCACTATTAGATGATGTGCGCTTAATAGAGAGTGAAATTTTGGCTCTGCCCACTGCCAGCACGTTCAATTAGCGCTCGATCACAAAGCTAGCAAGTTATGAACACAGCATTTCTTGGACTAAGCTCTGTAATAATTCATGGGAGTATGATCGGAAGCCATCGCTGGAAGAAAACCGTGGAAAAATAGCCGACTTCTTCACTTCAAAGTCAAGGTCAAGAGTCCAAACCCGTCTCAGTGGAACATCACATCGTTGAGTATAGCCAATCTCGTGCAGCTGGCTATCCGAAAATAGGTTGGCAAATTTGTTCTAGCCATGTAGAGCATGGAACATTGTTGATCGAACGGTGAAGCATGCGCTTATTAGATAATACTTAACAACAGGAAGGAAGCATGCGCTTAATAAGCATGTGCGCTAATTAACCAGATTTTACGGTATTATTCATGGCGGTAGAACTACAATATTATTATTTGAATGCATGCATAATAATGTGATAAACTTCAAGGGAAGGGAGGGGGAAGGACAAGTATCCCGCACCAAATATTTCACAAGATTATGTACAGCTATGGTATAAACCTTAGCAGTTTATAATCCTCTACAATAAGAGTGTGTGTAAAGGGGCTGATATGGATGCAGATAATAATAATTTAAATGTTTGTTAATTTTTCACACTCCAACACTAGACAATGGCTTACTCTTATTGGATCGAATGCCTTCATCCTGTAGAGGAGGTGAATGTCGTCAGTGTTGTGACGTCGCTCAGTAAAAAAAATCGTAGAAATTTTGTCGCAACACAACCTCCATGTCAAAATCCTTGAGCATGCTGAAGAAACAGACCACATTTTTACTAATAACACGCTCGCTAGCAAATAACACATGATGCATACACGTTATGGAGTAGTGTAAATGTTTATAGCGGTACATTTGAATGTACTTCAAATACATACGGTGGAACACATACTATAATATTATTATTACATACATGTACATGTACATGTTCCAGAAATGGCTCTATTATACGAGTCATGCACATCGTACATGTACATAATAATATACATGTACATGCAAAACATACACAATTAAAAAAAAAGAGTTGACTTACTCGACCAGCAGAGGGAAGTGCACAAGGTACTCCGGTAGATCAACGACTCCATGAAGCTTAAAGTTGTACCGCGCTCCAAACATAGGGAGGCGGTTGATGTCCAGGGAGGGGTCAAGGGTCACGGTGAAAATGTCATTGCCTATGGACCATAGACCTTCCTCATTCTGACCAGCCTTCATTAGACGATGACTAGAGGAGAATGTGTGTGCGTGAGAGAGAGAGGGGGGAGGGAGGAAGAAAGAGGGAGAGAGAGAGAGAGAGAGAGAGAGAGAGAGAGAGAGAGAGAGAGAGAGAGAGAGAGAGAGAGAGAGAGAGAGAGAGAGAGAGAGAGAGAGAGAGAGAGAGAGAGAGAGAGAGAGAGAGAGAGAGAGGTAGAGAGAGAGGGAGAGGGGAAGAAAGGAGAGGGAGAGAGATTACTCGCATGGATTTACACAAAAACTGCAAAATGCATACATGTATTCAAAATTTGTAGCCACCATCAAACCTAACGTACATGTACATGTAAAATTAATATGACTGGTGACAAACTCACACTACTTCATTGGAGTCCACGGTTGTCCCAATGAAGTACCCCCCGGGGTGTAGGTTCTCACAGGCATTCCTCAGCATCATGTGAGCTCTGCTGTAGCTCTCAAACGAGTAGTGGACAGAGAACTGACAGCTGGTCACATGGAAACAACGTGCTGGATTCTCATAGCAGTCACGAAGTCTGACCAGCATAATATTATGTACATGTACATGTACATGTATATGTACACTTGTATGAGACTGAAGCAGTTCATATGGGAGATTTTTGATGGAAATTTTCAAAAGTTCACCAAATTATCAATAATTTATGAGAAAATCTCACCAAAACTTCCTATAAAAATTATGATTTAACTGCCATGGCAGCATACATTTATGTACAGCACATGTACATGTACATGCATCTTTACCTGACAGCAGTCTGCCACTATGAACTCAGCATCAAAGGGAGGTCTTCCGGTTGATCTCATTATCATTCGGTTGGAGTGATAGCGATCTTTCTCACACACCCTCACTGAGTCCTCAGATATGTCTGAATAGTGAGATAATTTCACAAAATATTTGTAAATAATTTAATAATGAATAAAACGAAGATTCTTTTCGGACAACTTAACTGTTCGATAAAACTTGCCGACGTTTCGACTACATGCTCTTAGACTAGTCATCCTCAGGGCAAGTTTTACCGAACAGTTAAGTTGTCCGAAAAGAATCTTCGTTTTATTCATGCAGATTGCAATTGAGAACGATGTCACTTCAATTTAATAATGTGCATGTACATGTATAATGTACAATCACACATCGTAGATCTCTTCAACTGTTACACTTTCATAATTTTAAGCTACAGTACATGTAGATATGTAGTGCTACATGTAAGTTGTTATTTTTGGGGGAGGGGGGGGGAGAGGGAGGGAGCAATATCTATGGGGGAAATCATCCCTAGCCCCCTGGATTTAAACTCTGGCATACCAGACCAGGATGGCTACAAGTACACATGCACATTTACACCTGCTGACAGATCTTGTACCTGCGCAGATGAGGTAGTGAATTCCTCCCTCCTTCCACTTGAACATGTCCCCTCCCTTCCCACAGCATAGGTCCAGCACAGTGGCTCCATCTGGCAGGTAGCTGCGAATCAGAATGCTCTTCACCCAATTGTTGAAGTTACGCATGTAGAATATTGGACTCTAAATAAAAGAGAGGGAACACATACATGTACCGTAAATAGCGAATATTTCATGTCTAAAATATTTCATGCGATAAATTTTCATGTTAAATAATTTTCGGACAAACGTCCCTGTACCGCACTATCGTTAATATTGCGTATGTATTTTCGTGCATTCAATTTTCGCATAAGCCAGGCTGTCCAAAAATATTTTAACAATGAAATATTCGCAATTTACGGTACATATAAAGTCATGTAAAAGTCATAATTAATAATATGGCTAGCAATCCTTGACAGAAACAAGCAGAATTATTAATTTCATGGCTCATGCAAGAACTAAAAATTTCTACAATAAGAGAAAATGTCACATAACGGTTGATTTGCCATACCTCATCTCTTCTATCAGCATCTGGTTGGGCTAGCTTATTGTAGGAACTTTGCCACTTCACTCTCATCCTTCTTAGACCTCTGCATGGAAAGATGGAGAGAGAGGGATAAAAGGAAGGGAGGGAGAGAGAGGGGAGAGAGAGGGAGGGAGGGAGATGATTGTACCTTTCTCTTGACTCCTCCCACTTCACTGGAAGAGTCACTGCTGAGTTCCCCTTCTTCAGCATCTATAAGATCACTCCCCTCCCCCATAAATGTCACACCTCCAACAGTGGCGACCTCTGCACCTTGCTCTTCTTCTTGTGAAACCTGACTGACCAGTTCATGAGTGCTAGACAGATCGACTGTTTTACTCGTGGACTATCCAGGATCAGTAACAGCCCCACGACGACCATCTCCCTCCCTCTCTCATTCATCTCCAGCTCTTCCAACCTCCGCATACATAGCCTCGAAACCGGCCATCATTTGTTGATGATGGTAGCTATCCCCAAGGTATGGCTCATCCGAGGATGATGTCATGATGACATCACTGGTCGTGGTCGACTGGGTGCTGCCGCTCTTTGCAAGCTCCAAGTGTAGGTTGCCATAGCGATGGGAGGAGGAGGAGGCGGGGTCAGTGGATGCGGAGCTCCGCCTCTCTCTCCCTCCAATGGCTGCTATATCCTGAGTGAAGGGGTCTTGATTGTCGTTGCTGGCACTGTGGGAGTCGTCCATGTCTTGGTGGGGGGAGGAGATGGGAGGCAACATCCGCTGAACTGTTTCGTCTATAAGAGTAAACATGCTAAACTCAACATACATGTACAAACAAATGCACCCTAATACTATATCCTATAGAGTCCCATATTCCCAATGCTTAAAATATCCACAATATACATACATGTATACCGTATTAAATTTATTCGAATACTAGCCGCAGCTACTATTAATTTCAGCCTTGCTGGAGTGCGGCTACTAATCGAGGGCAGCTCTTATTCAAGGGCGACTTTTATTAATTTGGAGCGACATCTCTTGGTGATATTGACACAATAGACGCGATTTTCAGGACTGAGTTTCGAATGTTTGAGATACATGCAGACGATCGATAAATAAGCAGCAGAACCAAGCCAAGGACGTTTTCTGCCATGTTTTTGCCTCAAACTGTAGTTTCAAAGACAATTATTATACACTTTTATTCATAGACTGAATGCACGGCATAAACTACATCAGATCTGAAAATAACAGTAGCACACAAAAACACTAAAAACAGTTTAGTTCAGCACGTGGTGACTGTGTCACGTGCCCCATCACATGCTGATCATGTGCCACTACAAAACTAACAATCGTTTATGGCTTGCGATCGTGACCACGCCCACTTAATTGTGTTCATGCGTACGACTACTACATTGTATTTGAGGGTGGCTACTACAGCTAGTGTATTTCTTTTGCAGAGCTCCATGTGCGGCTACTATTCAAGGGCAGCTACTAATCGGGGTGCAGCTTCCATTCGAATAAATACGGTACATGTACATGTACATGTGTACATGCACATGCACATGTACATTGTATATGGACATTGTACATGTAGCGGTACATGTTGCACAATGCAGTACATGTATAGTACCAGGAGTACGTGATAGTACACATACACACGTGTTAGTAGCGTACATGTATTGCTCTCACATGTACTTACGTATTTCTGCACTAGCTTTTCCCAGACAGTGTCAAATTTGCTCCCATCCATGAAGTCAAGGTAGAGGAACTATTTAAGAGGAAGGGGTCTGGAGCAGCTCTCCAGAGCAGCTAATATCACCTCACACTGCCTGCCCTCACGGTGAAGCCGAACAGCTAACTCCCACTCTCAGACTCAAATGATTCCGGTAGCTGACGCACATTGATTTCTCCCTTCTTATACCCCACTTCAATTAGAAGTGCTGGGGTGGGCCTGCACCGGGAAAAATTTATTGGAGTTATTTTATGGATTAAATGTACATGTTCTTCCACATGTACATGTACTTCGTACTTGTCTAGGTGTAGGAAAGAGAGATTTCTGTAGATGCTGTCTTCTTGTGGTTTATCAACAAAACACAGCCAACAGCCTCAATTTCAATGAAGGCATGGAGCGAAACAACCAAGAAAATGTCGGTGAAGACTCCATCATCCCAAGTCTAACATCCCTTGTGTACAAAGTAGTCATATCCAATCTAGATGCCGTGCCTGACTCTCTTGTGCATCCAGCCAAAGTGTACCGCCTCTTCTTTGGATCTCAGTCTCCAGTATCAATATCTGTGAGAATTTGGCCTCAATCGCATGCAACGGAATTCATAACCAGTCCCATCATGCACGTAAAAGCAGGAATCCTCTTCTCCGAATTTGTCTACAAATTTAGGGAGCATTTTCACATACCTTCCCACTATTCTATGAAGCTCTACCACTGCTACAAACAGCTGCAGATGGGAACTATTGTGACAGCCAAACATAAGGAGATTGACTGCTTTGTGACGTGCTGCTGATTATCCGATTTTGCTCCTCAGTATGCAGCTGATGACAATTGGAAATGCACATACCCCTTTTCTGTACCAGATAGCTCGGTTGGTGCAGGACTGCGGAGGAGCTTCAAACGTATGTCTCGCGTGAGAGGTGATAACCATTTAACTCAAAGCCAACGAGGGTCCAACACCTCTGCGATTCACGATAACACATCACTTTCTCCGCTAATGGCAAAAGTGGTCGTCCTTCTCTCTTCAAGCGATCGACAGTTTCCCTACAACTCTGGAAAGTACGGTCTCAGCATACAAGAGCTTTATGACTCCATGCCAATGTACTGCCTTAGCTTGGATCAATGTGGTATTCACCCATACTCCATCGTTCAAGTGTTTGAGGTGACTGGGCCATCCATTCCAATCACGTTTCGAGTTGTATCCGACTACACAGCAGCTAACGAGGGGGCCACCCAATCATTACAGGACTCGGCGCTTCGCACACGGCTGGCCAACATAATGGACATCAACCCAAGTTGGTCTGTGGACACATTCCTGCAGTACGTGGATGCCATCATATCACCAGCTTCAGGAGTAAGGAGGAAAAGGCTTTGTCTCAAGGAGAGTTATATTGAGGATTCGGACAATCTAGACCTATCTGAGCAGAATTTGAGGGGGCTGCTGGATGCATGGGGGCCAACATGGTGGCCCCTGGAGGAGGCAAAGCGTACACAACTTAGCATAAAGGATATTGATCCAACGGAATTTCTAATAGTTGGAAAATATTGATAGGCAACCTTTATGATAACAACATTGCATAAAAATTATACAGTGAATTGTGTATAATATTATAAGACCAGTTGATGACAATGTTAATTCCTTTATAGCACACTCACACTCTCAAATCTAAATTGCAGGGTGTAGATCCAGCTAGTATAACTGAGGCACAGTGCATCAACATACTAAGTGTGCACGACAGGAGTGTTCCTAGGGACTGTGTCGACATATGCAATGTACAACTGGCCATGGTCATTATTGATATCATCTCACTTGAGATCCAGCAAACACTGGACATGAAACATAGTTAGATAGTGACACATCTACATGTACATGCATAATAACATCACAAAGTCGAACTATCTTAGACTAGTACTGTTTACAGTGTTTTCTGATATTATGAGAATCATGAGAGGAAAACTAGTTTATTTTGAAACTATTATCAATGTTTGCTATAATCTTACAGTGTTTTCAAATTGATAGAGTTACTATTATCTGTAGCTGATATGGAACTGGAGCAGCAGTAGAGTTTGATATAATTGTAGTACTTCCTCTTAGTTTCCGTACAATAATCTTTATGCTTTCTCAATAATGTTTTTTTTTGTGTTTACTTCGGAAAGTGCTATCACTACCCCATGGGCCAGCTCCAAATAATACACATGAATACAATTGTTGCTTGCACGTGATCATTATATAATTATATGCATGCATGCATGCACGCGCTGCAAAAAATGAATCATTATTTTAACCATAATAGGTGGTTATCTCAGTTTCATGCCTTGTCTCTATCATTAACAAAAGGAAACCTCACGGTTTGAATATTCCATGGCAGATTCCAAATTGCAAACAACTTAATGAGCTCTTAAAGTTCTGGAACATTAGTTAATGCAGAGGAGTCAAAAGTAACTGTAATAATGCGTGTACCTGATTTTGTACTTGTGTCAAATAATTCAATGGATCATTAGGAATAGTGCACCCTCCTCTGTATTCGCCATGGTTATATATATATATATCACTGCAAAAACAAAAGGGTTAGTTTAACCCATCTTAGGTTACCTGAGTTGCACTCACAAGCTAAAAGAATGCAGTTCGTGACCAGCCATGATTATGGAATGTGAATGAAAGTACTCCTAGCTTTGATCATATAACATACTTGAAGCCAGGCTATTCACATACCGGTATCTGAGATGTGCATGAAGTTGCTAAGGCTACCTTATTGTAATTATTATAGTTGGCACAGGGACATGAAGGTGAATGACATTGAGTGAAGTGGTTGCAATTGATAATTGAAGTAAGTGAAGTGCATGGTAATTACCAGAAGCACTGCAAATACTCTTGCTCTACTTGGCTCTCCATAGCAATGCACGTCTCAAGAAACTATGTGCAATGGGTACACATTATGATTATATATTCCAAAATCATGCATTCATGGATGACTGTGTATGCATTGTTCATCAGTGCAACTCAGGTAACCAAAGGTGGGTTAAAGTAACCCTTTTCTTTTTGCAGTACACTTATACAGCATGGTTCAATTTGCTCTCTTGATTCTCTCATTCATCTTGTGGTCTGTAAACCCAGCAGCCAGCGAGGTGTACTACATCACGACCACCCCAAGGGACCCTTTGTGTCCCGGGCAATGTCTGACTCTCTCTCAGTTTGCTGCGAACACAAGCCATCTCCTTGATCTCAACACCACACTCATCTTCCTTCCTGGAACACACTACCTTAACAGCACAATTCTAAAGATATCAAATATGGATTACTTTGCAATGCAGTCTGAGAACTCCACAGCTCACATCGTATGTGAAAATTATTCAAGTATTTATTTCAGTCATTCAAGTTACATTGAGATCACTAATCTGGAGTTTATTGGATGTGGAAAGAATCAAGTTGTCTGTGTGGTAGAATTCATTGTTCAAGATACCACGTTCAAAGGGCAAGAGTACAGTGGAACGGCGCTAAACTTCATTGAAACAATGGCACAGATTGTCAACAGTACATTTGTGTCAAATAGAAGAGGATCATATAGAAAATGTGTCTTATATGATCCAGACGATGGATGTTACAGTGATGGATTCATTGGTGGTGCAATTATCGCCACCAATAGTACAGTTGATATCAATCAAAGTGAATTTGAAGATAATGGAGCAGATTATGGTGGAGGTATATTTGCAGAGCAGAAAAGCATAATTATGATGAGCAATAATGCATTCATTGATAACCATAATATCACCAGCTATGGAGGAGTACTATATTCCAACAGCAGCTCTATCACAATAGAAGCAAGTGGATTTTATGGCAATGATGCCATCTATTGGGGTGGAGCAATATTTGCAGATCACAGCAGTATAAACATGAACCACAACGTATTTTGTGATAATACTGCCACCCATCAGGGAGGAGTACTGGGGTCCATCAGCAGTAATATCACACTTACAGAAGCAAATGAATTTTATCACAACAGTGCCTTTAGGGGTGGAGGAATATTTGCTACAAATAGCACAATTGAGATCAGTCTAAGCAAGTTTGAAAACAACAGTGCAGAATACGACGGTGGAGCATTATATGCATATCACAGCAGTATTAACATGAGCCATAACCAGAGGAGGTTGGTCACAGATTTTAATTAGAATACGTTTGCAATAGGCTGCAGTGTACGCCCACGCAACCCAGGTCAACCCGCTGAGTCAGCAAAAACAATTCATTGCATATGATGCGCGATAATAAAATGCACATTCCGCGAAAATTGTGACCAACCTCCTCTGAGCCATAACGTATTTAGTGATCATACTGCCATCTTTGGAGGAGTATTGGTGTCCATCAGCAGTAATATCACACTTACAGAAGCGAATGAATTTCATCACAACAGTGCAGAAGACTCTGGTGGAGCAATATATGCAGATCATGGCAGTATAATTAATGTATTTAGTGATCATACTGCCATCTTTGGAGGAGTACTGGAGTCCGTCAGCAGTAATATCACACTTAGAGAAGCAAATGAATTTCATCACAACAGTGCCACTTGGGGTGGAGTAATAGTCTCCTTTAGCAGTGGTGTCATATTAGAAGCGGGGGAATTTCATTATAATTATGCAGATATTGGAGGAGCATTATTTTCCAAAGAGAGTACCCTCACAATAGTTGCAAGCAGATTCCATAGCAATACTGCCAGCGGATCTGGAGGGGCACTGACTTCGAACAAGAGTGCAGTTTCAATAGAAACAAGTATGTTCTATGATAATAATGCTGGTTATGGAGGAGTGCTTTTGAGTATTAATGGCGGCAGCACTATGGCACAATACTCTGTCCTAAGCAGTAGTATCATAATAAAAGCGAGCAACTTTTATGACAACAGTGCCATTGAGCAAGGAGGAGTCTTATATTCTTCCAACAGTGCTATCATGATAATTGGCAGTAACTTCACGAACAATACCGCACCAGCAGGAGCTGTTGTCTATGCAATAAGAGGCTCTAAAATATATCACCGTAACCTTCTAATTGACACAAATTTGGCTAGTGACCTTGCTATACTGTACATATTTGATTCAGAATTAAAAGAATTGCATGACTCAGAAAATTTTACTTTCTCGCGCAATTTGGGATCACTATTTGCATTCAATAGTAATGTCACTTTTGCAAGCTATGTTGTGTTTGCAAATAATCAGGCTGCACCAAAAAATAATACAGGTGATCTCCAAGAAGGAGGTGCAATAACTTCATTTCAGAGTAACGCATTTTTTTATGGAACATGCAGTCTTGAGCACAATTGTGCTGACAGCGGTGGAGCAATATATTCAATTGACAGCAAAATCTACGTGAGTGGTATTGTAACTATATCATACAACACAGCCTCAAAAGATGGAGGAGGTGCCTACCTCTTAAGCAGCGAACTAAACTGCCGACAAAGGAGCAATTTTAGTCTCTTTGGCAACACCGCAGCGGAGAGAGGGGGAGGAGTGCATGCTGTTAGTTCATCTATCAAGGCAGCTTCAGCCTTGACATGGCCTCAGTACACTGGCACAAGAATGAACTTTACAAACAATTCGGCAAAATGGGGAGGTGGACTGTCGTTGAAAGCCAATGCAAAACTTTACATCCTGAAATACGACATTATAGAATTTGTAGGCTCAGATCATAAAGATATTCTAACGTGTGATACTAACACAATAGTATTGATAGCTAACAATGCAAAATATGGTGGAGCAGTGCATGTAGATGACGATTCAAACTCTGGCAGTTGTGCAAATGATCAAACAGGATGCTTTTTTCAAGTTTTTGCTCTCTATGCACCGCTAGTTGGATCCAAAGCTGAGGACATCAAGATGCAGAGCATATACTTCTCACTTAATTATGCTAGCACACTAGGTTCCACTCTCTACGGAGGACTGCTAGACAGATGTGCTGTGAGTCGGTTTGCAGAAGTTTACACATATAAAATCAGTGATGATATTATCAATGGGATCACTTACTTTGAAAATGTTTCGATTCCTACACATTATGGTGTCAAGAATTCTACTGATCTTGATGTTTCAGTTTCCACAAACTTATCCATAGCATCAGGCCCAGTCCAAGTGTGCTTTTGCATTAAAACTAGTCATGATATTGATTGCATCCACAAAAGTCACATTGAAGTTAAGAAAGGAGAAGCCTTTACAAAATTACTCATTGCCGTTGATCAGATTGGTCAACCAGTTAATGCAACCATCCAAAGCTCCCTCAATTTTGCTGACAGTGGTCTAGCTGAAGGTCAGCTAGCTAGGAAAATACATCCAGAGTGCACTAATTTGACATTTAACATTGTCTCAAAGCACAGTTTAGAAATTTTGACTCTGTATGCCTCAGACGGTCCATGCAAGGATGCTGAACTCTCTAGAGCAACTGTAAACGTACATTTTCTCAATTGCAGTTGTCCAATTGGATTTCAAGTATCAGGAATGAATGAAACAAACTGCACATGTGAATGCCACAGTGACATTGGTCAATACATGGAACGATGTGACAGCCACACTGGATCACTTGTTAAACAGCCTCAATCCAGAGTCTGGATTTCATACATCAACGAAACGGGCCTAACTGGCTATTTGATCTACCCCAACTGTCCTTCTGACTACTGCTTATCAACCAGTCTACCAATTGACCTCAACCAGCCAAATGGAGCTGATGCTCAGTGTGCCTTCAGCCGATCATCTCTATTGTGTGGATCTTGCCAACCTGATCTAAGCCTCTCTCTTGGTAGTTCACACTGTCTCCCATGTCCTAGATACTGGCCTGCACTGCTTATAGCCATCATCATAGCTGCAATCTTAGCTGGCATAGCACTGGTGACTTTATTGCTTGTCCTCAACATGACTGTTGCAATTGGAACTCTAAATGGACTGATCTTTTATGCCAATATTGTACATTACGTAAACAAAAGTTTTCTGCTTTCATTTGAAACGACAAATTTTGTTACTGTATTCATATCATGGCTGAATTTAGAAGTAGGATTCGACACGTGCTATTTCCCAGGAATGGACACCTACACAAAAACATGGTTACAGCTAATTTTCCCTGCCTATGTCATTCTTCTAGTACTTCTAATTGTTGTGATCAGCTCCTATTCCTCCAAATTTTCAAACCTCATTGGAAAAAGGGATCCGGTGGCAACTTTGGCCACACTGATTCTGCTCTCCTATGCTAAATTTCTTGAAGTCTGTTTCAAAGCTTTGGCAGTCGGCATTCTTGAGAAACCTGATAAACGCTCGAGTGAAATGCTTTGGCTCCCTGATGCAACTGTCAAATATCTCTCTGGAAAGCACATTCCTCTATTCATTGTAGCTGTTCTCATTCTCCTGGTTGGTCTGGTCTACACTGCTCTTCTCTTCTCATGGCAGTGCCTTCTCCACCTTCCAAACTGGAGAATCTTTGGTTGGTCACGGAATCCAAAAATTCAAACCTTTATCGAAACCTATCACACACCATACCACCCCAAGCACCGCTACTGGACTGGACTGCTGCTTATCATTCGCATCGTATTATACCTTATAGCTGCAGCAAACGTTTCCAATGATCCAACAATTGCACTCACGGCAATTATTTTCATGGTTTGCTGCATTGTCCTTCTTAAAGGACTCACGAGGAGCAAATTGCACAAAAAGTTACTAACAGATTTACTTGAGACATTCTTTTATTTCAACATCCTATTTTTTGCCATATTTAGTTGGTATTCCCTTGGTAGCAAGCACACCCATCAACAAACTATTACCAACACTTCTGTCATCGCTACGATAATTGTTTCCCTGCTCATCATCCTCTGTCACGTGTACGCAAATACCAGACTATTTTCAAAGGTTAAGAAGACAAAGTTTGATAAAACGATAAATTGGCTATTCATTGATGCAGATTCAAAACCAGCCCGTAGACTTCATCCTTATAACCCACCGCCTGATGATGATATTCATAGGTTTGATGAGCTACTGGATGAACTGGACTGCCCAGTCAATACTGATGACTACAACACGGCTTCACTTCTCAGGCCAGCGCCACTGGAACCTACCTTCAGTGTAGTACATGTGCACAAACCCAACTTTGCTCCCCAAGAAAACTGACACAAATTAATTTTGTATCCTGGCATTGCAGACCTTAAGCATCAGCTAATTAATTGACTTTACTATAAACAATCCTTAACGATAATTAATTTCACTAAGAAATGGACAATCGTTAAATTTAGTAACTGTTGCTGTCATTATTAGCTATAATTATTGAGTAATAATAATAATTATTGAAATTTTGATTTTTCACAGATAAAATTAATTTTGAGACCTGTTGGTGATCATGAAGATTCCACAATAATAATACCGTATAATAAAAGTGACCAGACAACACCAATAATAATAATAATAATAATAACATGATATGGAACAATAACAATAACAGTAATTAGTGCATGACATGTGATAACTAGGAGTATCCCCTTAGTCTGTCTCTCTCCTTCTTGCGGAAGACATAGACAAGATAGAGGCCAATGGCCTCCCACTCATCATTGGACATCGTACCCTAGGAAAGTAAAAATCAGCACATGAAACTAACCTCTTTAGTGAAATACCCCGCCCCCAGCCCCCCGCCTGGGTGACTATGCTTAAGAGTTATATACACTGTAGCTACACTAAAATCTGCACACACAATGTCATAATATTATTATTATTAATGGCGGAAGAATCGCAATTGGTATATATACCACCTTGAATGCATGCATAATAATGTGATGAACTTCAAGGGAAGGGAGGGGAAGGACAAGTACATTGTATCCTGCACCAAAAATTTCACAAGATTAAGTACAGCTATGGCATAAACCTTAGCAATTTATAATCCCCTACAATAAGAGTGTGTGTAAAGGGGCTGATATGGATGCAGATAATAATAATTTAAATGTTTGTTAATTTTTCACACTCCAACGCTAGACAATGGCTTACTCTTCTTGGGTCGAATGCCTTCATCCTGTAGAGGAGGTGAATGTCGTCAGTGTTGTGACGTCGCTCAGTAAAAAAGTCGTAGAAATTTTGTCGCAATACAACCTCCATGTCAAAATCCTTGAGCATGCTGAAGAAATAACCAGACCACATTTTTACTAATAACACGCTCGCTAGCAAATAACGCATGATGCATACACGTTATGGAGTAGTGTAAATGTATAATAATTATAGCGGTACATTTGAATGTACTTCAAATACGTACGGTGGAACACATACTATAATATTATTATTACATACATGTACATGTACATGTACATGTTCCAGAAATGGCTCTATTATACGAGTCATGCACATCGTACATGTACATAATAATATACATGTACATGCAAAACATACACAATTAAAAAAAAGAGTTGACTTACTCGACCAGCAGAGGGAAGTGCACGAGGTACTCCGGTAGATCAACGACTCCATGAAGCTTAAAGTTGTACCGCGCTCCAAACATAGGGAGGTGGTTGATGTCCAGGGAGGGGTCAAGGGTCACGGTGAAAATATCATTGCCTATGGACCATAGACCTTCCTCGTTCTGACCAGCCTTCATTAGACGATGACTAGATGAGAATATGTGTGCGTGAGAGAGAGAGGGGGGAGGGAGGAAGAAAGAGGGAGGGAGAGAGAGAGAGAGAGAGAGAGAGAGAGAGAGAGAGAGAGAGAGAGAGAGAGAGAGAGAGAGAGAGAGAGAGAGAGAGAGAGAGAGAGAGAGAGAGGGAGAGGGAGAGGGAGAGGGAGAGGGGAAGAAAGGAGAGGGAGAGAGAGATTACTCGCATAGATTTACACAAAAACTGCAAAATGCATACATGTATTCAAAATTTGTAGCCACCATCAAATACATGTACATGTAAAATTAATATGACTGGTGACACAAACTCACACTACTTCATTGGAGTCCACGGTTGTCCCTATGAAGTACCCCCCGGGGCGTAGGTTCTCACAGGCGTTCCTCAGCATCATGTGAGCTCTGCTGTAGCTCTCAAACGAGTAGTGGACAGAGAACTGACAGCTGGTCACATGGAAACGACGCGCTGGATTCTCATAGCGGTCACGAAGTCTGACCTGCATAATATTATGTACATGTACATGTACAATGTACATGTATATTGCATATGTACTTGTGTGAGAACTGAAGCTGTTCATATGGGAGATTTTTGATTCAGAAATTTTCAAAAATTCACCAAATCACCAAGAAAACCTCACCAAAACTTCCCATAAAATTATGGCAATAATTTCAGCTACATTAGCAGCAGGATGTATACAGTACATGTACATGTACACAAACGTGCATCTTTACCTGACAGCAGTCTGCCACTATGAACTCAGCATCAAAGGGAGGTCTTCCAGTTGATCTCATTATCATTCGGTTGGAGTGATAGCGATCCTTCTCACACACCCTCACTGAGTCCTCAGATATGTCTGAAATGGTGAGATAATTTCACAAAATATTTGTAAATAATTATGTGCATGTACAATCACACATCGTAGATCTCTTCAACTATTACACTTTGATTTAAGCTACATGTAAGTTGTTCTTTTTTGGGGGGGGGGGGGGGGGGGGAGGGAGGGAGGGAGGGAGCAATATCTATGGGGGAAATCATCCCTAGCCCCCTGGATTTAAACTCTGGTATACCAGACCAGGATGGCTACAAGTACACATGCATGCACATGCATGTACACATGTTGACAGATCTTACCTGCGCAGATGAGGTAGTGAATTCCTCCCTCCTTCCACTTGAGCATGTCCCCTCCCTTCCCACAGCATAGGTCCAGCACAGTGGCTCCATCTGGCAGGTAGCTGCGAATGAGGATGCTCTTCACCCAGTTGTTGAAGTTACGCATGTAGAATATTGGACTCTAAATAAAAGAGAGGGAATACATACATATAAAAATCACAATATTATTATTATGGCCGGCTGACAGAGACAAGCAGAATTATTAATTTAATGGCTCATGCAAGCACTGAAGACAATAAGAGAAATGTCACATAACAGTTGATTTGCCATACCTCATTTCTTCTATCAGCATCTGGTTGGGCTAGCTTATTGTAGAACTTTGCCACTTCACTCTCATCCTTCTTAGACCTCTGCATGGAAAGACGGAAAGAGAGGGATAAAAGGGAGGGAGGGAGAGAGAGAGAGAGGGAGAGAGAGGGCAGAGAGAGAGAGAGAGAGAGAGAGAGAGAGAGAGAGAGGGGGGGGGAGAGAGAGAGGGAGGGAAGGAGAAGATTGTACCTTTCTCTTGACTCCTCCCACTTCACTGGAAGAGTCACTGCTGAGTTCCCCTTCTTCAGCATCTATAAGACCACTCCCCTCCCCCATAAATGCCACACCCCTAAAGGTGGCGACCTCTGCACCCCGCTCTTCTTCTTGTGAAACCTGACTGACCAGTTCATGAGTGCTAGACAGATCAACCGTTTTACTCGTAGACGCTCCAGGATCAGCAACAGCCCCACGACGACCACCTCCCTCCCTCTCCCCTTCATCTCCAGCTCCTCCGACCTCCGCATACATAGTCTCGAAATCGGCTATCATTTGTTGATGGTAGCTATCCCCATGGTATGGCTCATCCGAGGATGATGTCATGATGACATCACTAGTCGTGGTCGACCGGGTGCTGCCGCTTTTTGGAAGCTCCAAGTGTAGGTTGCCATAGCGATGGGAGGAGGAGGAGGCAGGGTCTGTGGATGCGGAGCTCCGCCTCTCTCTCCCTCCAATGGCTGCTATATCCTGAGTGAAGGGGTCTTGATTGTCGTTGCTGGCACTGTGGGAGTCGTCCATGTCTTGGTGGGGGGAGGAGATAGGAGGCAACATCCGCTGAACTGTTTCGTCTGTAAGAGTAAGTGTGCTACATGTAAGTTCAACGTGCACTCTAGTATTATCCTTATAGTCCCATTCCCAATGCTAAAAAATCTGCAATGGCATAATACATGTATATATAATATATGTACATGTACAGTTGTACATGTACATTTACAAGGTACACATGTACATGTATGTCATTATGGATTGTTTAAGCCTACTGTACATGTACATGTACTGCATGTAGCTGTACTGTACATATTGCATAATGCAGTACATGTACAGTACACGTACGTGTATAATGTATGGCTCTCGCTTACGTATTTTCTGCACTAGCATCTCCCAGACGGTGTCAAATTTGTTCCCATCGATGAAGTCAAGGTAGAGGAACTGTTTGAGAGGAGGGGGTCTGGAGCAGCTCTCCAGAGCAGCTACTATCACCTCACACTGCCTACCCTCACGGTGAAGCCGCACAGCTAACTCCCACTCTTTCTTGCACCTATAGACAAGTACATGTACATGTACATGTAGATGTGGAAGTACATAATATTATGTACATTTAATCCATGAAATAACTTTTTCTAGCCCAGCCCCCATCCCGGCACCTCAAATTGAAGTATGGTTACCTGACTACAACCACAACTCTGAGTTAAAGTTTTGGCACAAAATGTTTATAATTATGTTGATATGCTCGAGCTTTGCCCAATTTTTGGAGACAAATATACATGTACAATGTAAACGGATTCAATTCAAGCTGTATACGCATTCTAAACATAGTTCTGTTATAATATACATGTACATACATGTATGTATGTACACATGTATATGATGATCTCCGCCAAAGATTGGAGATATTTCAGGGTGTTAAAAAATTAGCTACATAGAGGTTCCAAATTTTAGAAGAAATACATGTACATGTACACTGTAGTATGGTACCGGCCGTGCTTATGCTAATAGAATGCAAGCTGAAAAATAATTACAACTTTAAATTTGCGTAATTTTCTGGTAAAGGTCGTCACATGCTCCATGAAGATACATGTACATGTACATGTATACCATGAAAAATCCTAGAATGCAAATTTTCTTGCGCTAACTAGATCATGTATTTCATTAGCATAAACAGAGTATTCACCTTCCACTCTTAATGTACTGCGGTGAGAGAGCAATGAGCACAGCACAGCTCTCCTTCATCCTCGACTGAATCTCCTTGTCATTGTACCTTGACCTGTCGGGCATCGACTGGTAGCAGGCGGCCACCCGCATCAGGTGGGCGGAGCCTGTTAACCGGGCAACGATGACGTCCCTGGTCCAGTCCTGGCTGCTGGTGCTGTGAGACACAAACAGGTGCCACTTCTTGTTCGGTGGCAGGGAAACACCACCTGTACACACCAAAAAAAAAAATAAAGTGGAACCCCTGAAAAATTAGTGGCTACAAGGGCTTATAGACCCCAAAGGGGGGAGAGGGCATAATAATAAAGCGGTGGCTGCTTTAACTAATATAAAGAGATGCATGTACATATTGCATGGAGCTTTGCCACTTTTAGCTTGAACTACATGTACATGTAAGTGGCTGTAATAAGGATCAGGTGAGTGCAATGCACAGTGTGACCATTAATTTTACAACACAGTTACATGCATATTGCATACATGTACATGTATAATATTATGTATGTGAATGTGTAGCAGATATTTTGCATTGGACTTCAGGCTTGAATCAGGCTCCCTCCCTCTCCCTCGCATAGCAATTCTGACTAATTAAATATGCTAGCATTTATAAGGAGAGTGCCTAGTTCGAGGTACTTTTGTATACCATTATCACCCACCCACCCACCCCCCCCCCACCCCACCCTCACTCACTCTCTATGGGTCGTGTAGTGGGTACATGTAGATGTGATAATGATCTCCTTCTGCTTGTAGCAGCACTATAATCCTTCTCCACATCACTGTATGCTGAAAGATGGCTGTGTCTTTCTTCTTCATCCGAACCACTCCCAATCCAGGGTAGAGGCGCATGTGGATCAAACGGCTCCTTAGACACACGCATACCTGGAGGAGTTTCAACAGGAGGAGGAAGAGGAGGTGGCAAGTCGTGTCGGTGGGAGGGAGAGTCAAGAATAGATTTCGCATCAGATTGGTTGGTACTCGATTCGATGCAGGCATCGCTGTCCAAGTACTTCATATTTGGAATGACGTAGGTTGCTATGAATTGTGTCGTAGACTCGGAGGAGGTTTCGGATGATGCAGTCGATTCTTGCAACGATTCAAAGTGTTGTTTTTTATCACTCAGAGTCAATCTCTCCGTGCTGCTGCTGCCACTGCTCTTATTGCTGCTCTCGTTGATGAATTTGTCGAAACGCTGTGATTCCTGTGATTGGTCGCTGTCGTAAACCTCGTCGAGGTAATTTAGGGGGATTTTCCTGCTACCCTGGGGCATAACGAGATCCACTTTAGTCCCGCTGCCCCCAGTCGAGTCACTGCTGTCGCCAAACGTGCCACTAGTAGATTGAGACTGTTGTGAGGGTACTGTCGTTGCTACTGGTTGCTCTGGTGAATGTACCTGTACCTGTGCTGATGAATGGAATGGGCTGATCGATGAGCTTGATGAACTTGATGAACTATGCTTCAGTTGCGGAGTGGAGGAGGCGTGTGAAGGTAGTTTCTGCTTCTGCAATAATTGGTCGATGTCTTCCTTGCTGGTTAGTAAGGAGAGAGGTGATTCCTTGCTGGCCGAGGGGATCGGGAGAGATGGAGAACTGGTCTGTTGTGTGTCCTGCAGCTGCATGGGTTGCGCAATTCCAACAGGTCTGTCGCCATGGTGACGACGGACGTGGACACTAGTTTCGGGGGACATTTGTGAGCTCTGGTCACCGATTGTCTCCATCCTCTGTCTCTTGAGAGTAGGAGCCCCATCCTCAAACTCAAACAAATCGTCAAAATCCCTTTCTCTTCCCAATTGTGTATTTCTTGCCTCCCACGTAGGTTGTTGGCCGTGGTGATCTGATGATAATGGCAGGGGTGTCCCCGTCATTTTTGAGGGGTAGTTTGGTGGGGTCATGTGACCTAGTTGGTAGGTGTGGGCATGGTGCAGGGGTGTGGGAGAGGAGGAGTGTTCGGATGTGGTATCGGCAGCTGCTGTTTCCACTTCATCCATACCCATACATCTGCAAACAATTGTACATAATTTCTTTGTAGCTACTGTACCAAATTCATAAAGATTATGAATAATAGCCATTCTACCGTATATCTTCTAAAAATTCGGCATGAAAATAATAATATTGCTTTAGCTTCGCTGAATTTTTAGACGTTAGTATTCAGCATTGTGTTTGCGTGCGCATTCTATTCCCGTTACACGTGACGACGTTTGCTGAAAATTAGAGACTATTTTCAATCATTCGGTAAAGGGTGCCAAATAATTAGAAGGGCCGAATTTTTAGAAGAAAAATACGGTATATCTCTTCTATGCACCTCATAATTTCTGTTGAGAGCCCGTGTAGTGAAATTTAGCTCTTTAATAAGCAGATTAAGTGTACAAATTTGTTCCACATTATCAGCACCAAACTGTGGCAAATTATGTACATTTATACAAAATCTCACATACAGTCTTAATAACATTATGTCAAACACTAGATTATAAAATCAGGGGTACCCTCTAGCTCTGCTGAAAGGCACCATTTTGATCTACACAAGCCAATGCATTCACACGCCAGGCTTCCAAGCTCCTTGTAAGCTACACAGTTCAACATTCTGCAACCAGCTCACCTTTTACACATACCATACTTCACTATTGCTCATGGTAAGTTTCCTTCTAGCCCAAATTCTGTACACCCTGGGGACGAGGCTAGTATGCCCATGGATACAAACCCTTGTATACCAGCTTTGAGCATCCGCAGCTCGTTCGCAGAGAATAATACTCATAAAGTCAGACCGCCTGTGGCTTATTTTGGCCTTGCTTCATCGCATACGCCCCAAAGAGAGGTATAAGAGAGAGAAAGAAAACTACTGGCTTACGGAGTGACTTGGAGCACAGCAAACACACCAGCTCCACCAGACCGAGTTCAAAGGTCAGACGATCCATGCGCAATTATTAGATCACGTGATAGTCACATGATTGTGGTGGTCTCTATTTGGGTGGTCGGTGAGAGAGGAGTTTGTTTTGTGGCGATTTTTGAAGGCTTTCCCAGTTCCAGCGAAGGTGAAAATAGGTACTATAATACTCTAGACTGCACTAGGCCTATGTAATTACCTGTTTATAGTTATTTAATAAAGTTACTATCTAGGTTGTTTATGACACACTTTTTTGTTTATCGCGGAGTCCAGACGTGACTACCTTCCATACGTAATTTGTACTCCCTAAAAACGTACTTGTGTTGGCTAAACGATTGTTTTAGTCCGAGTTTCTTCTTAATTATTTAGTCCAGGAGTGGGACTGGACTTGAGGCACAATAATAATTGAATTTATGCTGGCTATTTTCTGCTGTAGCCTCTCCTACACAGGGAACATGTCAGCTAATATCGGTGAGACCCGTGTTCGTGATCTCCCAAGGTTCATCGCCAAGAATGTACGTTTCTTTGAGACTGTGGGAAGACTGGCCAGTGCGTATCGAGCCAAGTACGTCACTTGCAAGAATGCCGGGATAAGACCATTCTTCCACATGGGTGCTGTGTGCATGGTGCTCAACTATATGATCGACTACAAGTTCCACCTGAAGTATGAAAAGAACAGCAAGTACCATTGAACCAAGTTGTTATTCTGTGACAGTATTTGTGTCATGTGACTTCCACTCTGGTATATTATTATTATTATGATTATTGTTCAGGTAGTGCTACATGTACTTGGATATAGTGCTATTACATTAATTTTATCGACCATGAATCTCGCAGAGGGTATAATACGTACATTCATATTATACAGGAGACTTGCATGCAATGGGCCATTGCAGGTATCATCTATGAAATGTCCCACTCCCCTCCCCCCCCCCCCCCCCCCCCCCGGGACAGTGTGAGAGTTAGTGTGTCCATTGCCAAAAAAAGTCCGCCCTAGGGGTGGGGAATTTTCTCATTGCGTACACTTGATCCTAATAATTATCCATGATTTGGTGGTTCAGCATGATGGAAAAGAAAGTTTTACTGTGCCTTCTTAAACGAAGGTGTCGGTGTCCCGCCTGGGAGTTTAGGTCCATGCAGGGGGATTCACCTAAAAATTTGGCCCTGGGGGTGCATCTTTACACCATAGATTTTGGCAAATCCCCACCCATGCCCGGGGGGGGGGGGGGGGGGGGGGGGGGGGGGGGGCAATTTGTTGATACCTGCATGCATAAGGTTATCAAGATGGATCTTGTTTTTGATATTTCTGGAGTTCTATTAAATTTAGCTATGGTTAGTTTGAGTGCAACATACGTGTTAATGATTCACTTGAACTTTTACCTGTACGTAACCTTCAGTATTGATGTATACTTGAAAAGGTTAATGCTTCTTTCAGGGGATGCAATGGGCGCTACCAGTGCTCCCAATGAATTTGGTATTACCTAAAAATTCAATGATCAAAACCTGCTATAGTTACTGTAATATTTTCCGACTGTTGCATTTTCTATATTGCATGTATGAATGCGGTCTGGCACTGGCAAGTACAGCTATATAGCGGCTTAGCCTACTGGTTGGTCAATGATCAGAATATCTGTGCATTACTGTTCTTATAATATTATTATCATGATGATATTATGGAACCTAACCTATAAATAATGCTAGCTGTATGCCATGGTGAAGCCAGGCAATTACTGTAATATGATTGCTGGATTGCGTAAACTGTCTATGTCATGAATCTCTATGAGCGATGCTTTCAATGCAACCCACATGCAGGGGTATAGCTAGCTATACTCATCAAAGTATATTTACAAAGAAGCCAATCAATGAATCATAGATCTGGTAAAAACTTCAAGTGTATTTAATTTATAAATCTTACAAAATATACGTAGCTATATATTATAGCTAGAGAGCTTCAGGCGGTAGCTACAGGTAGCGTTATAGATAAAAAAATATATATTATAGCTAGCTAAGGTGTACAGAGTTTGGCAACATCATGCCACGTTCGGTGCATTTTCTGCTCAGTTTCTTTCTAATTAACATGCTTACTACAATGTCATGTATGTGTGCAGATAGCTCAGACCTGTCTACCTGCCCTATATGGACATATCCAAGTCCTTCTGGCAGTGAATGTGTCTGTGGAGCTAGTTTCATTAATATAATTATCTGCAATCCAGAAACATTAGCTATACAACTCATTATGAAATTCTTTTGCTTCATTTTAAACAATGATAACGGCATGAATACCACACTCCTTGGTACCTGTCCTTATGGTGACTTACAGAGACAACCTAAGACATTTAATATGTCCCAAATCTACGAGGATACCAGGTTGTGCTCATTTTACAATCGAAAGGGACAGCTTTGCGGAGAATGTGCAGAAAACTACACCCTCCCTGGCTATTCATATTACCTTGGCTGTGTCAAATGTAACAGTTACAACAACAGATGGATTAAGTTCATAGTTGCTGCTTTTCTTCCACTTACAATTTTTTACATTATAGTGATTATGTTCAGGATATCAGTTACTTCCTCAACACTTAACGCGCTCGTCATGGTCAATCAAATTGCTGCAAGTCCACCAGTGATTCGAAATGTTTATTCCCATAATCTGGTGAGTGATCCTTATCATGTTAGCTATTCTTCACAATTTTTTCTCCAGCTTGCCATTACAATTATTACCATTTGGAATCTTGATTTCTTTCGAAGCTGGTATGGATTTATTTGTATTCATCCTGACTTGAACTACCAGCATGTACTCTTGCTTGAGTATGCTATTGCCATCTATCCATTATTCCTCATATTGCTCACCTTCATCTTGGTCAAACTGCATGATAATTTTGCCTTTGTTGTTTGGCTTTGGAAGCCATTTCACAGATGCTTAGCTGTCTTTCGGAGACAATGGAACATTCGCAGTTACCTTGTCCATGCTTTTGCCACCTTCATTGTCCTATCATATGTCAAAATTCTCAATACATCTTTTGAACTCTTGAGACCCTCACAACTCTATGATGTGCATGGCAACCGCATACTCAAGGCATACTGGTATTATGATGGTAGAGTGGATATGACTTCGAAAGGCTATATTCCGCTCCTACTGCTAGCACTGTTTATGCTACTATTGTTTAATGTATTCCCCTTGGTTCTATTAGCTCTTTATCCCCTCAAATGTTTTCAAAGACTTCTTAATTTCTGCTTAAGTCAAAATTGCAGGCTAGTGCTTCAAATTTACATGGATTCATTTCAGGGCTGCTATGAGGACACTGCACATGATTATCGCCACTTTGCCACACTCTACCTGGCAGTGAGATTCTTGAATCTTCTAATAGCATCTACAATCTCTACCTTCCAGCTGCTGCACTCGTGTTTGTTTTTGCTTTAGCTCTTGTAGCTAAGTTCCAGCCATACAAGAACAAGAGAAATAATATTGTTGACATTATCCTTCTGCTCACAATTATTAGTGTATTCATATCGATGACTATGCATTATGCTGGAGAATTTATGTACCCCAACTTGCCGAATGAGATTATTATGGCCATAACTCTCTTGATTATTCTTGGCTACCAAGTGTTTCTTATCGTGGCTTGTGTTTTCCCTAAGGCTATACAGTGCTACAAGAAGTGTAAAATACTCTTAATCAAGATAATGTGTGATCATGAAGTGAATGAAGGAGATACTAGAGCTCTTTTAAATCATGAGTCTACTAATTACAACTCCTAGAGTTGACACATAAACATGATACTTATTATGAATAACGATCCAAAGCATACATTACTTATTGTTACACTAGCCCTTTATATTTTATGGCAACATGTTTATTAGTGAAAAGCTAAAATTAGCTAAATCATTGTAACATTAATTTTTATCACATGTAATTGTCTAGTAAAATGCATATAATATGCACATATATATCGCTTAGTGCTATCATAATATCGTGAATGTTGCGGATAATTAAGTTTTACTAGTAGAATCAAACAAAATTAATAGTCATTGTTAATTAAACTCATGCATGTACCAAGGCCAGTACAATAGTGAGGTAGCAGCTGCTAGTACCCAGCAAAATGGTAGGCACCCGCACATGTACAGTAATTATGATATTTCAATCAAGGGATTAGTGTAGTAGCTTCGGAATCCATGAAAAAATAATGTATTGTGTGTACATGTGTTGTGTTCAAGGGCCAGTCATAGCTATTAATTAATAGAGCATATAATTGACTGTATTTATATACATGCCTTAGCCTTGGTATGTATACTATATCACGTAGCTACTGTTTTTCTATAGTTTTCTCAGACATGCAGAAATCACTAGTAGGAGTGATGCCCACACATGCAGGCTGGAGTATAATTCAATTTGCTGGCTATATAAGCCTTTTGCTGTGCCAGGTACATAATACATATAATATGTTAACATTGCATACTATCATACACCGTCACGTTATTATAAGTCCACCCTTGCAATTGACAATGTATTTAATATGCATATCATGTAGATACCGATGCATGCTTATTGGCTATGTATTCAAGTTGTGATTGATTCAATCTCCATTAATATGTGACCAAAGAAAATAAAACTACACTGCGGCAAGTTACTAACTATCTATGTCACAAATGTGCATGAGGGATGCACGTGTACCTACTCATCTAAGTATGTATTTACAAATAAGCATGAATCAATGATGTATACATGTCAAGTGAAATAGTCAATAATGCTAGAACATAATACTATAGTATTAGAGCATTAATTATAGCTTCAAGCAGTAGCTAACTAGGTGTGCTATAGACAAGTCTGCATGGTACCCGGCAAATCATTATGCCATGTTTGGTGCATTTTCTGGTCAGTTTCTTTCTAATTAACATACTTACTATGTGTGCAGATAGCTCAAAACTGCCTAGTACCTGCCCTATATGGACATATTCAAGCCATTCTAGCAATGAATGTGTCTGTGGAAATAGTTTCATGGGTGTAATTGTTTGCAACCCAGAAACTTTAGCTGTACAACTTAGTGTGGACTTCTTTTGCTTCATGGTATTTGATAGTAATGGTGTGAATATGACACTCCTTGGTACCTGTCCTTATGGTGAGTCACAATGGCTACCTAGGAACTTTAGCATGTCCCAAATCTATGAAGACAGCAGATTGTGCTCATTTTACAATCGAAAGGGACAGCTTTGTGGAGAATGTGCAGAAAACTACACTCTCCCTGGCTATTCATATTACCTTGACTGTGTCAAATGTAACAATTACGACAACGGATGGATTAAGTTCATAGCTGCTACTTTTCTTCCACAAACAATTTTTTACATTATAGTGATTATGTTCAGGATATCGGTTACTTCCTCAACACTTAATGCTTTCGTCATGGTCAGTCAAATTGTTGCAAGTCCACCAGTGATTCGACTCCTTTATTCCCGTAATCTCGTGAGTGATTCTTATCATGTTAACCATTTTTCACAATTTATTATCCAGCTTGCCATTGCAATTGTTACCATTTGGAACCTTGACTTCTTTCGAAGCTGGTATGGATATATCTGTATTCATCCAGATTTGAACTACCAGCAAGTACTCTTGCTTGAGTATGCCATTGCCATCTATCCATTATTCGGTAGTTTAAGTCAGGATGAATACAGATATGTCCATAGCAGCTTCGAAAGAAATCAAGGTTCCAAATGGTAATAATTGTAATTACAAGTTGTGAAATAAATTGTGAAAAATGGCTAACATGATAAGGATCACTCACCAGATTATGGGAATAAAGGTTTCGAATCACTGGTGGACTTGCAACAATTTGACTGACCATGATGAAAGCATTATTAAGAGTTGAGGAAGTAACTGATATCCTGAACGTAATCACTATAATGTAAAAAATTATTAGTGGAAGAAAAGCAGCAAATATGAACTTAATCCATCCGTTGTTGTAATTGTTGCATTTGACACAGCCAAGGTAATATGAATAGCCAGGGAGGGTGTAGTTTTCTGCACATTCTCCGCAAAGCTGTCCCTTTCGATTGTAAAATGCATATGAGCACAATCTGCTGTCCTCATAGATTTTGGACATACTGAAGTTCCTAGGTAGCCATTGTGACTCGCCATAAGGACAGGTACCAAGGAGTGTCATATTCACACCATTACTATCAAATACCATGAAACAAAAGAAGTCCACACTGAGTCGTACAGCTAAAGTTTCTGGATTGCAAACAATTACTCCCCTGTAACTATTTCCACAGACACATTCATTGCTAGAAGGGCTTGAATATGTCCATATAGGGCAGATACTAGGCAGTTTTGAGCTATCTGCATACATAGTAAGTATGTTGATTAGAAAGAAACTGACCAGAAAATGCACCAAATGTGGCATGATGGTTTGCCGGGTGCCAACTCTGCTGCATGTAACACATCTAGCCACTGATTGAAGCTATAATGCTCTTATTATTAGCATAATTATAATTATGTTTAGTTTGTATCAGCATTATTAACTACACTTGACATGTATAGATAGATCATTGATTCATGCTTGTTTGTAGCTAATTAAAATATATACTTAGATGAGTAGGTACACCCCTCGCATTTGTGACACAGACAGTTAGTAACTTGCCACAGTGTATATATAGTTTTACCTTCTTTGGTCATAATGGAGCTTGAATCAATTATTAGTATGTAGAACTTAAATACATAGCCAATAAGCATGCATCGATATCTACATGTACATGATAGGACATTGTATAAGTGCAATACAAGGGTGGACTGATGCTACAATGACAACGTGTACAATAGTAGACAATATGTGCCTCACAGCGAAAGCCAGCAATGTGCATTGAAAACCATCACTCTTAGTGATTTCTATCAGTTTTTCTAGCAACTTGAGAAAATTATAGCTTAAATTTATCACTTACCAGATGATTGTCACGAATCCGTGATGTGCAAGCAAAATTGCGTGTTGTGTTCAAGCTGCTGCACTCGTGTTTGTTTTCGCTCTAATTAGCTCTTGTAGCTAAGTTCCAACCATACAAGATCAAGAGAAATAACACTGTTGACATTATCCTACTGCTCACGATTATTGTTCCATTCATATCATTAAGTATGCACTATGCCGGAGAGTTTATGTACCAAAACTGAGTGAGAATATTGCTGTCATATCTATCTCAATCATTCTTGGTTACTATGTGTTCCTTATCCTGGCTTGACTGAGTTTTCCCTAAGGGTACTAACAGTACTGCAAGAAGTGTAAATTTACTATCAGTCTTAATCAAGATGATGTGTGAAGTGAATGAAGGAGATAGCTAGAGCTCTTTTAAATCATGCATGAGTCTACTGATTACAACTCATACAATTGACACACAAACATGCACGACAATGACACATAATTAGATTTTACTAGTAGAGTCAAACGAAGTAATTGTAAAGCCCATGCATGCAGCAAAGTACCCAGGAAAGTGATAGGCACCCACACATGTACCATGATAATTTCTAGTGTACTATAGCTGCCATGAAAACGAATTATTAATGTATGCAATACATGCCATATGGGGGCAAAATTGCGTATTCACGGTGTTCAAGTACCCCACATGGTTATAATAATAATATTATGACATACTTTAGCCTTGGTATAATACATGTATTATGTAGTTACTGTGTTTCTATTTTAGCCAAATAAGACTATAATTATGTTGCTAGAAAAACTGATAGAAATCTCTAGAAGTGATGGTTTTTAATGCCCGCACATGCAAGGATTGCGTACAGAAATTTGAAGTGCATGCACATGCCATGGCTTTCACTGTGAGATACATGATAATTAATATCATATTATTTTCTTTCGGTTGAGGCAATGAATTAGACAGAATTTCAAAATAAGCTCCCGTCGGTGCGTCTGCCCTGTGCATGTATAGTCAGGGCTGTCTGCTGCATAACAGGTATGTATGTTTACAGTTTGCTGGTGGATAGCATGTCTAGCAGCAAGGCTGCTGGAACCATGAATTTGTGTTACTGTAACAGTAGTATACACGGGTAGTGTGTGGCTAGTATAGTATTTAGAGGTGTGTTCCAGTAAGGCAGTCATGCACTCTTGGCAACTTACACTGCCTGGCTACATCTCTAAGCAAAAATTGTAGCTAACATGTTGAATTCGCTGAGCCCTTTATTGCAGGATTGAAAGAGATGCCATCCAGCATGCTGGCCGGCCCCTTGCTGAAGGTCTCTGGATCAGGAGGAACCATTCCCGGGACTGCATGATGAAGGACTTGCAGAAGACCCTACAGGCATATCATACCACAGAGAAGAAGCACTCTGCATGCCCTGAACTTGTGGAGCACTAGCTACCTACCCTACCCAGAACGTTTAGTGGGGTGCTAGTCTTGATCTGTTTTTTTTCCTCTCCATTTTCTTCATTTTCAGAGAGATTTTTTCCCATGTGTGTGCCAGCCACACACTCTAAATGAATTAAATGTCTCCTAATTTCTTAGGGCCCACCCCAGGAGCTTATCATTTTTCGTTGTAGCCTTGTGAACAGTAGCTAGGTTGTGTGTTGTGTTCTGTTGGATATCACTTAGTAGGCAGTGTGAACACTCGCACAGTTGCCCACCAACCAAGTATGGTGTGATAGGCATGTGCTATGCATGAAACATGCGCATGCCGCTAAGACGGGAGCAGTACATGACATTGTATACTAACATACATGTCGTCATTGTACCATAAGTCCACGTACCCTTGTATTGTACTTATACATATCATGTAGACATTGATGCATGCTTATTCCAGCTATGTACCAGTATATTCACGTTCTGATTGATTCAAGCTCCATTATGACCAAAGAAGGCAAAACTATACCATGCACGGCAAGTTGATATAGTAACTGTCTATGTCATGTTTGAATGTGAGGGTGCACGTGTACCTGCTCATCTAAGTATATATTTACAAACAAGTGATCTGTACATGTCAAGCATAATAGCTAATCTGCAATAATGCTGTTACAAACTGAAGCTATTATTATAATAAGAGCATTATAGCTTCAAACAGTTACTGTAGTGCTATAGATATAGCCAGGTGTGTTATAGTAGAGTTTGGCACCCAGCTATCATGCCACGTTTGGTGCATTTTCTGGTCAGTTTTTTTCTAATTAACTTGCTTACTATGTGTGCAGATAGCTCAGGCCTGCATAGTACCTGTCCTATATGGACATATCCAAGTCCTTCTGGCAGTGAATGTGTCTGTGGAGACGGTCTCTTTAATATAATTATCTGCAATCCAGAAACGTTAACTATAAAACTCACTGTGAAATTCTTTTGCTTCATGATATTTGATAATAATGGTGTGAATACCACACTCCTTGGTACCTGTCCTTATGGTGACTCACAATGGCTACCTAGGAACTTTAGTATGTCCCAAATCTATGAGGACAGCAGATTGTGCTCATTTTATAATCGAAAGGGACGGCTTTGCGGAGAATGTACAGAAAACTACACCCTCCCTGCATATTCATATTACCTTGGCTGTGTCAAATGCAACAATTACAACAACGGATGGATTAAGTTCATAGTTGCTGCTTTTCTTCCACTAACAATCTTTTACATTATAGTGATTATATTCAGGATATCAGTTACTTCCTCAACACTTAATGCTTTCGTCATGGTCAGTCAAATTGCTGCAAGTCCACCAGTGGTTCGAAACCTTTATTCCCATAATCTGGTGAGTGATCCTTATCATGTTAGCTATTCTACACAATTTATTTGCCAGCTTGTCATTGCAATTGTTACCATTTGGAACCTTGACTTCTTTCGAAGCTGGTATGGATATATCTGCGTTCGTCCTGACTTGAACTACCAGCAAATACTCTTGCTTGAGTATGCTATTGCCATCTATCCATTGTTCCTCATACTACTCACCTTCATCTTGGTCAAGCTGCATGATAATTTTACCTTTGTTATTTGGATTTGGAAGCCATTTCATAGATGCTTAGCTGTCTTTCGGAGACAATGGAACATTCGAAGCTACCTTGTCCATGCTTTTGCCACCTTTATTGTCCTATCATATGTCAAAATTCTAAATACATCCTTTGAATTCCTAAGACCCTCACTACTCTATGATATGCATAGCAACCACATACTCAAGGTATACTGGTATTACGATGGTAGAGTGGATATGACTTCGAAGGGCTATATTCCTATCCTACTGCTAGCACTGTTTATGCTACTGTTGTTTAATGTATTTCCCTTGGCACTGTTAGCTCTCTATCCCTTTAAATGTTTACAAAGACTTGTTAATTTTTGCTTGAGTCAAAAAAGCAGACTAGTGCTTCAAATTTACATGGATTCATTTCACGGCTGCTATGAGGACACTGCACATGATTATCGCCACTTTGCCACACTCTACCTGGCAGTGAGATTCCTGAATCTTCTAATGGCATTTGTGTTTAACTACATTCTCTATTTTTCAGCTGCTACATTCGTGTTTGTTTTCACTTTAGCTCTTGTAGCTAAGTTCCAACCATACAAGAGCAAGAGGAATAATACTGTTGACATTATCCTGCTACTCGCAACTATTAGTGCATTCATATCGTCAAGTATGCATTATGCTGAAGAATTTATGTACCCCAGGCTGCTGAATGATTTCCTTGTAGTCATATCTGTCTTGATTATTCTTGGCTATCAAGTATTCCTTATCCTGGCTTGTGTTTTTCCTAAGGCTATACAGTGCTGCAAGAAATGTAAAACAATCAAGATGATGTGTGAGGTGAGTGAAGAAGAGAGAGCTCTTTTAAATCGTGAGTCTTAGCTACTGATTACAACTTCTATACAACTGACACATAAATTTGATGCTTATTATGATAATGATCCGAAGCATACATTATACATAAATAATATCTAGCTATCAAAATTTAATTCTAAGCCTTTAGTTTTATACTAACATGTTTAGTTAGCTGAATTATTAAATTTTATGACGATTTTCTAGTACAATGCATATACACTTAATGCTATCGTCAATGTTGCAGATAATTAAATTTTAGTGGCAGATCTAGAGTCAAATAAATCATCATTGCTAAATTCATGCATATGCATGTACCAGTACAATAGCAAGGCACCCATGCACAATGTACCATGATAATTTCAATCAAGGGGGTAAATTAATGTGTGCAATACATGACATGGGGGCAAAATTGTGTGTTGTGTTCAAGTGCCCTGCGTGGCTTAGTTATAACATGTATAACTGTATTCTATGGAAGCCAAGAAGTGTAATTTATATATATCTACTGCATGATGCTCATTTAATTTTCACATACGGAGGCACCTTCTTCGCGTGTGGAGAGCCAGCTTTGCATGCGGAGGCAGTTTGTTGGTGTGCTAGAGCTAAATTGCACTTCTCGGCTTCCATAGTATTATGCATGATTAAGCCATGGTATAAATTATTATATATCATGTAGCTACTGTGTTTCTATTTAGCCAAATAAGGCTATAATTTCTCAAGTTTCTAGAAAAACTGACAGAAATCACTAGGAGTGATGGTTTTCAATGCCCACACAATGTCATGCAGGGGTACAATCATCAAAATATGCTTACAGAAATTTGCGGTGCACATTGCTGGCTTTCACTGTGTGGTATACATAATAATAATATCATTGATGACCATCCTGTATTGTGACAATAATACTTAATACAGTAGTCTAAGAGGCATTAATTGCCACTAATTTTGTGGATCTTTATGGCTGCAAGGTCGCTCCACCACAAAACCATAGCTCTCATGCATCGATAAAATTAACTGGCTATATAGCTATCCACCATAATAATATTATGTTATATAGCTAGTTGGATACTCATATATTAACCTATAGTAAGCTTGCGGGATGCGGATTACAGAATCGAATGAAATTGCTCTTCTCGGCTTCCATAGCTATAATTTTATACTGATCTAAGTATATTTACAAATAAGCATGAATCAATGGTCTAGTGTAACGGTCAATAATAGCTATATCCGGATCTTTATTAATAACATTTCTTAGCTATGGTTAGTTTGTGTGCAACATACCTGTTAATGATTCACTTGCAATTGAGTAACCTTCGGTATTGATGTGTACCTGAACAGGATTAATGCTTCTTTCAGGGGATGCTTTGGACGCTGCCAGTGTTCCCAATACATTTTGGCTGAATACCTAAAAATTAATGATCAAAACCTGCTAATATTTCCCTGTTGCATTTTCTATATAATTATTACATGTATGAATGCGGCTTGACACCGGCAAGTAGCTACATGTATATAGGCTAAGGCCTACTGGTTGCATGATCAATGATCATAATGTCTGTGTACATTATTGTTCTTATTGTTATGGAATCTAAGTTAAACCTGTATGCCATGGTGAAGCCAGGCAATTATTGCAATAGTAATGATTGCTGGACTGCATAAACTGTCTATGTCATGAATCTCTATGAGTGATGCTTTGAATGCAGCCCACAGGCAGGGGTATAGCTACTCATCAAAGTATATTTACAAAGAAGCCAATGATGAATCATAAAAATTTCAAGCGTAAATCTTACAAACTTTATGTAGCTTTATAGAGAGCTTCGAGCGGTTGCTACAGATAGTGCTATAGATAAAAAAATATTATAGCTAGAGAGTTTGGCAACATCATGCCATGGCACGTTTGGTGCATTTTCTGGTCAGTTTCTTTCTAATTAACATCCTTACTACATGTATGTGTGCAGACAGCTCAGACCTGTCTACCTGTCCTATATGGACATTTCCGAGCCCTTCTGGCAATGATTGTGTCTGTGGAGATAGTCTCATTAATATAATTATCTGCAATCCAGAAACGTTAGCTATACAACTCCTTGTGAAATTCTTTTGCTTCATACTAAACGATGATAATGGTGTAAATACCACACTCCTTGGTACCTGTCCTTATGGTGACTTACAGACACAACCTAGGATCCTTAGTATGTCCCAAATCTACGAGGACAGCAGTTTGTGCTCATTTTATAATCGAAAGGGACAGCTTTGTGGAGAATGTGCACAAAATTACTCCCTCCCTGGCTATTCATATTACCTTGGCTGTGTTAAATGTAACAATTACAACAATGGATGGATTAAGTTCATAGTTGCTGCTTTTCTTCCACTAACATTCTTTTACATTATAGTGATTATGTTCAGGATATCGGTTACTTCCTCAATACTTAATGCTTTCGTCATGGTCAGTCAAATTGCTGCAAGTCCACCAGTGGTTCGAAACCTTTATTCCCATAATCTGGTGAGTGATCCTTATCATGTTAGCCATTTTTCACAATTTATTTGCCAGCTCGTCATTGCAATTGTTACCATTTGGAATCTTGACTTCTTTCGAAGCTGGTATGGATATATCTGTATTCATCCTGACTTGAACTACCAGCAAATACTCTTGCTTGAGTATGCTATTGCCATCTATCCATTATTCCTCATACTACTCACCTTCATTACCCCGCGTGCGCGCATGCGCAGCAGGGGGTAAAGCAATCGGTTTGTCTGTTGTCTGTTGTCTGTTGTCTGTCGTCTGTCGTCTGTCAGCATAAAAATCGGCAAATCTCAACATTTAAGCAAAAGTAGGGTCAATAAATGGGATAAAATGGTGTAAGACCGCGAAAAAACACCTTCTGTCTCATTCTTAACCCCAGGTAATACCTAGGGAAGCTACAAATCGTGCGAGTATGTCGGACACGCCTACATCGGACACGCCCACCTAGTACTTCATGAAGTCTATTGCGCATGCTCGAGCTATTCCACTATTTCTAGGGAGTCTACTGCGCATGCTCAAGCTGCTCTACAGCACGCTTCTAGCACAAATTAATGTTACATTATGTGATCATGGATCTCAGAAGGGAACAAAAAAGTTCAAGAGTAGCAAGAGATCCAAGGAAGCTAGAAATTATGCGAGTATGTCGGACACGCCTTCATCAATATCGGACATGCCCACCTAGCACCTCATGAACTCTGCCATGGGAGTCTACTGTGCATGCTATAGAGCTGCTCTACAGCATACGTCTAGCACAAAATTAATGTCATTTGTGATCATGGCTCTCAGAAGGGAACGAAAAAGTTCATGAGTAGCAAGAGACTAAGGCCAATCAAACTACATTGTTAGTTTCTCGTCCACCTGTTTTTATATTTCTATGCGGGCGGGCGGTCATTATTCATTATTCATTATTCAATATTATGGCATTTTGAGGGTGTGGTTTCCTTGAACCGCCCAAATAATTAGCAAAAAAAGGTGTGGCTGGTGTTTCAAGGCAATAATGAAGGCAGATGCGGTAGGTAGAAACCGACGCGGGAGGTGACGAGAAACTAATATTCAAGTTTGTGTGGCCTAAACTTCAAAGAACAGAGGTCTCAGGCATGGCCATGGGGGAGATTGCAATGGCACGCGGGGTATGTCTTGGTCAAGCTGCATGATAATTTTGCCTTTGTTGTTTGGCTTTGGAAGCCATTTCACAGATGCTTAGCTGTCTTTCGGAGACAATGGAACATTCGAAGCTACCTTGTCCATGCTTTTGCCACCTTTATTGTCCTATCATATGTCAAAATTCTCAATACATCGTTTGAACTCCTGAGACCCTCACAACTCTATGATATGCATAAAAATCACATACTCAAGGCATACTGGTATTACGATGGTAGAGTGGATATGATTTCGAAGAGCTATATTCCTATTCTCTTTCTAGCACTGTTTATGCTACTGTTGTTTAATGTATTTCCCTTGCATGGTTCTGTTAGCTCTTTATCCCTTCAGATGCTTTCAAAGACTTCTTAATTTTTGCTTAAGTCAAAATTGCAGGCTAGTGTTTCAAATTTACATGGATTCATTTCATGGCTGCTATGAGGACACTGCACATGATTATCGCCATTTTGCCACACTCTACCTCGTAGTGAGATTCCTAAATCTTCTAATGTCATTTATATTTGACTATAATCTCTACCTTTCCACTGCTACACTCGTGTTTGTTTTCGCTCTAACTCTTGTAGCTAAGTTCCAGCCATACAAGAACAAGAGAAATAACACTGTTGATATTATCCTGCTACTCATGATTACTATTGCATTCATATTGTCAAGTATGCATTATAATGCTGAAAAGTTTATGTACCCTAAATTGCTGAATGGGATTGTTGTATCCATAATTGTCTTGATTGTTATTGGCTATCTGGTATTCTTTATCCTGGCTTGTGTTTTCCCTAAGGTTATACAGTGCTGCAAGAAATGTAAAACACTCCTATTTACCAAAATCAAGTTGAGTGAAGTGAATGAAGAAGATAGACCTCTCTTAAATGAGTATACTGATTAACCTATAACTCCAATGCAGGTGATACACAAACAGAAATGTGTCCTATATTATTATTATTATAATGATAAAACATGTTCTGATACTTTAGTTGTGATAACATGTTTTGTAATTATTAGTTAGATGCATAGTGTGAGCCCATGCTACTTTTCTAGTACACAATACGTAACATGATACATTTATCACTCATTATTATCATCAAGTTTGCACACAATAAAGAACTTATCAAGTATTAAAATTAGTGGTGGGTGGGGATCACTGTTTGCACAGTGGCATCTGTCTGGCCATCCAAGTTCAAGAAGCTGTACTGTATCGGATTGGTTGTTGGCATCATTTCTCCTATGTGAGTACGGTATGTTTTCAGTATCCTTTAAAATTTTGTTTTCGCTATGATATTAATACAGTAACTGTGTATATGGCAAGGTTGAGGGTTGTTGCACTGTCAAGCATGGCTAAGGGTTAATAAATTTGAGTACGAGCCCTCAAGTTTGCAATTGGTTGTGTCGGTTTTAAGAGATGAACATAATATTATTATTATAAGATTAATTTATTGGTTACTATGGGGGATCCAGTTGTGTTGGTATACATATATGATTGGTAGTTAGATTTCGGGTAGTCATATCTGCATGTGTATGTTTTTGGGGATAGGGGTTGATAGGTTTTGGTAGTTCAATGTGTAGCTATTTCTGGGATAGGGGTTGAGATCTACGGTCAGCAGCTATATGTTTGGGATGGGATGTTTATGTTTTCTTTTTAGATGAGGGTGAATCTGATGTTGGATACGGTATGGATTGTTTGGACGGAGATCTCCTTTAGTGACTAAAATTTCACTTGATTTTTGGACATATTTTTGATTAGGGGGATCATGGTTAGTATGATTCGCTTGAATTATTAATGTCATGCGGGGTGGTGGCTATATATAGGTTGTGAATATCACTGTATTCTGTAGGGTTTGATTCTCAGCCTGAGTATAGATGGCCAAATTGACAGTTTGTAAATGGTGTCTCCAAACCTTGAATAAATTAATAGGTAACTAGGTTCGGGTATCTGTTTGTGTATGATATGACAATTTTGGGTTTGGAGTTGCATGGCGTCATTATTGGTTGTATGGCATACTTTCTTTGTTTATCTCAGAGTCCAGAGGTGACCACTTTCCACTCCCCAATTTTTTCCGTTACAGGGAAACGTCGGCTAATATTGGTGAGACCCGTGTTAATTCGTGATCTCCCAAGGTTCATTGCCAAGAACATATGTTTCTTTGAGACTGTGGGAAGACTGGCCAGTGCGTATCGAGCCAAGTATGTCACTTGCAAGAATGCCGGGATAAGACGGTTCTTCCACATGGGTGCCGTGTACATAGTTCTCAATTATAATATTATGATTGCCACTACAAGTTCCATCTGAACTACGAAAAGAACACTGTCAGCAAGTACCATTGAACCAAGTTATTATTTTGTGACAGTATTTGTGTCATATGCATGACTTCCACTCTGGTATAATAATTATTATTATTGTTCATGTAGTGCTACTTGTATTGTAGTGATGTTATTTATCGATTATGAATCTTGTAGACTAGGGGTATATACATTCATATATAGCTATACAGGAAACTTGCATGCAATAGGTCATTGTGTATATGTAAGGCTACACTGTGGCAAGTTACTAACTGTCTATGTCACAAATGTGAGGAGTGCATGCATGTGTACCTACTCATCTAAGTATATATTTACAAATAAGCATGAATCAATGTTCTATACATGTCAAGTGAAATAGTCAATAATGCTAGAACATAATACCATAATAGTATTTTATGAGCATTATAGCTTCAAGCAGTAGCTAGCTAGGTGTGTTATAGCAGAGTTTGGTACCCGGCTAATCATCATGATATCTTTGGTGCATTTTCTGGTCAGTTTTTTTCTAATTAACATACTTACTATGTGTGCAGATATAGCTCAAAACTGCCTAGTACTTGCCCTATATGGACATATTCAAGCCCTTCTAGCAATGAATGCGTCTGTGGAAATAGTCTCATGGGTGTAATTGTTTGCAACCCAGAAACTTTAGCTGTACAACTCAGTGTGGACTTCTTTTGCTTCATGGTATTTGATAGTGGTAATGGTGTGAATACCACACTCCTTGGTACCTGTCCTTATGGTGACTCACAATGGCTACCTAGGAATTTCAGTATGTCCCAAATCTATGAAGACAGCAGGTTGTGCTCATGTTACAATCGAAAGGGACAGCTTTGCGGAGAATATGCAGAAAACTACACCCTCCCCGCCTATTCATATTATCTTGGCTGTGTCAAATGTAACGACTATAACAACGGATGGATTAAGTTCATAGCTAGTTGCTGCTTTTCTTCCACTAACAATTTTTTACATTATAGTGATTATATTCAGGATATCGGTTACTTCCTCATCACTTAATACTTTCGTCATGGTCAGTCAAACTATTGCAAGTCCACTAGTGATTCGACTCATTTATTCCCATAATCTCGTGAGTAATTCTTATCATGTTAGCCATTTTTCACAATTTATTATCCAGCTTGCCATTACAATTATTACCATTTGGAATCTTGATTTCTTTCGAAGCTGGTATGGATATATTTGTATTCGTCCTGACTTGAACTACCAGCAAATACTCTTGCTTGAGTATGCCATTGCCGTCTATCCATTATTCCTCATACTACTCACCTTCATCTTGGTCAAGCTGCATGATAATTTTACCTTTGTTGTTTGGATTTGGAAGCCATTTCACAGATGCTTAGCTGTCTTTCGGAGACAATGGAACATTCGAAGCTACCTTGTCCATGCTTTTGCCACTTTTATTGTCCTATCATATGTCAAAATTCTCAATACATCCTTTGAACTCCTGAGACCCTCACAACTCTATGATATGCATAGCAACCACATACTCAAAGCATACTGGTATTACGATGGTAGGGTGGATATGACTTCGAAGGGCTATATTCCTATCCTAGTGCTAGCGCTGTTTATGCTACTGTTGTTTAATGTGCTTCCCTTGATACTGTTAGCTTTCTATCTCTTCAAATGCTTTCAAAGACTTCTTGATTTTTGTATAAGTCAAAATTGCAGGCTAGTGATTCAAATTTACATGGATTCATTTCATGGCTGCTATGAGGATTCTTCACATGATTATCGCCACTTTGCCACACTCTACCTGGCAGTGAGATTCCTAAATCTTCTAATATCATCTGTATTTGACAACACTCTCTACCTTTCCACTGCTGCACTCGTGTTAGTTTTCGCTCTAACTCTTGTAGCTAAGTTCCAGCCGTACAAACACAAGAGAAATAACACTGTTGATATTGTCCTGCTACTCACGATTACTATTGCATTCATATCGTCAAGTATGCATTGTGCAGACGAGTTTATGTACCCCAAATTGCTGAATGGGATAATTGTAGCCATATCTGTTCTGTTCTAATTATTCTTGGCTACCAAGTGTTCCTTATCCTGGCTTGTGTTTTCCCTAAGGCTATACAGTGCTGTAAGAAATGTAAAACACTCCTATTGATCAAAATCAAGTTGAGTGAAGTGAATGAAGAAGATAGACCTCTCTTAAATGAGTATCATGACAGAGTAAATTAACTACAACTCCAATACAGTTGATACACATACATATCATATATTATATTATTATGTTATCCCAGAATATTGATAACTTAAAGACATGTTTTGTACTTTAGCATGCTAGTTATGACAACATGCTTTTAGTGAAAATTATTTTAGTTAGATGCAATATTTTTTATATGCGCCTATGCTACTTTTCTCATACAAAATACATATGATACATAGTATCACTTATTACTATCATCAAGACTGCACAATAAGGAACTTAAAATCAGTGGTGGGTGGCCCGGGATCAATTATTATTGCACTGTGACATCCGTACTGTCTGGCCATCCAAATTCCTGGTTCAAGAAGCTGTACTGGCCGGATCGGTTGTTGGTATCTGTTCTCTTAGGATTTGCTTATGTGAGTGTATGTTTTCAGTACTGTCAAGCATGGCTAAGGGTTAACGAATTTAAGTACGAGCCCTCAAGTTTGTAATTGGTTGTGTTGGTTTTAAGAGACGTGTGTATCTGGTTGTGTTGGTACGTGAATGTATGATTGGTGGTTAATAGGTTTCGGTAGTTCGGTGTACGTTTTTGGGGATAGGGGTTGATATGTTTCGTTAGTTCAATTTATATTTCTGGGATAGGAGTTGAAGTCTACAGTCAGTATGTGGTTGGGATGGGTATATATATATTTTGTGGATGAGGGTAATGTGATGGATTGTTTACTCTGGATTGTTTAGATGGAGATCTTCTTTAGTGACAATTTCACTTGATATTCGATTTGATTAGGTGGATCATAATTAGATTAGAATTGATTTGCTTGAATTATTAAATGTCATGTGAGTTGTGAATATCACTGTATTCTGTAGGATTTGATTTTCATCCTGAGTATAGGAAGCTAAATTACTGTTTGAAAATGGTGTCTCTTAATTTATTTGTTAACAGGTAACTATAATTATTATTATATATAGGTTCAGGTATCTGTTCATGCATAATAGGTTTGGAGTTAGCGTCATTTAATAATTATAGGTTGTATAGCATACTTCCATTATTTATCACGGAGTCCAGAGGTGACCACCTTCCACTCCCTAAAAAGTTGTGTTTCTTCTGTTACAGGGAAAAATTAATATCAGCTAATAATATTGGTGAGACCCGTGTTCATGAGATGCATAAAAATAATATTATTATAGTACATGATATTGTACTACCATACACGTTGTCATTGTAACGTACGTCCACCCTTGTAATACATAACTTCGTGTAGATATTGATGCATGCTTATATTCCAGCTACTCAAGTTCTAATTGTTTCAAGCTCCATTATGACCAAAGAAGGTAAAACTACACTGTGGAAATTTGATACTCATGTACTATCTATGTCACAAAATTAATCTCTGGCTTGAATGCAAGGGGTGTACCTACTCATCTATGAATCAATGATCTATAATACATTTCAAGTGTAATAGTCAATAATAAACTGAAGCTATTATTATACAATAAGAGCATTATAACTTCAAGCAGTAGTACTTTAGCTGTAGCTATAGGTGTGTTACAGTAGAGTTTGGCACCCGGCAAATCATCATGCCACGTTTGGAGCATTTTCTGGTCAGTTTCTTTCTAATTAACATACCTACTTACTATGTGTGCAGATAGCTCAAAACTGCCTTCCTGTCCAATATGGACATATCCAAGCCCTTATGGCAAAGTCTTAGAATGTGTCTGTGGAAATAGTCTCTGCATGTATACAGTTATCTGCAACCTAGAATCGTTAACTGCATTATGAAATTCTTTTGCTTCATGCTTTTCAATGATAATGGTATAAATATCACACTCCTTGGTACCTGTCCTCATGGTAACTCATGCACATGTCAAAATTCTCAATACATCTTTTGAACTCTTGATCTTGAGACCCTCACAACTTTGTAATGTGCACGTGCATAGCAACCACGTACTCAAGGCATACTGGTTACAATGGTAGAGTGGATATGACTCCTAGTGCTAACAGTATTAAATTTTATTTATGCTACTGTTATTTAATGTATTCCCCTTGGTTCTGTTAGCTCTTTATCCCTTCAAATGCTTTCAAAGACTTCTTGATTTTTGCTTAAGTCAAAACTGCAGGCCAGTGCATCAAATTTACATGCCACGGATTCATTTCATGGCTGCTATGAGGACACTGCACATGATTATCGCCACTTTACACTCCACACTCTTCCTGGCAGTGAGATTCCTAAAACTTCTAATGGCATCTGTGTTTAACTACATCCTCTACCTTCCAGCTGCTGCACTCTTGTTGTAGCTAAGTTCCAGCCGTATATACAATCACAAGAGGAATAACACTGTTGACATTATCCTGCTACTCGCAATTATTATTGTATTCACTTCATCAACTATGATACTTAAAAGTTTATGTACCCCTGGTTGCTGAATGATCTAATTGTATAGCCATACCTGTTTTGATTATTCTTGGCTACCATGCAAGTGTTCCTGGCTTGTATTTTCCTAAGGCTATACAGTGCTGCAAGAAATATAAAGTACTCTTAATCAAGATGATGTGTGAAGTGAATGAAAGAGATCGATAGAGCTCTTTGAAATCACGAGTCTACTGATTACTCCTAGAGTTGACATATAAACATGACACTCGTTATGAATAATGATCTGAAGCATAATAATGCTAAGCCTTAGTTTTATGGCAACATGTTTAATATTAGTGAAAAGCTAAAGTTATAGCTAAATCATTACATTTATGTTTCTATAGTACAATGCATAATATATGCACACATCGCTTAGAGCTATCATCAATATTGTAGTTTCACTGGTAGAGTCAAACAAATTATCAGTGCCAAACCCATGCGTGCATGTACCATGGCCAGTACAATTATATATAGTGAGGTACCTAGTACCCAAGAAAGTGGTAGGCACCCATACATGTACTAAGATCATGTTTCAGTCAAGGGGTTAGTAGTGCCCCACATTTAATAACATGACTGTATTGTGCATGCCATGCTTTATAGCCTCATTGGTATGCATATACTATGATGTATAGCTACTGCTTTTCTATTAAGGCTATAATTTTCTCAAGTTGCTAGACAAACTGACAGAAATCACTAGAAGTGATAGTTTTCAATGCCCACACATGCATGCATGCAGGAGTATAATCATCAAAATATTCATGCTTACAGAAATTTGCGGTGTATGCACATTGCTGGCTTTCGCTGTGAGGTATACCATTGTAACATAAGTCCACCTTTTTACTATACTTTGTATATTATACATATCATGTAGATATTGATGCATGCTTATTCTAGCTATTCAAGTTCTGATTAATTCAAGCTCCATTATGACCAAAGAAGGTAAACCTACACTGTGGCAAGTTGATACTAACTATAATAATAATATTATTATCTTTGTCACAAATCTCTGGTTTGAATGCGAGGGGTGTACCTACTCATGCAAGTATATTTATAAATAAGTATGAATCGAAGATCTATAAATGTCAAATGTAATAGTCAATAATGCTATTACAAAGTGAAGCTATTATTAATAGAAGTGTATTGTAGCTTCAAGCAGTCATATATAATAGTGCTATAGATATATAGCTAGGAGTGTTACAGTGGAGTTTGGCACCAGGCAAACCATCATGCCACGTTTGGTGCATTTTCTGATCAATTTCTTTTTAGTTAACATGCGTACTATGTGTGCAGATAGTTCAGATCTTCCTACCTGTCCTTTATGGACATATCCGAGCCCTTCTGGTAGTGAATGTGTCTGTGGAAGTAGTCTTTATAATATGATTATCTGCGACCCAGAAACATTAACTATACAACTCACTGTGGACTTCTTTTGCTTCATGGTATTTGATAGTAATGGTGTGAACATCACATTCCTTGGTACCTGTCCTTATGGTGACTCACAATGGTTACCTAGGAACTTTAGCGTGTCTCAAATCTATGAGGACAGCAGATTGTGCTCATTTTACAATCGAACGGGACAGCTTTGTGGAGAATGTACAGAAAACTACACCCTTCCTGCCTATTCATATTACTTTGGCTGTGTCGAATGCGATAATTACAAAAACGGATGGATTAAGTTCATAGTTGCTGCTTTTCTTCCACTAACCATTTTTTATACTGTAGTAATTATATTCAGGATATCAGTTATTTCCTCAAAATTTAATGCTTTTGTCATGGTCAGTCAAATTGCTGCAAGTCCACCAGTAATCAGAAACCTTTATTCCCATAATCTGGTGAGTGATCCTTATCATGTTAGCTATTTCTTTCAATTTACTCTCCAGCTTGCCATTGCAATTATTACCATTTGGAACCTTGACTTCTTTCGGAGCTGGTATGGATATATTTGTATTCATCCAGATTTGAACTACCAGCAAATACTCTTGCTTGAGTATGCAATTGCCATCTATCCATTATTCCTCATACTACTCACCTTCATCTTGGTCAAGCTGCATGATAATTTTGCCTTTGTTGTTTGGATTTGGAAGCCATTTCACAGATGCTTAGCTGTCTTTCGGAGACAATGGAACATTCAAAGCTACCTTGCCCATGCTTTTGCCACCTTTATTGTCCTATCCTATGTCAAAGTTCTCAATACATCTTTTGAACTCTTGAGACCCTCACAACTCTATGATATGCATGGCAACCACATACTCAAGGCATACTGGTACTACGATGGTAGAGTGGATATGACTTCGAAGGGCTATATTCCTATCCTATTTCTAGCACTGTTTATGCTACTGTTGTTTAATGTATTCCCCTTGGCACTGTTAGCTCTCTATCCTTTCAAATGCTTTCAAAGATTTCTTAATTTTTGCTTAAGTCAAAACTGCAGGCTAGTACTTCATATATATATGGATTCATTTCAAGGCTGCTATGAGGACACTACACACGATTATCGCCACTTTGCTACACTCTACCTGGCAGTGAGATTCCTGAATCTTCTAATGGCATCCATATTTAACTACACTCTCTATCTTCCAGCTGCTGCACTCGTGTTTGTTTTTGCTCTAACTCTTATAGCTAAGTTCCAGCCATACAAGAACAAGAGGAATAACACTGTTGATATTATTCTGCTACTCACGATCATTATTGCATTCGCATCATCAAGTATGAATTATGCTGAGTTTATGTACCCCCGGCTGCTAAATGGGATAATTTTAATCTTATCCTTCTTGATTGTTCTTGGCTACCAAGTGTTCCTTATCTTAGCTTGTGTTTTCCCTAAGGTTATACAGTGCTGCAAGAAATGTAAAACACTCCTATTGACCAATATCAAGATGAATGGAGTGAATGAAGAAGATAGACCTCTCTTAAATGAGTACTGATTAAACTACAACTCCAATACGGTTGATGCATAAACATGTCACATATCATGCCATCCCAGAATAATGATAAGACATGGTTTGTACTTGAGCATCTTAGTTGTGACAACATATTTATTAGTGATAATTACTTTAGTTAGATGCATAATTTCTTATGTGCATGGGCCTATGCTACTTTGTCTAGTACAAAATACATGATACATATTATATCATTTATTACTATCATCAAGAGATGCACAATTATAAGGAACTAACTACCGTATCCGATCTAATTAACGCGCCTCTCTAATAGATGCGCCACCTCGGCCTGAAGTGCAATTTCCACGCTCTATTTAAATGCGCCCACCCACGCGTCCCTATACTTTTGTGTACAAATTTTGCGCGCCACCTGGTCGCGAAGGATAATTTTCAGGCTCTAATTGCGCGCCACCCAGCACTCGTAATTATTTTTTCATGGCGCGTTAATTAGATCGGATACGGTAAGTATTAAAATCAGATCACTTGCGCTGTGGCATCTGTACTGTCTGACCATCCAAATTCCTGGTTGAAGAAGCTGTACTGGATTGGTTGTTGGCATTATTTCTCTTAGGATTTGTTCATGTGAGTGTATGTTTTCAGTATCATTTTTGTTTAATAATAATAATAATAATAATAATTTGCTATGATATTAATACTGTGTATATGGCAAGGTTGAGGGTTGTTGCACTATCAAGCATGCATGGCTAAGGGTTAATGAATTTGATTGAGTTTAAGTATGAACCCTCAAGTTTGGTCGTGTCAGTAAGAGACAAGCGTATTACCGTAAGACGGGTTTTAATTGCGTAGATTAATGATTATTTTCTAGTCAAGTCAGGCCAATTAAATTGCAAATCCAATAATTGCGATGGATGACCCTGTATAGTACTGTTACAGTAGTATACGTGCTTGCAAACCTATTAATTACGTAACATAGAAAAACTCGGAATTCATAATTAATAGATACTCCCAATTAAAACCCGGTCTCTGATAGTATAATATTAATTATTTATTATTCCCAAAATGTACACTGAACTACTGAAATCTAACTACCAATCACACATCGGCACACATCGGCATGTGTGATTGGTATATAGTTAGGTTTTGGTAGTTCAGTGTACGTTTTGGGGAGAACAGTTTAATTAGGTTTTGGTAGTTCAATGTGTATTTATGGGATAGGCATTGAGGTCTAAAGTCAGTATGTGGTTGCATGGGATGGGGTATATTATAATTTTATCAAATGGGGGTGAATTTGATGTTGGATATGGATTATTTAGACGGAATCTCCTTTTACTTTGGTTTTACCTATTACTAGGGGGATCATGGTTGTATTAGACATTGTCAATGAGTGATTCGCTTGATGTCATGTGGGGTGGTGGCTAGGTTGGGAATATCACTGTATTCTGTAGGGTTTTATTTTCAGCCTGAGTAGGCGGCCTAATTGCTGTTTGTAAATGGTACATGTCTCAAATTAAACCTTGAATAACATAATTTGCTTAAAAGGTATAGCTAACTAAGTTCGGATATCTGTATTAATTTTAGGTTTGGAGTTATCATCATGCATTAAATTTTATAGGTTGTATATAGCACACTTTATTTGCTTATCACAGAGTCCAGAGGTGACCGCCTTCCACTCCCTAAAAACTTTTTTTTCCATTAAAGGGACAACACGAGAGCAGCAGCAGCTGGAAGATATTATTATAGAGGATGTCCAGCTGCTGCACTCATGTATAGTTTTCGCTTTAGCTCTTATAGCTAAGTTACAAGCACAAGAGGAATAACACTGTTGACATTATCCTGCTACTCGCGATTATTTTTGCATTCGTTTCGTCAACTATGCATTATGCTGAAGAGTTTATATATATACCCCAAGCTGGTGAATGATCTCATTGTAGCTATAGCTATCTGTCTTGATTATTCTTGGCTACCAAGTGTTCCTTATCCTGGCTTGTGTTATACGGTGCTGCAAGAAGTGTAAAATACTCTTAATCAAGATGATGTGTGATTCAGAAGTGAATGAAGGAGATAAAGCTAGCTCCTTTAAATCATGAGTCTACTGATTAGCTACAACTCCTAGAGTTAAATGATACAGACCCAGGAAAGTGATATAGGCACCCGCACATGTACAGTAACTATGATATTTCAATCAACTGATTCAGAAGTAGCTTCTATGAAAAATTAATGTATTGTGTGCTGTGTTCAAGTGTCCCACATGGCTATAACATGGCTGTTACAGTATTATGCATGCTTTAGCTTTGCATGGTATGTATACTGTATCATGTAGCTTTTTCTATTAATTTCTCAAGTTGTTAGAAAAGCTGACAGAAATCACTATTAGGAGTGATAGTTTTCAATGGCCACACATGCAGAGGTATAATCATCAAAATATACATGCGTGCTTATAGAAATTTGCGACAGGCACATTGCTGGCTTTCGCTGTGAGGTATAATATAGCTACATAAAATTGTATACTATCATACACGTTGTCATTGTAACATAAGACTTAGTCCACCTTTTTACTATATACGTTGTATAATATACATATAATGTAGATATAGATGCATGCTTATTTCAATTAGCTATGTATTCAAGTTCTAATTGATTCAAGCTCCATTATGACCAAAGAAGGTAAAACTACACTGTGGCAAATTGATACTTACTGTCTATGCCACAAATCTCTCGTTTGAGTGCAAGGGGTGTATAGATCTACCTACTATTCTAAGTATTATTAATTTTACAGACAAGCATGAATTAATGATCTGTATATTAGCTATGTGACGTGTAATAGTCAATAAAACTGAAGTTATATATTGAGTATTATAGCGTCAAGCAGTAGTGCTACATCTATAGCTATAGCTAGCTAGGTGAGTTACAGTATAGAGTTTCAAATTGGCACCCACCAGGCCGTCATGCCACATTTGGTGCATTTTCTAGTTGGTTTCTTACTAATTAATATTATGCTTACTACGTGTTCAGATAGCTCAGACGTGTCTACCTGTCCTCTATGGACATATAGAAGCCCTTCTGGCAGTGAATGTATCTGTGGAGATAGTCTTTTAAATATAATTATCTGCAACCCAGAAACGTTGGCTATACAACTCACTGTGAAATTCTTTTGCTTCATGGTACTTGATAGTAATGGTGTGAATACCACACTCCTTGGCACCTGTCCTTATGGGGGCTTACAGACACTACCTAGGACCTTTAGTATGTCCCAAATCTATGAGGAAAGCAGCTTGTGCTCATTTTATAAACGAAAGGGACAGCTTTGCGGAGAATGTGCAGAAAACTACACCCTCCCTGGCTATTCATATTACCTTGGTTGTGTCAAATGCAACAATTACAACAACGGATGGATTAAGTTCATAGTTGCTGCTTTTCTTCCAGTAACCATTTTTTATATTCTAGAGATTATATTCAGAATATCTGTTACTTCCTCAACACTTAATGCTTTCGTCATGGTCAGTCAAATTGCTGCAAGTCCACAAGTGATTCGAACCATTTATTCCCATAATCTGGTGAGTGATCCTTATCATGTTAGCTATTCTTCTCAATTTATTCTCCAGTTCTTCATTGCAATTTTTACCATTTGGAATCTTGATTTCTTTCGAAGCTGGTATGAATATATTTGTATTCATCCTGACTTAAACTACCAGCATGTACTCTTGCTTGAGTATGCTATTGCCATCTATCCATTATTCCTCATACTACTCACCTTCATTTTGGTCAAGCTGCATGATAATTTTGCCTTTGTTGTTTGGCTTTGGAAGCCATTTCACAGATGCTTAGCTGTCTTTCGGAGACAATGGAACATTCGAAGCTACCTTGTCCATGCTTTTGCCACCTTTATTGTCTTATCATATGTCAAAATTCTAAATACATCCTTTGAACTCCTGAGACCCTCACAACTCTATGATATGCATGGCAACCACATACTCAAGGCATACTGGTATTACGATGGTAGAGTGGATATGACTTCGAAGGGCTATATTCCTATCCTAGTGCTAGCACTGTTTATGCTACTGTTGTTTAATGTATTTCCCTTGGTTCTGTTAGCTCTTTATCCCTTCAAATGTTTTCAAAAACTTCTTAATTTTTGCTTGAGTCAAAATTGCAGGCTAGTGCTTCAAGTTTACATGGATTCATTTCACGGCTGCTATGAGGACACTACACATGATTATCGCCACTTTGCCACACTCTACCTGGCAGTGAGATTCCTAAATCTTCTAATGTCTTCCATATTTGACAATACTCTCTATCTTCCAGCTGCTGCACTCGTGATTATTTTCGCTCTAACTCTTGTAGCTAAGTTCCAGCCATACAAGAACAAGAGAAATAACATTGTTGATATTATCCTGCTACTCACGATTACTGTTGCATTCATATCGTCAAGTATGCATTATGCAGACAAGTTTATGTACCCCAAATTACCAAATGGGATAATTGTAATCATATCTATCTTAATTATTCTTGGCTACCAAGTGTTCCTTATCCTGGCTTGTGTTTTCCCTAAGGTTATACAGTGCTGCAAGAAATGTAAAACACTCATATATATTGACCAAAATCAAGATGAGTGAAGTGAATGAAGAAGATAGACCTCTTTTAAATGAGCACTGATTAAACTACAACTCCAATATATACAGTTAATACACGAACGTGTCACATAATAACAATAATATTATGATATCCCAGAATAATGATAAGACATGTTCTGAACAATTTTGTACTTTAGCATCTTAGTTGTGACAACATGCTTATTAGTGAAATATATAATGCTTAGATGCATAATTTTTTTTATGTGGCCTATGCTACTTTTCTAGTACAAAATACATTATTCATGTATCACTTATTACTATCATCAAAATTGCATAATAAGGAACTTATCAGTATAAAAAATTAGTGGTGGATGGGGATCACTCGCACAGTGGCATCTGTCTGGCCAATCAAATTTCTGGTTCAAGAAGCTGTATTGGATCGGTTAATTGTTGGCATCATTTCTCTTAGGATTTGTTTATGTGAGTGTTTTCAGTATCCTTTTTGTTTTCACTAGGATACTAAATTAATACAAGGTTGAGGGTTACCAGTATTGCACTATTAAGCATGGCTACGGGTTAATGAATTTAAGTATGAGCCCTCAAGTTTGGTTGTATTAGTTTTAAGAGATGAGTGTATTATTATATTAAATTATGGGGGATCCGGTTGTGTTGGTATACATGTGTGATTGGTAGTTAGGTTTCGGTAGTTCGATGTATGTTTTTGGGTATAGGGGTTGATAGGTTTCAGTGATTCAATGACATTGTGTATTTCTGGGATAGGGGTTGAGGTCTAAGGTCAGTATGTGGTTGGGATGGGGTATAGCTATTTATCAATGTTTTCTTTTTAGATGAAGGCGAATTTGATGTTTGGATATGTATTGTTTAGACGGAGTTCATGACTGGAATTTCACTTGATTTTTGGACGTATGCTATAATTATTTTTTGACTAGGGGGATCATGGTTAGATTTGACATTATGTGATTTGCTTGTATAATTAATGTCATCATGTGTGGGGTGGTGGCTATAGGTTGTGAATATCACTGCATGTATTCTGTAGGGTTTGATTTCCATTTGCTATTTGAAAATGGTATCTCTAAGGACAGGTACCAAGAAGTGCATGTCGTATTCACACCATTATGATTAAGTAGTATACGTATGTCATTGAAGCAAAAGAATTTCACAATGAGTTGTACAGTTAATGTTTCTGGGTTGCAGATAATTATATTATAGAACTATATCCACAGATACTGTGACATTCATTACCAGAAGCGCTCGGATATGTCCATATAGGACAGGTAAGCAGATCTGAGCTATCTGCATGCACACGTAGTATAATATTAATTAGAAAGAAAGTGACAAGGAAATACACCAAACGTGGCATGATGTTGGGCCGGTGCCAAACTCTACACACCTAGCATAGATAATTTAGACTGCTGCGTAGTCTAATTATCCATATGCTTAATATATAAAGCTATAGCACTATTAATACTGCTTGTATGAAGCACAACTAGGGCCAGCTGAAGGCCAGATTTGTAATATTAAATACACAACTATGCATGCATATGCATGTCTAGTATAATATTTATTATTATCATTAATGCAATACCATACATATTACTATTTAATATGCCTATCGTGCAGCTACTTTTCATGTTAGGTTTTAGGCCTAACTAACAAACAAGCTACTGAATAGATATAGATAGGTAGTTTTCAACTCCCACACTAGCAGGGGAATAGTCATCAAAGTATATTTATAGTACAAATTATGAGTTTAATATGTATTTGCTTAAATTTAAACTATCAAAAATCCCTTGAGTTACTCTAGGGAATGAGGTTTTAAGGAACCATTACCTAGAGTTACTCTAGGGATTGAATTAAGCAAAACACACCTAGAATTACTCTGGGGGGGGGGGGGGGGGGGGGGTTTGAGCAACCAGCTCTTTGCTTAAAACGCTGGTAATAATACACATATATTTATATATCTGAGGGCAGTTTAACGCAAAGTGATACAACGATCGAAAATCGCCCAAACACCGCAGTCGTAACAAACCACACCCCTTATTAAGTGACGCTAGTCGCAATTGATCTTTACGTAATAGTTGGAAAATTGCCATGATTCTAGCTATCATGGGAAGATTTTATATGACTTCTCCCTTGGGTTAATCAAGGGGAGATTTTACGTGATTTCTGCCATGATCTAATCATGGGAGGATTTTACGTCACATGTAAAGTAAAGTATTCCCATACAGTGTTTACATTAGTTACTTTATATGGGAAGATTTTACGTAAGGTCGAAGTTCTTGCGTAAAATCTATAATACTGACTTACCAACACAATAATCAGGGGGTAATTTATGTGACCTCTGACCTCACATAAAATCTTCCTATGTAATACTGACTTGCCAATACAGGGCCGGAGGAAGCAATTTTCATGTGGTCAGGCCAAATCTAGTCAGTGTATTATGCTGGGTAGTGGCGTGCGTAAGCACGCTAAAACTAGGGGGGTCCGGGGGCATGCTCCCCCGGGAAAATTTTGAAATTTACAGTCTCAGAGATGGCTTCTGGTAGCTTCTGAGTCCAATTTTAACAAGACACACTAATAGCTTCACAAGATATCCAATATTCAGAAAATTACAGCTAATACCTAGTTATCTGTAGGCAATTAGATGAGCTGTACATTCCACCACAGATACTGGGGGTAGCTAGCTACTAGTGGCAAATAACTGTGATCCCATGCATGGCCTATGTGGCTCACTTTAATACCAGTATACCGGGGTATGAGTTAAAATACTTTTGCACTAGAGCCAGAGGATACTGATACCTTAGTGAAGTCCGGACAAGCTAGGTTCAAGCATATGCGAGTTCTTTGACGACCTTTACCACACAATCGATAGTGTTAGCGACCATTACCTATTCAAACGATGAAAAAAATGGTCCGGTTTTGGCCTGACCGGCTCCGCCGGCCCTGAATTCAATACTACTAGAGAAGATGTTTCAACATCAATGGGGCGAGCCTCCGCGAACCCCACACAAGTGTTATGGTATGATAATAAAAGTGGAATTTTCAAATAGGCTAGTTCCATGTTCAGATAGCTAATATTTCACAGCTGTCTGTTGTTCTATACAAAGTTGCTGAATTCATAATGATTGTCCTGAGACTCTCTCGCCAATCTCTCCCTTTGGTAAAAAGGACATTACTGCCCTTGAAGATGTGCAGAAATTTGCACTTAAAATGTGCACAAAATCTTGGGACCAGGATTATCAGACCCTACTAATGCACCTGTCAACAGTATGCCCCACTATCCCCCTCCCGCGCAAAACCAAGGGGTACCAAGGGGTTTTTACAGAAGAAGCTGGACCTAGGGTGGGGCATTTGACTTTTCCGTGCACATTAACATAAACTATTTGTAAACTAGAGGATGTGGCACACGAGACTATGATTGCCATGTCGCAACAGAACCAGCATGAAGGTAATCAAATCCCCTATGTTCCCCTAGGATATACTATGTACTGAATAGGGGATTTGACTTCAAATATTGCTCCGACCTTGGGGCAATTGAAATGATCATTGTCAAATCCCCTAGTATGCCCCTACTTGGAGCGGGAGGGGGATACTGCATGGGGCATACCATTGACAGGTGCATAACTATAACCAACCTGCCATCTCCGGAGTCCAGACGACACCAAGCGAAACTTTGCCATCTTTTTAAAATAGCTAACACTCAAACTTATTTTCCAGACGCCCCACTCACTAATCGGACCCACCATTATGCCGTAAGATCATCTAGAGAACATTCACTTATGCCAATTCAATTCCATTCAAATCAGTTTGGCAAGTCGTACTTCCCCAGTACTATCAATGGATGGAACTCTCTACCTCAAGCACTCATTCCAGTATCTCAATTGCTGCTTTTAAATGTACACCTTTGGCCAGTTGGCTCCACCCATTTGGTAAGTTATGGTAAATCACTGGGTGGGGTCGACTACTGTTCCAGGTACTGCATGGTACATGTGTTAGCTATACTTCAGGAGCAGTCTGAATTTTGAAAGTGGTAATGCATAGCAGCTGCCGTGATAGGTCACCTACTGGAGGAAGATAATATGTGATTGGTAGTTAGATTTCAGTAATTCAATGTGTATTTTTGGGATAGGGGTTCAACTTGAGGTCTATATATTAGTTAGATACTGTTTAAGAGGTTTCTATGTGATTTAGAAGATGTCCCGAAGGGCTCTATGTAGAATCCCAACTGAAGCAAGGGTTCTACGGAGCCCTGAAGTCACATAGAAACTGACGAAACAGCGTCTAACAAGTTTAGATCAAACACTGTGATAGCCCGTGGAGATCTCCTTTAGTGACTGGAATTTCACTTGGTTTTTGGAATTGATTTTTAATTAGTTTTACTTAATAATATTTTATTTATTAGTGTCGATCATGCAGGGTGGTGGCTAGATTGTGAACATCACTGTACTCTGTATAGGATTTAATTTTCAGTAGGTGGCCAGATGGCTGTTTGAAAATAGTGTCTCTAAAATTTAATTAGGTAACTAGGTTCAGGTACCTGTTTGTGCATGATATGATAATTGTAGGTCATATGGCACACTTTATTTTGTTTATCATGGAGTCCAGAGGTGACCACCTTCCACTCCCTAAAAAAGTCAGTTACAGGGAAATGTCAGCTTTTAGCTATCGGTGTCGTCAGAAGTACATTACTAGGAGTGTGCAACGCACACAATAGTAGTGCAAACATCTCTTTCCAGATTTGACATCACAGAATATCATTAATATGCAACCACTATAAAACCATGAAGCCATGAAGGTTATGTCTGCACTATCCTATCAGTAACTAGCTGCAGCTGCAGCTATACAGAATGTAACTCAGTGGTTGCAACTTAAGTACCTTCTAATGATATTCAGGCCCATGTACAAGGGTGGTTGTGATGTCAAATCTGGAAAGAGATGTTTGTACTACTATTGTGTGCATTGCACACTCCTAGTAATGTACTCCTGGTGTCGTGAGACCCATGTTCGTGATCTCCAAACTTGAAGGTTCATTGACAAGCACGTACGTTTCTCTTACATGGCCAGTGTGTAGCTACCGAGCTAAGTATATCACTTGCAAGAATGCCGGGATAAGACCATTCTTTCACATGAGTGCTGTGTGCATGGTGCTCAACTATATGATCGACTACAAGTTCCACCTGAAGTACGAAAAGAACTATTACAGCAAGTATCACTGAACCAAGATATTCTGCTATGACAGTATTTTTGTCATGTGACTTCAACTCTGGTGTATTATTCTTGAGGTAGCTATAGCGCTACAATGTCATGTATCTATAGTCCCGCTGTTATAATACGTACTGCTTGGTGCATGTACACGAGGATTACAGTAGTCTGTCTGTCTGCCAGTTAATATGCATCAAATTAATATTCACTAATAAAAATGCATTATCATATTGCCACAACTAAGAATCTGATGCTAAAATACAAAACTGTTCAGTATATAATATTATTATTATGTCTTGCATATGCATTAGCTGTTACTCTGAGATAGCACATAATTATTGTGTGACATGTTATAAGCTATGTATCGTCTGTATTGGAATTGTAGTTAATCACACTCTTTTAGATAAGAGAGCTCTATCTTCTTCATTCACTTTACTCATCTTGCAAGTGATTTTAGTCAATACGAGTTCTTGACATTTCTTGCAGCTTTGTATCGCCTTAGGGAAAATACAAGCCAGGATTAGGAACACTTGGTAGCCAAGAGCGATCAAGATAGATATGCCAATAATAATCGTATTCAGCAAATTTGGGAACATAAACCTTTCAGTAAAATGCATACTCGACGATATGATTGGGACAATAATCGCGAGCAAAAGGATAATGTCAACAGTGTTATTTCTCCTGTTCTTGTATGGCTGGAACTTAGCTACAAGAGCTAAAGCAAAAACAAAAACTAGTGCAACAGCTGGAAGATAGAGAGTGTAGTTAAATATGAATGCCATTAGAAGATTTAGGAATCTCACTGCCAGGTAAAGTGTAGCAAAGTGGCGATAATCATGTGCTGTGTCCTCATAGCAGCCGTGAAATGAATCCATGTAAATTTGAATCACTAGCCTGCAGTTTTGACTCATGCAAAAATCAAGAAGTCTTTGAAAGAATTTGAAGGGATAGAGAGCTATCAGTGCCAAGGGAAACACATTAAACAACAGTAGCATAAACAGTGCTAACACTAGGATAGGAATATAGCCCTTCGAAGTCATATCCACCCTACCATCGTAATACCAGTATGCCTTGAGTATGTGGTGGCCATGCATATCATAGAGTTGTGAGGGTCTCAGGAGTTCGAAGGATGTATTGAGAATTTTGACATATGATAGGACAATAAAGGTGGCAAAAGCATGGACAAGATAGCTTCGAATGTTCCAATGTCTCCGAAAGACAGCTAAGCATCTGTGAAATGGCTTCCAAAGCCAAACAACAAAGGCAAAATTATCATGCAGCTTGACCAAGATGAAGGTGAATAGTATGAGGAATAATGGATAGATGGCAATAGCATACTCAAGCAAGAGTATTTGCTGGTAGTTCAAGTCAGGATGAATACAGATATATCCATACCAGCTTCGAAAGAAGTCAAGGTTCCAAATGGTAGCAATTGTAATGGCAAGCTGGAGAAAAAATTGTACAAAATGGCTAACATGATAAGGATTACTCACGAGAGTATGGGAGTACATGAGTCGAACCACTGGTGGACTTGCAGCAATTTGACTGACCATCACGAAAGCATTTAGTGTTGAGGAAGTAACCGATATCCTGAACATAATCACTAGAATATAAAAAATTGTTAGTGGAAGAAAAGCAGCAAATATGAACTTAATCCATCCGTTGTTGTAATTGTTGCATTTGACACAGCCAAGGTAATATGAATAGGCAGGGAGGGTGTAGTTTTCTGCACATTCTCCACAAAGCTGTCCCGTTCGATTATAAAATGAGCACAACCTGCTGTCCTCATAGATTTGTGACATACTGAAGTTCCTAGGTAGCCATTGTGGGCCACCATAAGGACAGGTACCAAGGAGTGTCGTATTCACACCATTACTATCAAATACCATGAAACAAAAGAATTGCACACTGAGTCGTACAGCTAAAGTTTCTTGATTGCAAACAATTATACCTATGAGACTATCTCCACAGACACATTCATTGCCAGAAGGGCTTGAATATGTCCATAGAGGGCAGGTACTAGGCAGTTCTGAGGTATCTGCACACATAATCAGTATGTTAACTAGAAAGAAATTGACCAGAAAATGCACCAAACGTGGCATGACAGTTTGCTGGGTGCCAAACTCTGCTGTAACACACCTAGCTACTGCTTAAAACTAAATTAGCTATAGTCTATAACAACATTAATGACTATTATGCTTGACATGTACAGAAAATTGTTTGTAATATGTACATACTATTAGATGTACACCCTTCACATTAATTTTGTGACATAGACAGTAAGTAACTTGCCGCAGTGTAAATTTACCTTCTTTGGTCGTAATGGAGCTTGAATCAATTAGAACTTGAATACATAGCTAATAAGCATGCATCAATATCTGCATTATTAAGTACAATACAAAGGTGAACTTAAGTTACAATGACAACGTGTATGGTAGTATACAATGTTATGTATTATGTACCTCACAGCGAAAGCCAGCAATATGCATGCACTGCAAATAGATGATTATACTCGTTCATGTGTGGGCATTGAAAAACATATTATCTCTCCTATAGTGATTTCTGTCAGTTTTTCTAGCAACTTGAGAAATTATAGTTTTATTTTGCTAATAAAGTCTATTATAGTAGCTACATGATACCAATTAAGGCTATATAAGCATCTGTAATACTGTAACAGTCATCTTAAAGCCATGCGGGGAACTTAACACAGTTTGCCCCCATGGCATCTAGCTATTGCATTGCATTGCTATTACACCAACCTCTTATTAATTGAAATTATTAATCTGTGACCCACTTAAGAAAACGGACCATTGGGGATTATCAAATATGTGGAAGATTTCTCAATTATTTTCTGTTTCTTAGTCCATTAAGGAATGTAGATTTTTGCTTCATATTATATACAATGTTGAACTGTAAGTACGTGCACAAATATTTGCTCGGATACATATGTTACAGTAGCACTTGTGTACACGTTCCAAGATTTTCTTTCCGGGAAAATTAAGAAAATCTCAGGATTTGAGTGGGGATCGAACCAACACACTCATATCTCCGATGTGATGCTATACCAATTGAGCTACCAAGCCCTTGGCAGCAAGTTGGTGGGGAGGAAAGGTATATACAAGTGCTGGTTCTTGGTGCCCATTACATCAGAAAGTAACTTTCTCTCATTGAACATCCCTGGCAGTGACGATACTGTCACTGTGGCTCTCGGCTAGATGCACTAGCCATCAGACCTAACTCATCAATAATTCATTACTGTAGCACTTGTATACAAGTCCCAAAAAGCCCAGCCATACAAATTAATACTTAAATGTGTATCCACCTGAGTGCATAAAAATGGTCATAACTCCACTTGCGATCAATATTTTTATATGAAACTTGCATCATGATTCAGCACACATAGGGCTATCACTCCATGCCAAAAACTCAGCTAAAAATCCTTTTGGTCCCTTTTCTCATAGCTGATCATATAATATTATGGTGCATGTGTGGGCACCTATCACTTTCCTGGGTATATAATATTAGCTACCTCACTACAACACTATGGCAGTTTTCTATAAACTTGGCATACTTTGATGACAATACTCCAGCCTGTGTGGGCATTGAAAATCATCAGTTTATCTGTTCAGCAGCTTGAGATAACCTTATCTGGTTGTGAAGAGAAACATAGTACAATATCAAGATGAAACATGCATAATACATTATTGTACAATCGTGTTATATACCTAAAGCCTGGCATGAAAAGTAGCCATATGATAGGCATAATAATATTATGTAACTTAGCTACAAGAGTTAGAGCAAAAGTAAACACGAATGCAGCAGTGGAAAGGTATAGAGTGTATAGTCAAATACAGATGATATTAGAAGATTCAGGAATCTCACTGCCAGGTAGAGTGTGGCAAAGTGGCGATAATCATGTGCAGTGTCCTCATAGCAGCCGTGAAATGAATCCATGACATTATAAATTTGAAACACTATAGCCTGTAGCTAGTTTGACTTAAGCAAAAATCAAGAAGTCTTTAAAAACATTTGAAGGGATAGAGAGCTAACAGTGCCATGGGAAACACATTAAACAATAGTAGCATAAACAATACTAGCACTAAGATTGGAATATATATACTATAGCCCTTCGAAAATATATCCACTCTACCATTGTAATACCAATGATACGCTTTGAGTACGTGGTTGCCATGCATATCATAGAGTTGTGAGGGTATCAGTAGTTAAAAGAATGTATTAGCTACATAGAATTCTAATAGAACAATAAAAGTGGCAAAAGCATGGACAAGGTATAGCTTTGAATGTTCCATTGTCTCCAAAAGCATCTGTGAAATGGCTTCCAAAGCCAAGCAACCAGGGAAAATTATCATGCAGCTTGACCAAGATGAAGGTGAGTACAGTATGAGATAATGGATAGATGGACTGTAATGTCCTACATATTCAATGGTCCCATTAGCGTTCATTATAGCTGTATACATCAATCAGACGATCAGGAGCATCCCCACTGCAATGAGATTTTCCAAAGTAGCGGCTGTCAATGTTGATAATACACTTGTTGCGTCCAATGCACTCGCTTTCAATGTTGTAATTGTTGCATTCAACACAGCCAGGGTAACATGAATAGACAGGGAGGGTAAATACTATATAGTTTTCTGCACATTCTAAGCACAATTAGACTAAGTCTGGCGGCCAGTTGAAAGCCAGATATAAACACACAACCATGCATGCACATGCATGATATTGTCTAGCATAAGATAGTTAATACAATACATACAAGAACAAGAGAAATATTATTATAATACTGTTGACATTAGTCTGCTGCTCGTGATTATTACTGCATTCATATAATATTATTATCATCAAGTATGCATTATACTTTATGTACCAAAACTGGTTGAGTGAGATGATTTTGACACATAAATATGATGCATAATATAAAAATTATATTATATGATGCGAAACATACATCACTAATTAAGTCTTAAAATCAAAATTTAACGCTAAGCCATTTAGCTATTTAGTTTGTGGCAATATGTTTGTAATAACAATTTAAAAGCTGAATCATTAAATTTTACTGGTAGAATCGAACATATAAACCCATGCATGCATCAGTACAATAGGCTAAGCGCTCGAGGTAGCTACATATTTGTAAGTACCCAGGAAAGTGATAGGCACCCACACATGTACCATGATAATTTCTAGTGTAGTATATAGCTTCCATGAATAATAATAATAATAGTACTATTAATGTATGCAATACATGCCATGGGGGCAAAATTGCGTATTGTGTTTAAGTGCCCCGCATGGTTATAACATGGCTGTATATTATACATGCTTTAGCCTTGGTATAATAATGTGTAGCTACTGTGTTTCTATTTTAGCCAAACAAGGCTATATAATTAATTTTCTCACGTTGCTAGAAAAACTGATAGAAATCTCTAGGAGTGATGGTTTTCAATGCCCACACATGCAGGATTGCTTACAGAAATTTGCAGTGCATGCACATTATTGCTGGCTTTCACTGTGAGGTACATAATACATGCCATTGTATATACTACCATACATGTTGTCATTATACCCATGTATTGTAATATACATCATATAGATATTGATGTATACTTATTCCAGCTATGTATACTCAATTGATTCAAGCTCCATTGTGGCCAAAGAAGGTAAAACTATACCACGGCAAGCTGATACTAACTGTCTATGTCAGGTTTGAATGTGAGAGATGTATGTACCTAATCATCTAAGTTATGTATATTTACAACCAAGCATGAATCAATGATCTATACATGTCAAGTGTATAATAGTCAATAATGCTATTACAAACTGAAGCTATTAAACAAGAGCATTATAGCTTCAAGCAGTAGTGCTATAGCTGTAGCTAGGTGTGTTACTGTAACAGTGGAGTTTGGCACCCAGCAAGCCGTCATGCAACATTTGGTGCATTTTCTGGTCAATTTTTTTCTAACTAATATGCTTACTACATGTACGCGTGCAGACAGCTCAGACCTGCCTACCTGTCCTGTATGGACATATCCGAGCCCTTCCGGCAGTGAATGTATCTGTGGAGATAGTCTCTATAATGTAATTATCTGCAATCCAGAAACGTTAACTATTCAACTCGCTGTGAAATTCTTTTGCTTCATGGTATTTGATAATAATGGTGTGAATACCACACTCCTTGGTACCTGTCCTTATGGTGACTCACAGAGAGTACCTAAGACATTTAATATGTCCCAAATCTATGAGGACACCAGATTGTGTCCATTTTATAATCGAAAGGGACAGCTTTGTGGAGAATGTGCAGAAAACTACACCCTCCCTGCCTATTCATATTACCTTGGCTGTATTAAATGTAACAGTTACAACAATGGATGGATTAAGTTCATATTTGCTGCTTTTCTTCCACTAACAATCTTTTACATTATAGTGATTATATTCAGGATATCGGTTACTTCCTCAACACTTAATGCTTTTGTCATGGTCAGTCAAATTGTTGCAAGTCCACCAGTGATTCGAACCATTTATTCCCATAGTCTGCTGAGTGGTCCTCATCATGTTAGCTATTCTTCACAATTTATTCTCCAGCTCATCATTGCAATTGTTACCATTTGGAACCTTGACTTCTTTCGAAGCTGGTATGAATACATATGCATTCATCCTGACTTAAACTACCAGCAAATACTCTTGCTTGAGTATGCCATTGCCATCTATCCATTATTCCTCATACTACTCACCTTCATCTTGGTCAAGCTGCATGATAATTTTGCCTTTGTTGTTTGGCTTTGGAAACCATTTCACAGATGCTTAGCTCTCTTTCGGAGACAATGGAACATTCGAAGCTACCTTGTCCATGCTTTTGCCAGCTTTATTGTCCTATCATATGTCAAAATTCTTAATACATCCTTTGAACTCCTGAGACCCTCACAACTCTATGATGTGCATAAAAACCATGTACTCAAGGCATACTGGTATTACGATGGTAGAGTAGATATGACTTCGAAGGGCTATATTCCAATCCTACTGCTAGCACTGTTTATGCTACTGTTGTTTAATGTATTCCCCTTGGCACTGTTAGCTCTCTATCCCCTCAAATGTTTTCAAAGATTTCTTAATTTTTGTTTGAGTCAAAAAAGCAGGCTAGTGATTCAAATTTACATGGATTCATTTCACAGCTGCTATGAGGACACTGCACATGATTATCGCCACTTTGCCACACTCTACCTGGCAGTGAGATTCCTGAATCTTCTAATGGCATTTGTGTTTAACTTCATTCTCTATCTTCCAGCTGCTGCACTCGTATTTGTTTTCGCTTTAGCTCTTGTAGCTAAGTTCCAACCATACAAGAACAAGAGAAATAACACTGTTGACATTATCCTGCTACTCGCAATTATTAGTGCATTCATATCGTCAAGTATGCATTATGCAGAAGAATTTATGTACCCCAGGCTGCTGAATGATTTCCTTGTAGTCATATCTGTCTTGATTATTCTTGGCTACCAAGTGTTCCTTATCCTGGCTTGTGTTTTTCCTAAGGCTATACAGTGCTGCAAGAAGTGTAAAACAATCAAAATGATGTGTGGAGCGAATGAAGGAGAGAGAGCTCTTTTAACTCACGAGTCTTAGCTACTGATTACAACTTCTACAACTGACACATAAATTTGACGCAATTATCCGAAGCATACATTATACTTAAATAATATCTAGCTATCAAAATTTAATTCTAAGTCTTTTAATTAGTTTCATGGCATGTTTATAGCTAAAGTTAGCTGAATTATTAAATTTTATGACGATTTTCTAGTACAATGCATATTATACGCTTAGTGCTATCATCAATGTTGCAGATACTTAAATTTTACTGGTAAATCAGCATTGCTAAAGCCATGCATATGCATGTGCCAGTACAATAGCTAGAGTGAGGCACCCATTCACACATGTACCATGATAATTTCAATCAAGGGGGTAAGTATGTAATACATGACAGGGTTCAAAATTGTGTGTTGTGTTCAAGTACCCTGTGTGGCTCAGCTGTAATAATATGTATGTATGACTGTATTGTATGGAAGCTGAGAAGTGTAATTTAGGTACTGCATGATGCTCATTTAATTTTCGCATACAGAGGCACCTTTTTCGCGTGCGGAGAGCCAGCTTCGCATGCGGACACATGTTCTCAGTGTACGGAGAGCCAGCTCTGCATGCGGAGGCAGTTTGTTGGCGTACTATAGCTAAATTGCACTTCTCGGCTTCCATAGTATTATGCATGCTTAAGCCGTGGTATTAATTATTATCATGTAGCTACTGTGTTTCTATTTTAGCCAAATAAGGCTATAGTTTCTCAAGTTTCTAGAAAAACTGACAGAAATCACTAGGAGTGATGGTTTTCAATGCCCACACAATGTCATACAGGGGTATAATCATCAAACTAATATGCATGCGTCGATAAATTATATAGCTATCCACCATACATTACATAGAGCTCAATACCTTGCTACAATTGAATACTATAGGCAGTTACTTTGATGACTATACCCCAGCCTGTGTGGGCATTGAAAATCATCAGTTTATTCATTCAGCAGCTTGAGATAACCTTATCAGGTTATGAAGAGAAACATATTATAGTATACAATACCAAGATGAAGCATGCATAGTATATACATTACTGTATAGTCGTGTTGTGCATGCTTATAGAATACATACACATTCATATTTGCTAGCTTTCACTATGAGGTACATAGTGATTAAAGTGTACTACGTAACATTGTATACTACCACGTTGTCATTGTAACATAATTATACTATATTAGAAGTCCACCCTTATACCGTACTTATACATATCATGTAGATATTGATGCACGCATGCTTATTCCAGCTATGTATTCAAATTCTAATTGATTTAAGCTCCATTATGACCAAAGAAGGTAAAACTATAATACTGCAGCAAGTTGATACTATATTATAATAGTATATAATTAACTGTCTATGTCAGGTTTGAGTGTGAGGAGTGTACCCACTCATCTATCTTATCTATTAGGAGTAAATTTACAAACAAGCATGAGTTAATGATCTATAATATATGTCAAGCATAATAGTCAATGCTGTTACAAACTGAAGCGATTATTATAATATATGGCTAATCATATTATATTAAGAGTATTGTAGCTTCAAGCAGTAGACTAAGTGCCTATACATAGCTATAATATCTAGGTGTGTTACAGCTAGTAGAGTCCATGCAGCCATCATGCCACGTTTGGTGCATTTACTGGTCAGTTTCTTTCTAATTAACATGTTTACTATGTGTGCAGATAGCTCAGACCTGCCTACCTGTCCTATATGGACATATCCAAGCCCTTCTGGCAATGAATGTGTCTGTGGAGATAGTCTCTCAAATATGATTATCTGTAATCCAGAAACGTTAACTATACAACTCACCGTGAAATTCTTTTGCTTCATACTATTCAATGATAATGGTGTGAATACCACACTCCTTGGTACCTGTCCCTATGGTGACTCAGTGAGACTACCTAGGAACTTTAGCATGTCTCATATCTATGAGGACACCAAATTGTGTCCATTTTACAATCGAGAAGGACAGCTTTGTGGAGAATGTGCAGAAAACTACACTCTCCCTGGCTATTCATATTACCTTGACTGTGTTAAATGCAACAACTACAATAATGGATGGATTAAGTTCATAGTTGCTGCTTTTCTTCCACTTACAATTTTTTACATTATAGTGATTATGTTCAGGATATCGGTTACTTCCTCAACACTTAATGCTTTCGTTATGGTCAGTCAAATTGCTGCAAGTCCACCAGTGATTCGAAACAGTTATTCCCGTGATCTGGTGAGTGATCATTATCATGATTTCTCTCAATTTATTCTCAAGCTCGTCATTGCAATTGGTACTATTTGGAACCTTGACTTCTTTCGAAGCTTGTATGGATATATTTGTATTCATCCTGACTTAAGCTACCAGCAAATACTATTGCTTGAGTATGTTATTGCCATCTATCCATTATTCCTCATACTACTCCAGTGGCGTAGCTAGAGCTATTGATCTGGTAGGGCCACAGTTGCTCATGTGCAAAGTTTGACCACACCCACTAATTAACGGAATCGTCGATTTGTAATGAAAATTATGCTAGTTAAGGTACCATTTAATTGCGTGGGCGTGAGCGTCAGGAATGGCTAATTCAATTAGCGAATCGTGAAGGGGCGTGGCCGAAGAGGCCATACGAGTGCTTTTGGTCGAAGGTGGGCGTGTCCAGAATCGGCCAGGGATGATTATGCGCGTGTAATTAGCGACCGGAAGTGGCCCCTGAAGAAAAGGCCGGTAATTGCCCACATCAAAGCAAGATCAAAGCATTCTTTCTTAACTATTAACCGCAACGACTTATTATACACTAAGTAGAAAAAAAAAGCAAATTTAAATAAATAATCTAATTCATGGGGGGTTTGGGAGTACTTGGGGGGACAATTTTTACATGGGCACGCACGCCTTAGAATTAGTTACGGCCCTTTGAAGTTTCCCCATATGTTTGTATAGGAAGCCATACGTTTGCAATGTTTTCCGCCCACGCGCTACGTGAGGGGCGGGGCCACGCGCGCACATAAATGTGACGACCTTTACCCGATTTGGTCAAAATTGGAGTACAGGCTGCCTGCTTGCATTGTATGGCTCTATTAAGCATCCATCTCAACTATGTGGTGGTTTCCGGACAATTTTTTTTTCTGCTTAGTGTGTGGTCTCCTTGAAAAAAAAAAAAAAAGAAAAAAAAAGCTTATTAGGCCTAATTAAGCATGTGGGCGTGTTCCTGGCACTGTGTGGAGTGTGTGCGTGTGCGTTAATGCAGGTTTTATTGCTTCCGATTGGGCGTGGCTTCACGGGCCAGTGCTTGGACATCGGCACCTGGGACTTGGCCTCGGCGATAGGTGGGCGTATCCCGGAAGCGGTGGTGACCTTTGAACCCCGCGAGGAGGCTTTGGGGGCGTGGCAGGAGGTCAAAGGTGAGGCCATGTCTGTTAATGAGGCACTGTACGGCGGTGCGATCGAGGGGCCCGTACGGCTGGACGGAAGCTGACGATGGTTTGAAGCGGATGTGGTTGCGATGACGTGTTGTTACTCCGCCCACACAGGAAATGAGGTGAGCTCTTGCGTGGGCGGTGTGGCAGAACGGCCTCCAAGTGTTTGTGTGTGTTTTGGCCTTGAGGAAGCTGTGTGTTTTAATTGGGATTGATTGTGGGCTTCCGGTGGACATCCGGTGGTTAGTAGGCACTTGATTGAGAATGGTGGTCCTTGGGGAACAGGGTGGGGCTGTTTTGGGCGTGGCCTGGCCCCTCCCTTCCGGCTCGGCTTCCGGTCCATGGAGGATATTAAATGAACACTTCCGGCTCTAGCAGCCACACCCCTGAGACCTGTGCAATTAAAAGGGCGTGGTTACACAACATGCACCTCACTAATGACTTTGATGTGGTTTAGTTGTCATATCCCCCACCTCACGCCCACGCAATTTAATGGTACCTTAAAGTCAGAGTTCGTGTTGGTTTGTCCCTTTCTGATGCTTTTTAGAAAACACAGGGTCCATCAGGCATAGGAGCAGCTCGTTTTCCCTTGTATTCTGTAAGAGTTTATCTTGAAAACTTGTTCAAATTGTATGGCAAGGGATGTTGAATGCTTGGGCCCAGATGATGATTGGTAGGGCCTAGGCCCTACCAGGCCCGCCCTTGGCTACGCCACTGTACTACTCACCTTCATCTTGGTCAAGCTGCATGATAATTTTGCCTTTGTTGTTTGGCTTTGGAAGCCATTTCACAGATGCTTGGCTGTCATTCGGAGACAATGGAACATTCGAAGCTACCTTGTCCATGCTTTTGCCACCTTTATTGTCCTATCCTATATCAAAATTCTCAATACATCTTTTGAACTCCTGAGATTTTCACACCTCTATGATATGCATGGCAACCACATACTCAAGGCATACTGGTATTATGATGGTAGAGTGGATATGACTTCGAAGGGCTATATTCCGCTGCTACTGCTAGCACTGTTTATGCTACTGTTCTTTAATGTATTCCCCTTGGTTCTGTTACTTCTTTATCCCTTCAAATGTTTTCAAAGACTTCTTAATTTTTGCTTAAGTCATAAAAGTAGGCTAGTACTTCAAATTTACATGGATTCATTTCACGGCTGCTATGAGGACACTGCACATGATTATCGCCACTTTGCCACACTCTACCTGGCAGTGAGATTCCTAAATCTTCTAATGTCATCCATATTTAACTACATTCTCTATCTTCCAGCTGCTGCACTCCTGTTTGTTTTCTCTTTAGCTCTTATAGCTAAGTTCCAGCCATACAAGAACAAGACAGATATCATTGTTGATATTATCCTGCTACTCACGATTATTAGTGCATTCATATCGATAACCATGCATCTTGCTGAAGAGTTTATGTACCCCAAATTGCTGAATGGAATTGTTGTAGCCATATCTGTCTTGATTGGTTTTAGCTACCTGGTGTTCCTTATCTTGGCTTGTGTTTTCCCTAAAGTTATGCAGTGCTCCAAGAAATATAAAACACTCATATTGACCAAAATCAAGTTGTTAATGAGTGAAGTGAATGAAGAAGATAGACCTCTCTTAAATGAGTACTGATTACACTACTGTTACAACTCCAATACAGTTGATACATAAACGTGTCGCATATTATTATGCTATCCCAGAATAATGATAAGACATGCTTTGAACAATTTTGTATTTTAGCCACTTAGTTGTGACAACATAATATTAATAAATGCATAATAATTATTTTTATGTGGGCCTATATGCTACTTTTCATACATATGATACATGTATCACTTATTACTATCATCAAGACTGCACAATAAGGAACTTATTAAAATCAGTGGTGGATGGGGATCACTCTCACAGTGGTATCTGTCTGGCCATCCAAATATCTGGTTCAAGAAGCTGTATTGGATCGGTAGATGGCATCATTTCTCCTTAGGATTTGTTTACATGATACTGCGTATATGGCAAGGTTGAGGGTTGTTGCACTAGGTTTTGGTATAGTTCAATGTGCATTTCTGGGATAGGGGTTGACGTCTACGGTCAGTATGTGGTTGGGATGGAGTATTAAATTTTGTCAATATTTTATAGATGTGGGTGAATTTGATGTTGGAATTGGATTGTTTAGACGGAGATCTCCTTTTGGTGACTGGAATTTCACTTAATTTTCGGACATAATAATGTTTGACTAGGGGGATCATGGTTAGATTAAACATTGTGTGATTCGCTTGTATTATTAATGTCATGTGGGGTGGTGGCTGTAGGTTGTGAATATCACTGTATTCTGTAGGGTTTGATTCTCAGCTTGAGTAGATGGCCAAATTGACAGTTTGTAAATGGTGTCTCCAAACCTTGAATAAATTAAGGTATAACTAGGTTCTGCATGGTATCTGTTTGTGCATGATAATATTATGATGATTTTAGGTTTGGAGTTAGCGTCATTAAAATTTAATTATTAGTAAAAAGCTAAATCATAATTTTTAAAGGTTGTATGGCACACTTTCTTTGTTTGTCATGGAGTCCAGAGGTAACCACCTTCCATTCCCTAAAGAAGTTGTTTTTTTCTGTTACACGGAAAATGTCAGCTAATATCGGTGAGACCCATGTTCGTGATCTCCCATGCAAGGTTCATTTCTAGGAACGTATGTGTCATTGTGACTGTGGGAAGATTGGTCAGTGCGTATCAAGTATGTCATTTGCAAGAATGCCAATGGGTACTGTGTATATGGTGCTCAACTATAATATGATTGACTACAAGTTCCACCTGAAGTACGAAAAGAACATACGGCAAGTACCATTGAACCAAGTTATTATTCCGTGACAGTATTTGACTCACTTGTGTGCAATAGGTCGTTATGTTAGGTTAATATGTATGAAGCTTATTTTGTGTTTGCATGGAACTTCACATTGATATTTACATGAACTTCACATGAAAGTTGGCAGAGGCATTGAAGTTTACATGAAACATCACAAAGGTTTGCTAAGCTTACGTGTACACTTATATCAACTCAAAATTTGAAAATTTACATCAAAGTTTGCAGTGAACTTCACAGTAGAGATTGCCCTAAATTCTGCTTTCAAAGCTTATGTTTGCAGATTACATTCATGTTTGAAGGTCAAATTGCATCAAAATTTTGCTCATAGTATTATTTTCACATTGAAAACTGAAGGTAGGAGGTTACATTGCTATTTGCTGAGTATTATTTTGACTTCTAATTGTGCAAACTCTAATTATAATATTATTATGACATTTTATACAAAATTAATGTGAAGTTTTAATTTTCATGTGAACTTAGCTAAGTAGTCAGCATGCATGGCTTAGCTACTTCATCATTTTTCTGCAATGCATGTAGAGTAAGCAATTAATCCTCAGACGATGGCAAGATGGAGTGTGGTCAGGCTAAGGCAATTGGACAAAAGTATCTATTTCCAAATAGTTTGGATACCATTGCCACTTTAGTGGCTCTAGCTCAAATTAGGCATAGGCACTACAGTACTAGTAACTAAGACCAGACCACACACCCTCCTGCTGTCGCAATGCTGATTATTACTTCAGATTTGTGTGCAAGTTAAAGCTTTACGGTATTTTTGCATGAAAATTTAATATCAGTGATATATTATTGTAAATTTGCATGACAAGATTTTAAATTTTGCATGAAACTTCACATTCAATTTGATGTTTGCATGAAAGTTTACAAAATTAATCATTGAAATTTGCTAAGTGTGCATTTGTCAACTCACATTGCGTCAACGTTGACAGTGAACTTCATTAGAAAGATCTTTGAAGTTTGCTAAGTGTGCATTTATATCAACATTTGCAATGAACTTCACAGCAGACATTGCCCAATATTGCAAAATGCTGCTTTCAAAGAACAATACTGGGTATTATGTTTCAATGTGCAGATTACATCCATGTTTGGTGAGGCAATTACTGCAATAATAAGGATTGCAGAATTGTATAAACTATGTATATCATGAATCTCTATGAGTGATGCTTTGAATACAGCCCACAATCACATGCAGGGGTATAGCCGCGCTTATCAAAGTTACTGTAGCTATATTTACAAAAAAGCCAATGATGAATCACAGATCTGGTAAATACGTATTTTAAGCGTAAATATAAGCGTAGCTATGTCGAAATTCTCAATACATCTTTCGAACTCCTGGCATTGCATGATTATCGCCACTTTGCCACACTCTACCTGGTAGTAAGATTCCTAAATCTTCTAATGTCATCCATATTTAACTACACTCTCTATCTTCCAGCTGCTGCATGCACTCATGTTTATTTTTGCTTTAGCTTTTATAGCTAAGTTCCAACCCGGTCCATACAAACACAAGCGGAATAACACTGTTGGCATTATCATGCTACTCACGATTATTATTGTATTCATTTTGTCAACTATGCATTATGCTGAAGAGTTTATGTACCCCAGGCTGCTGAGTGATCACATTGTATATGCATATCTGTCTTAAGTATTCTTGGCTACCAAGTGTTATCCTTATCCTGGTTTGCGTTTTCCTAGGGCTATACAGTGCTGCAAATACTCTTAATCAAGATGATGTGTGATTCAGAAGTGAATGAAGGAGATAGAGCTCTTTTACTAAATCATATGAGTCTACTGATTACAACTCCTAGAGTTGACACATAAACATGACACTTATGATAAGTAATGATCCGAAGCATACATTGTAACTTTAATACTTAGCCTTTAGTTTTGTGGCAACATGTTTGCTAGTGAAAAGATAAAGTTAGCTGAATCATTGCTATAACATTAATTTTTATGACATGTAATTTTCTAAGTATAATGCATAATAATATATGCACACATCTCTTAGTGCTATCATCAATGTTGCGGATAATTAAATTTTACGTGACTGGTAGAGTCAATCAAAATAAATAATCCTTGTTAAACCCATGCATGTACCATAGCCAGTACAATAGTTAGGTAACTCAGGAAAGTGGTAGGCACCCGCACATGTACAACAACCATGATAATATTTCAGTCTAGGGATTAGTGGTAGCTTCCATGAAAAATTAATGTATTGTGTGTATTGTGTTCAAGTGCCCCGTATGGCTATAACATGACTATAATATTATGCATGCTTTAGCTTTGGTATATCATGTAGCTACTATTTTTCTATTAAGGCTAGCTATAATTTTCTCAAGTTTCTAGAAAAACTGACAGAAATCACTACAAGTAGGAGTGATAGTTTTCAATGCCCACACATGCAGGGGTATAATCATCAAAATATACATGTTTATATAGAAATTTGCGGCAGGCACATTGCTGGCTTTCGCTGTGAGGTATAATATACACAAATTGTATTATACTATTATATTATACAATGTCATTGTAACATAAGTCAGACTTAGTCCACCTTTTAGTATACATTGTATAATACATATAATGTAGATATCGATTCATGCATATTCCAGCTAGCTATGTATTCAAATTCTGATTGATTCAAGCTCCATTATGACCAAAGAAGGTAAAATTACACTGTGGCAAGTTGATACTTATTGTCTATGCCACGAATCGTTCGTTTGAATGTGAGGGGTATAGATCTACCTACTATTCTAAGTATTATTAATTTTGCAGATAAACATGAATCAATGATCTGTAAATGTGATGTGTAATAGTAAATAAAAATTGAAGTTATATATTGAGTATTATAACTTCGCAGTAGTACTATAATATTATAGATATAGCTAGGTGTGTTACAGAAGAGTTTGGTACCCAGCAAATCATCATGCCATGTTTGGTGCATTTTTTGGTCGTTTTCTTACTAATTAACATGCTTACTATGTGTGCAGACAGCTCAGACCTGCCTACCTGTCCAGTATGGACATATCCAAGCCCTTCTGGCAGTGAATGTATCTGTGGAGATAGTCTTTTAAATATAATTATCTGCAATCCAGAAACGTTAACTATACAACTCACTGTGAAATTCTTTTGCTTCATAGTACTTGATAGTAATGGTGTGAATACCACACTCCTTGGTACCTGTCCTTATGGAGACTTGCAGAGAGTACCTAGGATCTTTAGTGTGACCCAAATCTATGACGACAGCAGATTGTGCTCATTTTACAATCGAAAGGGACAGCTTTGTGGAGAATGTGCAGAAACTTACACCCTCCCTGCGTATTCTTATTACCTTGGCTGTGTCAAATGCAAAAATTATAACAATGGATGGATTAAGTTCATATTTGCTGCTTTTCTTCCACTAACAATTTTTTATATTCTAGTGATTATGTTCAGGATATCGGTTACTTCCTCAACATTTAATGCTTTCGTGATGGTCAGTCAAATTGTTGCAAGTCCACCAGTGATTCGAAACGTTTATTCCCTTAATCTGGTGAGTGATCCTTATCATGTTAGCTATTTGTCTCAATTTATTCTCCAGCTTGCCATTACAATTACTACCATTTGGAACCTTGACTTCTTGCGAAGCTGGTATGGATATATTTGTATTTGTCCTGAATTAAAATACCAGCAAATATTCTTGCTTGAGTATGCAATTGCCGTCTATCCATTATTCCTCATACTACTCACCTTCATCTTGGTCAAGATGCATGATAATTTTGCCTTTGTTGTTTGGCTTTGGAAGCCATTTCACAGATGCTTAGCTGTCTTTCGGAGACAATGGAACATTCGAAGCTACCTTGTCCATGCTTTTGCCACCTTTATTGTCTTATCATATGTCAAAATTCTCAATACATCCTTTGAACTCCTGAGACCCTCACAACTCTATGATATGCATAAAAACCACGTACTCAAGGCATACTGGTATTATGATGGTAGAGTGGATATGACTTCAAAGGGCTATATTCCGCTGCTACTGCTAGCGCTGTTTATGCTACTGTTCTTTAATGTATTCCCCTTGGTTCTGTTAGCTCTTTATCCCTTCAAATGTTTTCAAAGACTTCTTAATTTTTGCTTAAGTCAAAACTGCAGGCTAGTGCTTCAAATTTACATGGATTCATTTCACGGCTGCTATGAGGACACTGCACACGATTATCGCCACTTTGCCACACTCTACCTGGCAGTGAGATTCCTGAATCTTCTATTGCAATCTGTACTTGACTACAGTCTCTACCTTTCCTCTGCGACAGTCGTGTTTGTTTTCGCTCTAACTCTTGTAGCTAAATTCCAGCCATACAAGAACAAGAGAAATAACACTATTGATATTATCCTACTACTCACGGTTATTATTGCATTCATATCGTCAAGCATGCATTATGCTGAAGAGTTTATGTACCCTAAATTACCAAATGGGATAATTGTAATCATATCTATCTTCATTATTCTTGGCTACCAAGTGTTCCTTATCCTGGCTTGTGTTTTTCCTAAGGCTATACAGTGCTGCAAGAAATGTAAAACACTCCTATTGACCAAAATCAAGTTGAGTGAAGTGAATGAAGAAGATAGACCTCTCTTAAATGAGTACTGATCAACTACAACTCCAGTACAGTTGATACACAAACAAAAACGTGTTACATGTCATGCAATCCCAGAATAATATGGTAACTGAACAATTTTGTGCTTTAGTTGTGGCAACATATTTTATTAGTGTTAAATTACTAGTTAGATGCATAATTTTTATGTGTGAGCCCATGCTACTTTTCTAGTACAAAATATTATGATACATTATCACTTATTGCTATCATCAAGACTGCACAATAAGGAACTAATTAAGTAATAAAATCAGTGGTGGGTGTACTTCCTCATCACTTAATGCTTTTATAATGGTCAGTCAAATTGCTGCAAGTCCACCAGTGATTCGAAACGTTTATTCCCATAATCTGGTGAGTAATCCTTATCATGTTTAACTTAGCTATTTCTCTCAATTTATTTTCAAGCTCGTCACTGCAATTGTTACCATTTGGAACCTTGATTTCTTTCGAAGCTGGTATGGATATATTATTTGTATTCGTCCAGATTTGAACTACCAGCAAATACTCTTGCTTGAGTATGCTATTGCCATCTATCCATTATTCCTCATACTACTCACCTTCATCTTGGTCAAGCTGCATGATAATTTTGCCTTTGTTGTTTGGATTTGGAAGCCATTTCACAGATGCTTAGCTGTCTTTCGGAGACAATGGAACATTCGAAGCTACCTTGTCCATGCTTTTGCCACCTTTATTGTCCTATCCTATGTCAAAATTCTCAATACATCTTTTGAACTCCTGAGATTCTCACACCTCTATGATGTGCATGGCAACCACATACTGAAGGCATACTGGTATTATGATGGTAGAGTGGATATGACTTCGAAGGGCTATATTCCGCTCCTACTGCTGGCACTGCTTATGCTACTGTTGTTTAATGTATTCCCCTTGGTTCTGTTAGCTCTTTATCCCTTCAAATGTTTTCAAAGACTTCTTAATTTTTGCTTTAGTCAAAAAAGCAGGCTAGTGCTTCAAATATACATGGATTCATTTCATGGCTGCTATGAGGACACTGCACGTGATTATCGACACTTTGCCACGCTCTACCTGGCAGTGAGATTCCTAAATCTTCTAATGGCATCTGTGTTTAATTACATTCTCTATCTTCCAGCTGCTGCACTCGTGTTTGTTTTTGCTTTAGCACTTGTAGCTACGTTTCAGCCATACAAGAAAAAGAGAGACAACATTGTTGACATCATCATGCTGCTCACAATTATTAGTGCATTTATATCGTCAACTATGCATTATGCTGAAGACTTTATGTACCCCAACTTGGCGAATGAAGCCATTGTAGCCATATCTGTCTTGATTGTTCTTGGCTACCTGGTGTTCCTTATCTTGGCTTATGTTTTCACTAAGGCTATACAGTGCTACAAGAAATGTAAAACACTCCTATTGACCAAAATCAAGTTGAGTGAAGTGAATGAAGAAGATAGACCTCTCTTAAATGAGTACTGATCAACAACAACTCTAATACAGTTGATACATAAACATAATAATATTATGCTATCCCAGAATAATGATAAGACATGCTTGAACAATTTTGTGTTTCTGAATCAACATCTTAGTTGTGACAACATGTTTATTAGTGAAAATTAATATAGATGTTGCTGGCATCATTTCTCTTATATATATTTGAGTGTATGTTTTCAGTATCCTTTTGTTTTCGCTATGATATTAATATATAGTAACTCTATATAATATGGCAAGGTTGAGGGTTGCAAGCATGGCTAAGGGCTAATGGATTTAAGTATGAGCCCTCAAGTTTGGTTGTGTCTGTTTTATTGGGGATCTGGTATAATGCATATTATGTGTGATTGGTAGTTAACTTTCAGTAGTTTGGTGTACGTTTTTTGGGAATATAGGAGTTGATAGGTTTTGGTAGTTCAAGAGTGTATTTCTGGGATAGGAATTGAGGTCTACAGTCAGTATGTGGTTGGGATGGGGTATATTTGTCAATATTTTGTAGATGAGGGTGAATTTGATGGATTATTTAGATGCACTGTTAAAATAAGGGTACTGCAGTTATACCCAAAGGGGTCTTCAGGCGTATGTTTTTATTTTATACCCCATGGGGTATTAATAAAATACCCTTCAGGGTATTAGCACAATACCCTTCGAAGTACCACCAGAATACTGCTTGGGGTGTTACTGGAAGGCTTTGTGGTATGCAACACACCCCTCCCCATACTCATAATTTCTATTATTATTAGTGAGATGATTAAAATTATATAATAATAATATAATAATCTTCAGGTTGTTAAGTAATCACAAATAATATATTATATTAAGTAGCTATAGCTGTATACACGAAATAAATAACAATATCTAAGAGGTATAAAATAAAAAGGATAAAACAGTTAGCGTATGGTTGCATGCATAAACAACAGTTACTACCATAATAATTATTAAATGGTGTACAAGTGTCTGTACAAGAGTTACATGATTAGCTACTCTTCCAGTTTATCTACAGAACTAATAAAACGCACAATAGCTGGAGGAAGGCTCTCTTCCTTGATGGAAAAAATGAAATGTTGAATAAATATTAGCGGTGTACTCAAGGCTTTTGGATACTCAATGTTGAAAGCATAAAAGCTTGCCATTAGTGCTTGAAATGCTTTGAAAAAACTGCCTGTACTCAGAATCAACAGCCGTTCAGTTATAACACTGAAGGACAGCGAGTCATCACCAGCTACAACTCCAATGTAGGGGTGATTGTTGGGCACCTTTTTGGCTTGCTCAGCAATGTTGGATGGACTCTACAGAAAAAAGAAATGTTGCAATGATCAAAACTGAATTCATAACACAAGCTGACACTATAAGGCATCGTACATACAATGTGGTGTGTGCATACACTTCGTACACACACATTGGATATACACTCTCGCACATAAAAGTTATCTGGGATGCATGGACGAATGCACCCCAATTACTGTCAGATAACTATTTTGTTGGTAGTTGATCTCTGTTCATCATTGGCCTACTTTATGATGACCCAACCCCTTCCCATAGCCGGCAAATTGCCTATAAAAACTTTGGTTGCTAGGCAACTACCAACAAATATATGTGTGGTGTGTGCAAACACTTGTACACACACATTGGATATACACGTAATAGTTATATCACGGGCGCGAGGGATGTATGGCATTTATTGCACCGAAGCACGAGGGCGCGAAGCGGCCCGAGGGCTGAGTGCAATAAATGCCATACATCCCGAGTGCACGTGATATAACTATTTTATATCCCGTGGGCATTAGCTACCATGGATACTGAAAAGAAGAAGAAAGAAAAACTCATCTTGGTCATATCAGACCACTAAGCCGCTCTCTGAGTCAGCTCTCGAACGTCGATCGTTCCTTAGAGCGCCTCGTGACTGAGGGGTGTGGTCAAATCGACACTAAACTCGATCGCGTGACAAGCACCATCAAGTTCAGAATGTCGCTCAAGCTGTTACCCAGCACAGAAGCGAATACCTATTGCCATGCCAAAGCTTCTACGTGATAAGCTTACCTTGGTAAGTCTCTGTCTGTGTAGACTTGCGATCGACCGACCGATCGACGATACGACTCCGCCCATTGCCTCGAACGCTTTGTGGTTTCTCCTACCATTCTTCCCGCTGTACGCTCCATTGATATAGCTTTACAGAGCCCCACAGAATCGCTGAAGAAGCGGCTAGTTCTTTGATCCTCGGCAATACTTTTGCCTGAAGCGCGTTTGACAGTGCAATATCGTTGCGGTTAGTGCAATATGAGTTTGCGGTTAGTGCAATATGGCATATATTTTACTTAGCAACAACATAGTAACGGGATATAATCTCTCATACATACATGTGTGGTGTGTGCGTGCATACACTTTGCACACACACATTGGATAATTATACACTGTTTCTTTGTACATCACTTACATCAAAGTGGTGTATTAACGAACACTTTGCTCGTGGTGCCAGCATGAAGATTAGATATTTCAACCCATATAGTTGATGAAGCTGTCGACCTGCATGTACATGAAACTTATATTCAATAACATTATCATGAATCACATACAACCAAGAGTAATACTTGGGGCAAGGCTGAGCGAGCCCCACACTAATCAGTACTACGAGAAAATGGCTGTACTTATGCATGTATGTAGCGATATGTCGTCCACATGTTCGCTAGCTCATAGCGCATAATAGCTACTTGTACATGTACTTTGGATCGAAGATAGTAGAGGGGGCAACCCTTTACTATGCTGTGAGCGAAGACTTGCCCCCTCGATCACCCTAGTAAAAGAGAGAGGGAGAATTATGCTACTTCACCTACAACATTTTACGGGGTTCATGACCTTAATAATAATATTATATTATAAACTGGCTTCATAGGTTGTCCAACAATATTTGTACAATCACCCCCCTTAAGGACTGTAACACAGTACCATAGTGAAGTAGGACACTCATACCTAAGTTTGAGGAGAGGGAGGAGCAAGGGCCTGGTACATACTGGTTTCGCATGCATTGTCAATCATCCGGAAATTGGGTGATCTCTTAGACTGCTTACTTACAACTGCCCTCAAGCACTCACATGCATTATGTACAATACACTCACCACCAACTTCATCCGTATAAATTGTCTCCTCTTCCTGTTGCTGTTTCCTAATTTCATCTAACTTACTCCTGCCACCTTCAATCTCAACTTTACGGAACAGTTTCACAAGAAAGTTGTCCCATGCTTCCCTAGCCTGCTTCTCATCATGAAGATCACTATTGGTTGCAGCTGCCAATTCATTCTGCATCTAAACACAAAAATGTAGATAAATAATTGCTAAACATCATGATTATTTCAACTTACATATTTTATTCCTAGAGTCAAAGGAGGAAATTTCTCCAGAATGTCCGCCACTGATGGACTTTCGTCGTGTATCCACTGCCTGCGTTTAGCCACCGTACTCTCCATTGCAGCAATCAATTTCGACTTCTTTGGTTTTTCCTTAGCACATTCCTCCTGCAGGAATTGTACTCCGGCATCATATTCTTCTTCTTCTTCAGCTGTAACCACAACGTGGTTTTTTCGTTTGGATGGTGTGTTGAGTGGTGGTTCCTCGTTTTCTTTATCCTCCTCCCTTGAGCGTTTACGGCTGACAGTCTTTGGAGGAGCTCTGAGATTTTTGAACTTCCTTCGGATCTGCTGTTTCCATGATCCCTACAAATATAATATAGAGAAGCATTACGTACAGTATGCCTACCCACACTCACACGTACACACAACACACTTACATATCCATTCCCATACGAATCTTTCAAAACTGGGTACTTTTGGACTAGCTGTTTGCAGACAGCTGTGTAGTCCTCTCTGCTTGGATATTCACAATCCTGGTACCAAGGCACACAGATGGAGGTGACAACTTCACACCTGAGAGCATCGGTGATTTCTCCCTTCTCTAGGCGTTCCATGGTTGCTCTGGAGAATCTATCTGGGACCTTAAAACTGCAGCTATCACCAACACTGTGATGTTGAGGTGGAGCAACCTAACATACATGACAAAAATTAATGACATTGAGTTCAAAGGATAGGGGTAATACCCTAACCTATTCTGGTATGCTAAACTTTTTCAGACTTACCTGACCTACTTTCGGTTGGGGCTTGAAGATATCAACCACTCTTTGCACTGCCTTTCTATCTCCAAGTATAGGGAAAAGCTCTTTGATATCATTCTCTGTCAGCTCAATCAAAGTTCTCCCATTCACCCTATTGGTCTCCAGAGTGTCTAAAATATCTTCAGTAATGTCATCTTTTGTTTCCAGCCAATCACGAAGCTCTGGTGCACTGAGGAGTATGATCTCATTTGCCATGAAGACAGTAAATGCCTGCACACAAAATCAACACAAGGTTCTCATCATCAAGCTCATAGAAGTGATAAAATGTGACGGTATCACTATACACATAATTCTGATGTCAACGTTTACTTTGTTAGCACCTAGTCTCATGTACCAGACCACTCCTTCCGCAGTACTAGATGTACTGCATCACTAGCACACGGGACGGTGATGGAATACATCTGCACTGCAGAGGGCACGGTCTGGTATATATTAGTTAGGCCACTCCAATATGATTAACCGTTTCCCATTTCCCGCCCGCATCCTTTCCACAATTTCCAGATTTTATTCATTATAGTGTATTAGTATACCCGCTCTTGTCTAATAGTAGCTTTGGAATGGGTCATCAATGTTGCCGGCGCTCTAACACGTATAGTATAATGAATAATGAACCGCCCGCCCGCATGCCCCAGGCTTTCTGATGAAAGGGGAAACAGTGAATCATATTGGAGTGGCCTTAGCGCCAAGGTTGAAGGTGCGATTTGTGCCTGGTAAACTCATGTTGTGTATTATGAGAGAACAACTTCGACGACCTGTATTGAAAATTGCATACCTGCTATAGCTCTAGGTCATGGCTTTGAGGATTCCACTAGATAAGGTCTTTGTACGAGGAATTATGTATTGCGGCAATGCCAAGATAAGTAAACGTGTATCTGCACACGCGCGCAAATTCTAATTATCGCCCGGGTGTCGTGGACTGCAGCTGCACGAGGAGCCTGTAAATTTTTGCCTTTGCACTCATGTTTAGCCCCCAAAAACAGGCTCTTTGACATAGATATATATCGATATGATAAAAATGATAAAAATAATACTATGATAAAAGACAGCTTAGATAGCTAGTTCTCGCCGGACCGCACATAGATTGATGCCACTAAACTATGGGTTTTCTAACAAACTTAATCATATTATGACCTTATTGTAGCTACCTAGTAAATTTTTAACTTACAGATATTGAAATACTTGAGAGGGAGAGAGAGTGAGAGAACAGAACGGGATAACAGCACAGAAAGCTTGACCCACTTTACGGTTCACCTGCAACTGCAACGCAGATCTAGATCGAGGCGCCAAAAAATCACGTGACTAAAACATGGTTACGCATAGCGCGGTAAGCCTCTGATCACGTGATTAGTAATTAATTTTAATCAGCGGCAGGCTGCAAGTACATTAACTCTCTACGTGCGAAGAAAAGGCGATTTTCATTTTCTCGAGATCTCAGTACTGAACTACGTGGATACCGTTCTTACAACCTTCGAGCTTCATTACTGAACGTCACATCATCGGCGCCAGGTATGATAATAATGCTCAGCTGCATGCCCAGCCCCTCCTTCAGTTCGTAGGAGGGGCTGGGCTATGCTCGTACCCATGCCTAGTTTATCGTCCTCTTTGTACAGGTAATGCCGCATGTGTGTCCTTTGTGTGGGGATGTGACTGTGGCTAAACATGCCCAACTAATGACGCACATCAGACTTCTACATGCAGACGATCCAAATTTTCTTATACAATGCAATCGTCAGGGGTGTAAAAGGACTTTCCGGAAGTTCACTGTATACAAGAATCATGTTTACACCTTTCACGATACAACAGATACTGATGACCTCAGTGCATCAGCCAGAAGTGGTATTGTTCCTGATCATGAGCACACAAATTTTGATATGGGTATATAGCTAGCTTTTCATACAGTGGCATCTATTCATATGCATATTTTTCAACCACATTTTTGTAGATGAATCTGACCAAGACAGTGAGCATGAGCAATGTGAAACCATTACAGAAGATGATCTAAAAAGAGCTGCTGCTAAGTGGATTCTAAGACATCGTGAAGCCCATAGGATCCCTCACTCGGTCATGGAGTCTATTGTATCTGGTGCGAAGTCATTGTATGATATTGCACTTCTCGAAGTTCGGCATCAAGTCATCCAAGCAATGAAGGACGCACATACTACAGCTGATGCTGTTACTTCAGTATCTAGTATCTTTGATACCCAGAGTCAGTACACATGTGTTTTCAAAGGGCTTGAAACAACACACAAACAAAATGCATTCATCAAAGATACCTTTTCCTTTGTTGTAAGTCATATGAAGTATAAACTACGTAGCATCACACAGGGTTGTAGCCAGAGGGTAAAATGGAGGGCGGCCACCCTCCTTTCTGACCTCAATTTTGTTTGATATGGTTTTTAAAACAACAATAATACTTTCATCTTTTAACCACCACACCCTTTAAAATATGAGCTGGCTATAACACTTTTACTTCCCTTTTACAGGAACCTGTACCTATTCTTTTGGGTACTCGCACGCAGCCTGGCAAGTTTTTAAAGGATGGTACTGTTAAAGAAACTAAAGATACTCTGGTTTATATTCCAGTACTGAAGACCCTTGAACACCTTCTACGAAACGAAATGATTGTTTCCGAGGTAGGTGCAAGCAAGTGTAGTGCTAGTTTCACAATTTACATTGGTATAATAATATTGTTATGTGTAAATTTTTATTTATTTTGTAGATTGAGAGGGGACACACTACAAGGCAGCCTGAGGTGTTAAAAGATTTTTGTGATGGGCGTGCTTCTAAGGATCACAGTCTCTTTTCAGTGCACAGAAATGGTTTGCAAATCCTCCTCTACTTTGATGATATTGAAGTAGTGAACAATCTAGGCTCTCACAAGAAGGTGCACAAGTTAGGTATGTGGTGCATTATGTTACTGAGCGTGTGGTATACGTGGTTGTGTACAATCATATACATGTATAGGTGTGTTTTACTTTACACTTGGAAACCTCAGACCCAAGTATAGATCTCAGTACTCAAGCATTTATCTGCTAGCAATTTGTAAAAGAAAGCTCATCACAATGTACTCAATGAGTGCTGTACTTCGACCAATGGTTGAAGATTTTAAAGTCCTTGTAAGTCAGTGATTGAGTGCTGTTCATACATGTGCTGTTACATGCATTGGACGTCACTAACCCTAACAGGAGAAAGGGCATACATTTGATGTGCAAGGTCACCCACAAACATACTATGGTACTATTACTGTTGTCTCAGCCGATAACCCTGCTAGCAATGGTCTAGGAGGTTTCAAAGAGAGTGTCACAGCTCATCGGTTCTGTAGACAATGTACAGCAACAAACTCAGAGACAAAACATGTGGTAAATCCATAAATTAATACAATGTCAACTAAATCCGTAAAATAATACAATATCAACTACACTTGTACACATTTCACTATCATCACTACATGTATCTGATTTTTGGTAGTTTGATGAGAAAGTATTCATTCTACGCACTCGAGAACAACACCTACTGGATTGTGATGAGCTGGAAGCTGATGATACAGGTGACACTTCAGTGCAATTGGGTATCAACTCTCGTTCTATCTTGTTTGAATTGCAGCACTTTCAGGTATGGTCATATAAATACCATACACATGCACACACCAAGAATATTGTTGTGTATACACACACATACATATGCACACTCGTACATCCACACATATGCATCTCATGCACCTCAGATAACTAATTTTTGTTGGAGTTGACCTCCGTTTATCGTTGGCCTACTTCAACCCCTTCCCATAGCCAGCAAATTGCCCATAAATACTTTGGTTGCTAGGCAACTACCAACAAATATTGTTATGTATGCACACATACACACACGTACATGTACACACACACACACATGCATATACAGGTAGAAACCTTGCTACCTGATGTGATGCACGATTTGCTGGAGGGTACATTGCAGTTTGAAGCAAAACTTATTCTTCGGCATGTGATCACAGAAAGATACACATCATACCCAAAATTTGCACGACTTCTAGCTGGACTGGAGTTAGGGTATATGGAAGCTGACAACAGACCATCAGAAATAGCTTCAAGTACCATATCCTCTTCTGAGAAGACTCTCGGGCAGAAAGGTATACTTGTAGGCAGGGTTGCATACAGGGGGGGGGGTAAACTGGGATCTCCCCCCCCACCAGCTTGATTTTCCCCCCTGAATTCCATAATAATAATTATACATACATTATATACAGCACAAATAATGTGATTACATACACAAGCAAAAAGAAATCATTTATTATCACAGCATTAGTGTGTGATTTATTTACTAGTATATACGAATGGCAGCAGCGCATATACATATGTAAGTCATCCAGGAGATCCCCCCCCAGAAAAAAAATCTTGTATGCAACCCTGGTAGGTACACATACACGTGTGTATGTAGCAATGTCTTGTGGAAGTACTATACACACAGCTCATTATTTATGCTTCCAATCTCTCTCTAGCGGCTCAAATGTGGTTGCTAGGCAGGGTCATACCCTTTCTAGTAGGAGAAGATGTTCCAGAGGAAGATGAAAAGTGGAAGAATTATGTTCAGCTCATGGAGATAGTGGATTTGCTGATGGCTCCTGCTATATCAGAGGACGAAGTTGCCGAACTTGGTGTATTGATTCATCAACATCACACTCTCTTTGCACAGCTCTATGGCAACTCCAGTGTGCTTCCGAAGCATCACTTTATGATTCATATGCCACGCCTCATTTTGAAGTAAGCTAATATACAATAATATCATACACATACACACATAATATTATTATTACATGTGTGTGCATACACTTTAATAGGAGTATTATTGTACTATGTTGAATGTGCAGGTATGGTCCACTTGTACGCCACTGGACAATGCGCTATGAGGCTAAGCATAACCACTTGAAGAAATTGGCTCAGAATATAGGTAATTTCATCAACATAGCATGGACATTGGCCTCTCGTCACCAGTACTGGCAGTGTTACAAGTGGCAGGAAGGTGATGTAATGGATGATGAGCCTGAAATTGGACCAGGTACATACACCGTAGTATCCCAGATGAGTATCCATGGGCGCTCAAAAATAATTCACACATTGTACTTAGGATAATAATATTATGGGATTTATTACTTAAAATATTTTCGGACAGCCTGGCTTGTGCAAAAACTAGACGCACAAAAATACATTCGCAATATTAACGATAATGTGGTACAGGATCGTTTGTCCGAAAACTATTTATTTAAATATTTTAGACGCGAAATATTTGTGATTTACGGTACATTGAATTATTACTGTAGTACAAACATGCACATAATGTACTTGGCTCAAAAACATAACAGTGGTACATGATACATCATTTTACAGGTGATTTGGTGGCCTCCAGGAGTAGACCTTGTGAGATATCAGTCTATGAAGACTGCTTCAGGTCAGTCACTAAAATGGTAATGTAGGCTAGCTATACTCGTAAGCTCATAAAAATTAATTATAATCACTAAAAGGTGTTGATATTGTGCATGGTTAGGTGTTTATCTTTCCATTCTATAGAACCTCTTGGATTAGACGAAATGGTATCTTGTTCAAGCCAGGGTGCGTGCTGACTTTAGGAGTTGAGAATGATGACCCTTCGTTTGGGAGAGTGGAGGCCATATACATTGCCAACTCAAACACCGTGTACTTTCACATTGAAGTGATGTGTACACTTCAGTATAGTACACACCGCCATCTCTATATCGTTGAAAAGACACACAACTTCAAGACAATTTGTTTTGAATCTTTGTACTCTGTGTTTCCTCTTCATTTACGTAGAGTGATAGTCAATGGCTCAGTTTGTTTGTGTGTTATACCCAAGCACCACATTCTCAATACACTGCAGTAGACTACAAAACAGTGTAGTGTACTTTTTATTATATGCTGTGTGTATTATCATTGTATTCAGTCAAATTTAAAATCTGTTCCTAAGCTAAGCGCTGATCTCATCTCCTATACATGTAGACATGCAATGTTATTATTGCATGGACAAACCAGAAACTGATAAATTAGTCGTGTGATAGGGGTTGGGTAGCTATAATATGGTTTAGATTACTAGTAGAGATCATTAGAGCCTTTGGGGGATTAGAGCATGATAAGGGTATCACATCAATACCCCATATGGTAAGGGTATTACATCAATACCCTCATGGTACTCTCATAATACCCCTGCTATTTCAGCTGAGAGTTGGGGTATTCCCACAGTACCCCTATTTTAACAGTGTGGAGATCTCCTTTAGTGACTGATATTTCACTTGATTTTTGGACATATTGTAATAATACTTTTTGACTAGGGGGATAATGGTTAGATTAATGATTCGTTTGAATTAATAATGTCATGTGGGGTGGTGGCTGTAGGTTGTGAATATCACTGTATTCTTAATTTTCAACCTGAGTAGATGGCCAAATTGCTATTTGAAAATACCTTGAATAACTTACTTTGTTTACAAGGTAACTAGGTACTATCTGTTTGTGCATTATATTTATTATATTATAGGTTGTATAGCACACTTCCTTTGTTTATCACGGAGTCCAGAGGTGACCACCTTCCACTCCCTAAAAAATTTGTGTTTTTTTTTTCTGTTAGCTACAGGGAAAATATCAGCTAAGGCCACTCCAAATTAATCAATAGTGTCTGGTCACCCGCCCGCATGATATTTTATGAGGACTATAATGATATTCATAATAAAAATGACGTAAAACAACGTATTGGTACTCTTGAGGTCATACATCTTGATCTCGAGCTCATTGCCAGCTGCACATTCCATGATGGTGATCCAATATTAATGCTCTGTGGTTTGCCATTCTGTATTAAATTTAACTGTTATAAACTGCCTGTGCACTTGTACAGCTCATAGCATGAGCTGTGTATGATGATATGATCTGACAGGCTGTTGTTTAACCGTAGTTGTTTGCACTCGAGGTGTGCTGACTATGTACCTGTAGTATGATTTAAGTATTTCCTCTTCCTGTCTTAATTTAATTAGTCATAGTCCCACAGTCCTAACCACCCGCCCGCCCGCATGTACTTGAGACAACTGGTGTGACCAGAAACTAATGATTGATTTGGAGTGGCCTCATATCGGTGAGATCTGTGTTTGTGATCTCCCAAGGTTCATTGCTAAGAGCATTCATTTCTTTGAGACGGTGGGAAGACTGGCCAGTGCGTATTAAGCCAATTAAGTATGTCTGACTCACTGCATGCCTGTACTAGTAGCTCCCATGAATGCAATAGCTACATGCCATGGGGGCAAATGTATTCGAGGGCCATGCATGGCTTTAACATGACTGTAGTACATATGCTTAGTCTTGGGATCATGTAGCTAGACACTGTATTTCTATTTCAGCCAAATAAAGTTATATTTACTCTGACAGAGATCACTAAGAGTGATTATTTAACGCCCACACATATACAGGGGTATAATCATCAAAATATTATTCTTCAGAAATTTGCACTTTGCTGGCTTTAATTTCACTGTGAGATACATAATAATAATATTATTATTATAGTACAATACATTGTACTACCCATACACGTTGTCATTTTAACGTAAGTCCACCCTTGTAATGTACTTCATATCATATAGATATTGATGCATGCTTATTCCAGCTATTTAAGTTCTAATTGATTCAAGTTCCATTATGACCAAATTGATTTATGACCAAAGAAGGTAAACTAAACTGCGGCAAGTTGATACTCATGCACTATTTATATCACAAATCTCTGGCTTGAATTCAAGGGATGTACGTATACCTACTCATCTATTAAAGTATATATTTACGAATTTATTTAATGATCTATGCATATCAAGTGTAATAGTCAGTAATGCTGTTATCTATTATTGGTATTATAATATTATAATAAGAGCATGCATAATAGCTAATCAAGCAGTAGTGCTATAAAAGCTGTAGCCATAAGTATGTTACAGTAGAGTTTAGCACCCGGCAAACAATCATGCCACGTTTGGAGTATTTTATGGTCAGTTTCTTTCTAATTAACATACTAAGTCTTACTATGTGTGCAGATAGCTCAGACCTGCCTACCTGTCCTGTATGGACATATCCAAGCCCTTCTGGCAAAGAATGTGTCTGTGGAGATAGTCTCAATAGTGCAGTTATCTGCAACCCAGAAACGTTAACTGTACAACTCCTTGTGAAATTCTTTTGCTTCGTGCTTTTTAACGATAATGATATGGTGTGAATACCACACTCCTTGGTACCTGTCCTTATGGCAACTCACAGGGAATATCTAGGACCTTTAGTATGTCCCAAGTCTACGAGGATAGCAGCTTGTGCTCATTTTACAATCGAAAGGGACAGCTTTGCGGAGAATGTGCAGAAAACTATACACCCTCCCTGGCTATTCATATTACCTTGGCTGTGTCAAATGTAATAGTTACAACAATGGATGGATTAAGTTCATAGTTGCTGCTTTTCTTCCACTAACAATTTTTTATATTATAGTGATTATATTCAGGATATCAGTTACTTCCTCAACACTTAATGCTTTCGTCATGGTCAGTCAAATTCTTACAAGTCCACTAGTGGTTCGAACCATTTATTCCCATAATCTCGTGAGTGATCCCTATCATGTTAGTTATTCTTCTCAATTTATTCTCCAGCTCGTCATTGTAATTTTTACCATTTGGAATCTTGACTTCTTTCGAAGCTGGTATGGATATATTTGTATTCGTCCTGCCTTGAACTACCAGCATGTACTCTTGCTTGAGTACGCTATTGCCATCTATCCATTATTTCTCATACTACTCACCTTCATCTTGGTCAAGCTACATGACAATTTTGCCTTTGTTGTTTGGCTTTGGAAGCCATTTTATAGATGCTTAGCTGTCTTTCGGAGACAATGGAACATTCGAAGCTACCTTGTCCATGCTTTTGCCACTTTCATTGTCCTATCCTATGTCAAGATTCTCTATACATCTTTTGAACTCCTGAGACCCTCACAACTCTATGATATGCATGGCAACCACATACTCAAGGCATACTGGTATTACGATGGTAGAGTGGATATGGTTTTGAAGGGCTATATTCCTATCCTATTTCTAGCACTGTTTATGCTAATATTGTTTAATGTATTTCCCCTGGCACTGTTAGCTCTCTATCCTTTTAAATGCTTTCGAAGACTTCTTAATTTTTGCTTATAATAAGTCAAAACAGTAGGCTAGTACTTCAAATTTACATTGATTCATTTCATGGCTGTTATGAGGACACTACACACGATTATCGCCACTTTGCCACACTCTACCTGGCAGTGAGATTCCTGAATCTTCTAATGGCATCCATATTTATAACTACACTCTCTATCTTCCAGCTGTTGCACTCGTGTTTATTTTCGCTGTAACTCTTATAGCTAAGTTTCAGCCATACAAGAGCAAGAGGAATAACACTGTTGATATTATCCTGCTACTCACGATCATTATTGCATTCGCATCATCAGGTATGAATTATTCTGAGTTTATGTAGCTACCCCCAGCTGCTGAATGGGATAATTGTATTCTTATCTGTTTTGATTGTTCTTGGCTACCAAGTGTTCCTTATCTTGGCTTGTGTTTTCCCTAAGGTTATACAGTGCTGCAAGAAATGTAAAACACTCCTATTGACCATAATCAAGTTGAGTGAAGTGAATGAAGAAGATAGACCTCTCTTAAATGCATATGAGTACTGATCAACTACAACTCCAATACAGTTAATGCATAAACGTATCACATAATATGCTATCCCAGAATAATGACTTTGAACAATTTTGCGCTTAATGGGGTTTACAAGCGTAAACCATTACTGTAGGAAGGCCAAGTAAAATGTAATGCTGACGCATGCGCAATCACACGGGCACGCCTCTGCCCGCCATGCATGGCACGTGATAGCATAATCAAGATAGCTGCATCTATTGCGACTACGTGTCAAATAGAGGACCCGAAAGTTAAGCCACACGCTTCTTTCCCACCACACCCACCAATTAAAATCCTTCTATCACCCCTACGTACAGTCGGGGGATCCATTGGCCCTACGCCCACTGTGCTGTGAGCCCATAGCCAAAACGCTATGCTGCACTACTTTTCCCAGCATCGCCAGGGTCAATGGACATATAACCTCGGCTCAGAAGTCTCCGGTTGTACCCACTGGGCCACCAGTCCGCCTGAGCCGAAGCCCTCAATATTTCCCCAAAATACGCGCCACGTATTGCACGAGTGTAGTATAGTCAAGCCTGAGTGCAGGGCGTTAAAGCATCTTAGTTGTGGCAACATGTTTATTAGTGAAAATTAATGATAATTGTATATTAATTTTAGTAGTTATAGATGCAAGCGCCTATACTACTTTTCTAGTACAAAATCCATGATACATGTATCACTTATGATTATCATCAAGAGATGCACAATAAGGAACTTATTAAGTATTAAAATCAGTAGTGGGTGGGGATCAATTGCGCTGTGGCATCTGTCTGGCCATCCAAATTTCTGGTTCAAGAAGCTGTATTGGATCGGTTGTTGGATTCATTTCTCTTAGGATTTGTGTATGTTTTCAGTATCCTTTTTGTTTTCGCTATGATAATAATACTGTGTATGTGGCAAGGTTGAGGGTAACTGCGCTATCAAGCATGGCTAAGGGTTAATGAATTAAATTTTGAGTATGAGCCCTCAAAGTTGGTTGTGTCAGTTTTAAGAGATGACTGTGTTATAGTATTAAATTATGGTGGATCCGGTTGTATTGGTATGCATGTGTGATTGGTAGTTAGGTTCGGTAGTTCGGTGTATGTTTTTAGGGATAGGGTTTGATAGGTTTTGGTGTAGTTCAATGTGTATTTCTGGAATCTATGGTCGGTATGAGTTTGGGATAGGATGTCAATGTTTTCTTTTTAGATGAGGGTGAATCTGATGTTGGATAGCTACCGTATGGATTGTTTGGATGGAGATCTCCTTTTAAATTAGTGACTGGAATTTCACTTGATTTTTGGACATATTATTTTTGACTAGGGGGATCATGGTTAGATTAGACATTGTGTGATTCGCTATACAATTATTAATTTCATGTGGGGTGGTGGCTGTAGGTTGTGAATATCACTGTATTCTGTAGGGTTTGATTTTCAGCTTGAGTAGATGGCCAAATTGACGATTTATATAAATGGTGTCTCCAAACCTTGAATAACTTTTTGGGTATCTGTTTGTGCATGATATGACAATTATAGGTTTGGAGTTAGCGTCATTTAATAGTTATAGGTTGCATAGCACACTTCCTTTGTTTATCATGGAGTCCAGAGGCGACCGACTACCTTCCCCTGCCTCAAAAGTTGTGTTGTTTTCTGTTAGCTCTAGTACAGAGAAAATATCAGCTAATATCGGTGAGACCTGTGTTTATGATCTCATTGCTGAGAACATTCATATCTTTGAGACTGTTGGAAGACTATAGCCACGTCACTGCCTGTATACTAGTAGCTTCCATGAATAGTTGCATGCCATGGGGCAAATGTATTCAAGTGCCCCGCATGGCCTTATTAAACATGACTGTCTGTATTACACATGCTTAGTCTTGGTATCATGTAGACACTGTAATTCTATTTCAGCCAATTATTATATTTTCTCTGACAGAGATCACTTAAGAGTGATTGTTTTCAATGCCCACACATGCAGGGGTATAATCATCAAACATGAATAATATTATTATGCTTCGGAAATTTGTGATGTATGTACATTTGCTGGCTTTCACTGTGAGTTATTAACCCTCGGCGCATGCGCGAGGGTTACGGTAGTCGTTCTGTGTGTGTGTGTGTGTGTGTGTGTGTGTGTGTGTCTGTCTGTCTGTCTGTCTGTTACCACTCAGGTAGTCTAAGGACTGGGTACGCGCACGCGCGAGCGGGATCACATGCGCGATATACATAGCAATACATTTAGTCACATGATCACGATCATGGCCATAGAGTAGCTGTATAAAGGCTGAGGGTCGCTGAGGCGGCGATGAAGACGCTTAGCTACGAAGATATCTCCGTTGCACGAAGCGAATAACGTCGATTTTATGCCATACTACCCGGGGGCAAGAAGAGCTGTTGAACGAGACGGGAGATATTCAGGTAAATAACCCTTGTGTGACCTTAGGTTTATCACACTTTGGGGCATTCCCGCTCAGTACGATGACAGATCAACTTGCCCCCGTGATATTTATTAGTTAGGCATATAAACTTTATTTAAGGCCTAGAGAGACAGTCATCCAGATTGATCTTCACCGCCGCCTTTTGCGATCTTGTCTTCGGAATAGCCTTTACGCATGACGTCACCAGGAGGCAGCTAATTAATGGGCGTGGCCATTAATTATTTTGCGGTTAGAGAAATGGTTGGTCTATTTTATGGTGCAACTTCCTTGTTCACAACATGTAGTGTTCTGGAGATATGGTGGCTAAAGTTACAGCTAAAATCATGCTCTGAAATGGGTGTCCCAGTCCTTAGACTGCCTGAGCACGCTAACTGCTACATACCTCGTTTGCGAGTCCAAATTGCGATGTTATAAGGTTCCTTATGGCGTTCCAAACTCATGATTTGTGTGAATTTCGTAGAGAACGCTTTGTTCACTAGTTTTGGAGTCATTTGCTGATTCTAAGCTTCTTGACTTCTCCGATCTCGGCCAGCTAACTTTTCGTATAAATAGAACGCTGGGTGTGTCGCGCTATATACGGCATAGGCCTAATAGTTATACGCATGTGCGAGGGTTACGAAGGCGGGGTCAGGGGACATATTATGGATGAGATGTATTAAGTTAGCAAAAAACAGCAGCCAGCAGTGTTGAGCTGGGTTGGCTGAGTGGACTAGGGCTGGTGCTGGTGGAGAGGTGATCATGGGTTCGAATCCTGCTTGATCTTTGAATTTTTTTTTTTTCTTCCACTTTCGAAAATCATTTTTTTCTAAGCTTTTTTGGTGGGCTAGTTTGCCGGTACTCAAAGCGTTAGCTAAATTTTAGACACAGCCTAATATTATACAATCATCTTTATAGCTACCTACGTAGTATAATACCATTACTATAAATCTGACAGCGCCGAGGGTTTAGCACCAGTGGTGTTCATTATTAATAGTACATGACATTGTACTACCATACATGTTGTCATTGACGGTATAACATAAATCCACCCTTGTATTGCACTTACACATATCATGTAGATATTGATGCATGCTTATTCCGGCTATTCAACCTCCATTATGATCAAAGAGGGTAAAACTACACTGCGGCAAGTTGATACTCATGCATTATCTATATGTCACAATTTTGCCTTTGTTGTTTGGCTTTGGAAGCCATTAGCTAATTATTTTTGTCTTTCGAAGACAATGGAACATTCGAAGCTACCTTGTAGCTACATGCTTTATTGTCCTATCATAATATTATGTCAAAATTCTCGATACATCTTTTGACCTCTTGAGACCCTCACAACTCTATAATGTGCATAGAAACCACATACTCAAGGCATACTGGCATTACGATGGTAGGGTGGATATGGCTTCGAAGAGCTATATTCCGATCCCACTGCAAGCACTGTTTATGCTACTGTTGTTTAATGTATTTCCCTTGGTTCTATTAACTCTCTATCCCTTCAAACATTTTCAAAGACTTCTCGATCTTTGCTTAATTCAAAAAAGCAGGCTAGTGGTTCAAATTTACATGGATTCATTTCACGGCTGCTATGAGGACACTGCACATGATTATCGCCATTTTGCCACACTCTACGTGGCAGTGAGATTCCTAAATCTTCTAATGGCATCTGTATTTAACTACACTCTCTATCTTCCAGCTGCTGCACTTGTGTTTGTTTTTGCTTTAGCTCTCATAGATAAGTTCCAGCCATACAAGAACAAGAGGAATAACACTGTTGACATTATCCTACTGCTCACAATCATTACTGCACTCATATCGTCATCTATACATTATGCTGAAAAGTTTATGTACCCCAGGTTGCTGAATGCTCTCATTGTAGCCATATTATAATTTTGTTTTGATTGTTCTTGGCTACCTGGTGTTCCTTATCCTGGCTTGTGTTTTCCCTATGGCTATACAGTGCTGCAAGAAGTGTTAATACTCTTAATCAAGATGATGTATGAAGTGAATGACGGAGATACTAGCTAAGAATCATGAGTCTACTGAGTCTACTGATTACAACTCCTAGAGTTCACACATAAACATGATACTGATGATCCGAAGCATACATTATAGTTATACCTACGCTAAGCCTTTATAGTTTTGTAGCAACATATTTATTAGTGAAAAGCTATAAAGTTAGCTGAATCATCACTGTAACATTTTATGACGTGTAATTTTCTAGTACAATGCATATAATAATTATGCCGGTACACATAATATTATTATCGCTTAGTGCAATCATCAATGTTGCGGATAATTAAATTTACCGTTGACTGGTAGAGTCAAACAAATAAACCCATGATTGTACCATGGCCAGTACTGCAACAATAGTGAGGTAACTAGTACCCAGGAAAGCGGTAGGCACCCGCATGCACATGTACAGTAACTATGATATTTCAATCAAGGGATTAGTATAGTAGCTTCCATGAAAAATTAGTGTATTGTGTGTGTTGTGTTCAAGCTAGTGCCCAGCATGGCTATAATAATTATATGACAGTATTATGCCTTGGTATATATACTATATTATTATCATGTAGCTACTGTATTTCTATTAAGCTATAATTCCTCAAGTTGATAGAAAAACTGACAGAAATCACTATAGTAGGAGTGATAGTTTGCAATGCCCACGCATGCAGGAGTATATAATCATCAGAATAATAATATACATGCTAACAGAAATTTGCGGTGCATGCACATGCATTGCTGGCTTTCACTGTGAGTAATATAATACTATCATAATAGTATACACATTGTCATTGTGACATAATTAAGTCCACCTTTTTACTATACTAAACATATCATGTAGATATCGATGCATACTTATTCCAGCTTTTCAAGTTCAAAGCTCCATTGTGACCAAAGAAGGTAAAACTAAACTACGGCAAGTTGATACTGTCTATATGTCACAAATCTCTGGTTTAAATGCAAGGGGTGTGTGTATACTGTTTTTGTATGAATCAATAATCTGTACGTGTCAAATATAATTATTATAGTCCAGGGGCGGAGAAATAGGGGGGGCAGAGGGGGCTTCAGCCCCCCCACTTTAGAAACAAGGGGGGCTGAGCCCCCCCATTTTATCACATACCCATACTATAAAATTATAGCAACATAGTTCTGTCATAGTTCTAGATGCTTGCAAAAGAGTGCTCGAATAAAAATTGCTACTAACACACTCCCAAAACTGCTACCAGAATGCATCAGAAACACTCTCAGAGAGTCGAAATTTCCAAAATTTTCTGAGGGAGCATGCCCACAGACCCCCCTAGATGGGCTGTGGGCATATGCCCACAGCCTAACTGTTGTCACAGTACAGAGTCAAAGGTCTGAGCCCCCCCACTTTTGCTACCTGTTCTCCGCCCTTGTAGTCAATAATGCTGGAAGCTTTATATTATAATATAATTAGAGTATTGTATAGCTTCAAGTATATTAGTGCTATAGCTATAGCTAGGAGTGTCACAGTAGAGTTTGGCACCCGGCAAACCATCATGCTACGTTTGGAGTATTTTCTGGTCAGTTTCTTTCTAATTAACATGCTTACTATGTATGCAGACAGCTCAGACCTGTCTAGTTGTCCTATATGGACATATCCAAGCACTTCTGGCAATGAATGTATCTGTGGAAATAGTCTCTTTAATACAATTATCTGCAACCCAGAAACATTAGCTGTACAACTCACTGTAAAACTCTTTTGCTTCATGCTAAACAATGATAATGGTGTGAATACCACACTCCTTGGTACCTGTCCCTATGGTGACTCAGTGAGACTACCTAGGAACTATAGCGTGTCTCATATCTATGAGGACAGCAGATTGTGTCCATTTTATAATCGAATGGGACAGCTTTGTGGAGAATGTGCAGAAAATTATACCCTCCCTGGCTATTCATATTACCTTGGCTGTGTCAAATGCAACAATTACAACAACGGATGGATTAAGTTCATAGTTGCTGCTTTTCTTCCACTACAATTTTTTATATTCTAGTGATTATGTTCAGGATATCGGTTACTTCCTCAACACTTAATGCTTTCGTCATGGTCAGTCAAATTGCTGCAAGTCCACTAGTGATTCGAAATAGTTATTCCCGTAATCTGGTGAGTGGTCCTTATCATGTTAGCTATTTTTCACAATTTATATACCAGTTTGCCATTACAATTTTCACCATTTGGAACCTTGATTTCTTTCGAAGCTGGTATGGATATATTTGTATTCGTCCCGACTTAAGCTATCAGCAAATACTCTTGCTTGAGTATGCTATTGCCATCTATCCATTATTCCTCATACTACTCACCTTCATCTTGGTCAAGCTGCATGATAATTTTGCCTTTGTTGTTTGGCTTTGGAAGCCATTTCACAGATGCTTAGCTGTCTTTCGGAGACAATGGAACATTCAAAACTACCTTGTCCATGCTTTTGCCACCTTTATTGTCTTATCATACGTGAAAATTCTTAATATATCTTTTGAACTTCTAAGATTCTCACAACTCTATGATGTGCATGGCAACCACATACTCAAGGTATACTGGTATTATGATGGTAGAGTAGATATGACTTCGAAGAGCTATATTCCGATCCTATTGCTAGCACTGTTTATGTTACTGTTCTTTAATGTATTCCCCTTGGTTCTGTTAGCTCTTTATCCCTTCAAATGTTTTCAAAGAGTTCTTAATTTTTGCTTAAGTCAAAAAAGCAGGCTAGTGCTTCAAATTTACATGGATTCATTTCACGGCTGCTATGAGGACACTACACATGATTATCGCCACTTTGCTACACTCTACCTGGCTGTGAGATTCCTGAATCTTCTAATGGCATCTGTGTTTAACTATATCCTCTATCTTCCAGCTGCTACACTCGTGTTTGTTTTTACTTTAGCACTTGTAGCTACGTTCCAGCCATACAAGAAAAAGAGAGACAACATTGTTGACATCATCATGCTACTCACAATTATTAGTGCATTTATATCGCCAACTATGCATTATGCTGAAAACTTTATGTACCCCAACTTGGCGAATGAAGTCATTGTAGCCATATCTGTCTTGATTGTTCTTGGCTACCTGGTGTTCCTTATCCTGGCTTGTGTTTTCCCTAAGGCTATACAGCGCTTCAAGAAATGTAAAACACTCCTATTTACCAAAATCAAGATGAGTGAAGTGAATGAAGAAGATAGACCTCTCTTAAATGAGTACTGATTAAACTACAACTCCAATATAGTTGATACATATACATATCACATTATTATGTTATCCCAGAATAATGATATGAACAATTTTGTACTCTAGCATGCTAGTTATGACAACATGTTTATTAGTGAAAATTAATGATAATTATTTTATAGTTAGATGCATAATTTTTTATATGCTACTTTTCTAGTACAAAATACATGATACATGTATGACTTAGTACTATCGATTTCATCAAGAGATGCACAATAATAAACTTCTTAATTATTAAAATCAGTGGTGGGTGGGGATCACTCGCACAGTCTCGTCTGTCTTGCCATCCAAGTTCAAGAAGCTGTATTGGATTGGTTGTTGGCATCATTTCTCTTAGGATTTGTTTATGTGAGCGTATGTTTTCAGTATCATTATTGCTATGATATTAATACTGTGTATATGGCAAGGTTGAGGGTCGTTGCACTATCAAGCGTGGATATAAGGGTTAATGAATTTGATTGAATTTAAATATTATGAGCCCTCAACTTTGGTTGTGTCAGTTTTAAGAGATGAGTGTTAAATTATGGGGGATTCAATTGTATTGGCATACATGTGTGATTGGTAGTTAGGTTTCGGTAGTTCGGTGTACGTTTTTGGGGATAGGAGTTGACAAGTTTCGGTAGTTCAATGTGTATTTCTGGGATAGGGGTTGAGGTCTACGGTCAGTATGTGGTTGGGATGGGGTATATTATTTGTCAAATGTGGGTGAATTTGATGTTGGATTATTTAGACGGAGATCTCTTTCTGAATCAGTGACTGGAATTTCACTTGGTTTTTGGACATAATATATTTTTGACTAGGGGGATCATAATTAGATATTGTATGAATCGCTTGATGTCATGTGGGGTGGTGGTTAGGTTGTGAATATCACTGTATTCTGTAGGGTTTGATTTTCAGCCTGAGTAGGCGGCCGAATTGCTGTTTGTAAATGGTACGTGTCTCTAAACCTTGAATAGTTTATATTATTAAGGTAACTATGTTCGGATATCTGTTCGTGCATACTATAGTATTATAATTTTAGGTTTGGAGTTAGCGTCATTTAATAATTATAGGTTGTATGGTACACTTTCTTTGTTCATCACAGAGTCCAGAGGTGACCACCTTCCACTCCCTAAAAAGTTGTGTTTTTTCCTGTTAGCTGCAGGGAAATCATCAGCTAATATCGGTGAGACCCGTGTTTGTGATCTCCCAAGATTTATTGCCAAGAACGAACATTTATTTCTTTGAGACAGTGGGAAGACTGGCCAGTGGGTACTGAGCTAAGTACGTCACTGCCTGTACTATATGGTAGCTTCCATGAATGCAATAGCTACATGCCATGGGGCAAATGTATTCAAGTGCCCCGCATGGCCTTAAGTTAAACATGACTGTCTGTATTACACATGCTTAGTCTTGGTATCATGTAGACACTGTATTTCTATTTCAATCAAATATTTTCTCTGACAGAGACCACTAAGAGTGATTGTTTTCAATGCCCACACATGCAGGGGTATAATCATCAAAATATTATAATTCACTGTTAGAATCTGATACATAATATAGTACATGACATTGTATTACACAATGTCATTGTAACATAAGTCCACCCTTGTATTGACATATCATGTAGATATCGATGCATGCTTATTTCAGCTATGTATTCAAGCTCCATTTTGACCAAAGAAGGTAAAACTACACAGTTGATATTCATGCACTATCTATATGTCACAAATCTCTAGTTTGAATGCAAGGGATCTCTACTTATCTAGTATAAGTATATAATATTTATTACAAACAAGTATGAATCAATGATTTGTACATGTCAAGTGTAATAGCTAGTCAACAATGCTATTACAAACTGAAGCTATTATTAATATATAATAAGAGCATTAGTTATAGCTTCAAGCAGTATTATAATAGTACTATAGCTATAGCTACACTGTTAAAAATTGGGTGCTATAGTAACACCTTTTGGGGTGCTCCAGCTAATGTTTAAAAATGACACCCTTTGGGTGTTACTAAAGGTGTAGTTGTGACACCCTTGGGGTGCTAATAAAGGTGTTATAGTAGCACTAACTAGGGAGTGGTGCATGCACCCATCAGTCCAGCCAAGGGGGTATACAGCTTTGTGCACAAAATCAATATTCTTTGCATACAAAATTTATAGCAATGTAATGCTGTATCAGGTAAATTGACATAGATTCAAAAGCTAGGTAGTACAATACTGTCTTTCTCCAAAATCAGAACAGAAACTTGAGTCACAGTATGTCTCTAGAAAAAGATTGATGGTGATCAACACCAAAGAAGAAAGAAAGGCAGTAATGGCAGAGACATAATTAATGTACAATGTCATGTTCATGCATTAGTGAGAGGAAGGGGTGAGGAAAGGAACAGAGGGGTCGCACAGAAGTAATTAAGATTGTGGGCATGTCCATGGTAATGATAGCCCCTGTCATACTGAGCCGCACCAACTGGGGGCAAATCAGAGCTACTATCAAGCGAAGCAAGGATGAGGATGTACGCCATTTGGATCATAATCTGGGCATTTTCTCATATTAATGTTGTATACAGACAGCTGGCCGGGTTAAAGGTCAGTGTGACGTCATGCTTAATACCTCCATAATTATTAATTTTAGCTATTGTAATCAGTTGCTTACCTATGTGATGATCGAAGCAGCTTGAGGTAGCCATCATATCGTAGCCTTGCATCTGTGATCAGAAAGAGAGAAATAGAGTGTATAAAAATACCGCAGTAAGCACCCCTGAGTGGTGCACCTTATTCGGGGGGGGGGGGGGGGGGGGGGGGGGGGGAAGCCGATACTTAAGACATCAATATCGCATAGTAGTGATAGTACCATGTGTTCAAGGTGGTACATGCACTGCATCTGACATCATGGGCTAAGCTCCACAGTACCATGATTGTACTAGTGTAAACCACTAAGTAGCTGCATGTGTAATTTGGACCTTGTAGTGTGTGAAAGCCAGTCTCACCACATTGTTGGGCTTGTTTAGACAATGGGAATACCCTATTTGCATTGGGTGCTTACCAATTAGATGTGAGTGACAGAGAAGGGACTCCAAGAGAAACATCGGTCTGCTAGTATCGAGAGAACTTGATTTGATCCACAAATAATTCTGTGCATAATAATGACAATGACACATGGCAGAGAGATATAGAGAAGAGAGAGAGAGACAGAGAGAGAGAGAGAGAGAGAGAGAGAGAAGAGATAGAGAAATACTGTACGCAGCTTACCAATACGGTGAAGTGAAATAGCTATCATGTGAAGTCATTACTAGTCAGCAGCAGCTGTAGTGGAAAAATATAAAATGACGACAACAACTATGAGTAAATACATAGATGACTGCCAGTAGACATATTAATTTTGTTCGGCTAGATAGCAGCATGCCCTCAAGCTCCTTTGACGTGTGATGCATGCCAGTAAGGAGTAATTTGTGTGTGTGTGTGTGTGTGGGGGGGGGGGGGGGGGGGGGGGAGGGAGAGAAGAGATAGAAAAACACTCAGTGATACTTAACAGCTTACCAATACAGTGAAGTATCACGTGAAGTCATTATCAGCATCTGTAGTAACAACAATGAGTAAATACATAGATGATCACCATGCAGTAGACATAATATTATCAGAGTAAGGAGTAATTATTTTATGTGGGATGGAGGGAGAGAGAAAACGAGTGAGAAGCCTACAACTATTACACAAACTATTTACCATCTCAGTGGTGTAGTGACTACAGCATCAAAGAGAACCAACAATTAAGAACAAATAGCGGGTGTGCATTAATTGGAGAATGTAGTACACACTTACTGTGTATAGGTACGGCCTAGGATTGAAGTAGCTAGTACAGTCAGTACAGCGACCACAAAGAGTATAGGCAACGTAACTAGATTAAGTATAGACTAATGTGTAAGGCTTACAGGCTTTTATTACAGTGAACACACTCGAGTATTTAAACTTCATGCAAGAGTGTACTAAAAGGCACCTACCTAACTTATGCTGATGCTACTAAGTACTTACTTCACTCACTTCACTTACTGTAACTGTTGAAGAGACACCCAGCTCATCTGAGATGGCCATGATGGCCATGACAGTCGACAACGCAAGAGAGACTTGTGAAATTTTCAAACCAGAAAAGCAGCTGCTCAAATAATGCGCATGCGCGCGCTATTTTAGATGACGTAATCGAGTGGTAGCCCCACCCCTATCGCACAAACTGATGTCCAGCACCCCTTGATGGTGTACTGTCAGCACCCCTCTCATGCATGGGGTGTTGCAACAGCACCCCACCACCTTTTTCGTATGCATGGGGTGTTACTACAACACCCTATTTTTAACAGTGTAGGTGCATTACAGTAGAGTTTGGCACCCGGCAAACCATCATGCCAAGTTTGGTGCATTTTCTGGTCAGTTTCTTTCTAATAATTAACAAGCTTACTGTAATGTGTGCAGATAGTTCTGAAGATCTTTATTCCTGTCCTGTATGGACATATCCAAGCCCTTCTGGCAAAGAATGTATCTGTGGAGATGATCTCAAAGAGGTAATTATCTGCAACCCAAAAACGTTAACCATACAACTCATTATGAAATTCTTTTGCTTCATGCTAAACAATGATAATGGTGTAAATACCACACTCCTTGGTACCTGTCCCTATGGTGACTCACAATTGCTATCTAGGACCTTTAGCATGTCCCAAATCTATGAAGACAGCAGCTTGTGCTCATTTTACAATCGAAAGGGTCAGCTTTGTGGAGAATGTGCAGAAAACTACACCCTCCCTGGCTATTCATATTACCTTGGCTGTGTCAAATGCAACAATTACAACAACGGATGGATTAAGTTCATAGTTGCAGCTTTTCTTCCACTAACAATTTTTTATATCATAATAATTATGTTCAGGATATCAGTCACTTCCTCAACACTTAATGCTTTCGTCATGGTCAGTCAAATTGGTACAAGTCCACCAGTGATTCGAAACAATTATTCTCATAATCTGATGAATGATCCTTATCATGTTAGCCATTTTTCTCAATTTTCATTCCAGCTCATCATTGCAACTTTTACCATTTGGAATCTTGATTTCTTTCGGAGCTGGTATGGATATGTCTGTATTCATCCTGACTTGAACTACCAACAAATACTCTTGCTTGAGTATGCTATTGCCATCTATCCATTATTCCTCATACTACTCACCTTCATCTTGGTCAAGCTGCATGATAATTTTGCCTTTGTTGTTTGGCTTTGGAAGCCATTTCACAGATGCTTAGCTGTCTTTCGGAGACAATGGAACATTCGAAGCTACCTTGTCCATGCTTTTGCCACCTTTATTGTCTTATCCTATGTCAAAATTCTCAATACATCTTTTGAACTCCTGAGACCCTCACAACTCTATGATATGCATGGCCACCACATACTCAAGGCATACTGGTATTACGATGGTAGAATGGATATTACTTCGAAGGGCTATATTCCTATCCTAGTGCTAGCACTGATTATGCTACTATTGTTTAATGTATTTCCCATGGCACTGTTAGCTCTCTATCCCTTCAAATGTTTTCAAAGACTTCTTGATTTTTGCTTTAGTCAAAACTGTAGGCTAGTACTTCAAATTTACATGGATTCATTTCACGGCTGCTATGAGGACACTACACATGATTATCGCCACTTTGCCACACTCTACCTGGCAGTGAGATTCCTAAATCTTCTAATGTCATCCGTATTCGACTACACTCTCTACCTTTCCACTGCTGCACTAGTTTTTGTTTTCGCTTTAGCTCTCATAGCTAAGTTCCAGCCATACAAGCACAAGAGGAATAACACTGTTGACATTATCCTACTGCTTGCAGTTATTGTTGCATTCATATCGTCAAGTATGCATTATGTTGAAGCGTTTATGTACTCAAAGTTATCAAATGGGATAATTGTAATGATATCTATCTTGATTGTCTTTGGCTACCAAGTGTTCCTCATCCTGGCTTGTGTTTTCCCTAAGATTATACAGTGCTGCAAGAAATGTAAACTACTCCTATTGACCAAAATCAAGTTGAGTGCAGTGAATGAAGAAGATAGACCTCTCTTAAATGAGTACTGATCAACTGTAACTCTCATACAGTTGATACATAAACATATCACACATTATGCTATCCCAGAATAATGACAAGATGTGCTTTGAACAATTTTGTGCTTAAGCATCTTAGTTGTGGCAACGTGTTTATTAGTGATAATTAATGATTTAGTATTTATAGATGCAAGCGCCTATGCTACTTTTCTAGTACAAAATACATGGTACATGTATCACTTATGATTATCATCAAGAGATGCACAATAAGGAACTAATTAAATCAATGGTGGGTGGGATCACTTGCGCTGTGGCATCTGTCTGAGCATCCAAATTTCTGGTTCAAGAAGCTGTATTGGATCGGTTGTTGGCATCATTTCTCTTGAGATTTGTTTATGTGAGTGTATGTTTTCAGTATCCTTTTTGTTTTCGCTATGATACTAATACTGTGTATATGGCAAGGTTGCACTATCAAGCATGGCTAAGGGTTAATGAATTTGAGTACGATGACTGTATTATAATATTATAATTGTGGGGGATCCTGTTGAATGTGTTGGTATGCATGTGTGATTGGTAGTTAGGTTTCGGTAGTTCGGTGTATGTTTTGGGGGATAGGGATTGATAGGTTTCGATAATTCAATGATTGTGTATTTCTGGGATAGGGGTTGAGATCCACAGTTGGGATGGGGTATATTTGTCAATATTAATTTTTGTAGACGAGGGTGAATTTGATAGATTGTTTAGAAGCTAGGATATCTCCTTGAGTGACTGGAATTTCACTTGGTTTTTGGACATAATATTTTAGACTAGATGGATCATGGTTAGATTAAACATTGTGTGATTCGCTTGTCATGCGGGGTGGTGGCTATAGGTTGTGAATATCACTGTATACTGTAGGGTTTGATTTTTAGCCTGAGTAGGCGGCCAAATTACTGTTTGAAAATGGTGTCGCTAAACTTGAATAACTTAATTTGTTTAAAAGATAACTAGGTTCGAGTATATAGCTATCTGTTTGTGCATAATATGTCAGGTTTGGAGTTAGCGTCATGCATATAATAGTTATTGGTTGTATAGCACACTTCCTTTGTTTATCATGGAGTCCAGAGGTGAACACCTTCCCCTCCTTCAAAAGTTGTGTTTTTTTTTCTGTTAGCTCTAGTACAGAGAAAATATCAGCTAATATCGGTGAGACCTGTGTTTGTGATCTCATTGCTGAGAACATTCATATCTTTAAGAGAGTTGGAAGACTATAGCCACGTCACTGCCTGTACTAGTAGCTTCCTTGAATGCATTATGCCCACACATGCAGGGGTATAATCATCAAAATAATATTATTATGCTTCGGAAATTTGTGATGCATGCACATTGCTGGCTTTCACTGTGAGATACATAATATTATTAATAGTACATGACATTGTACTACCATACATGTTGTCATTGACGGTAACATAAATCCACCCTTGTATTGTATCATGCATGTAGATATTGATGCATGCTTATTCCAGCTATTCAACCTCCATTATGACCAAAGAGGGTAAAACTACACTGTGGCAAGTAGATACTCATGCATTAATTATCTATATGTCACAATTTTGCTTTTATTGTTTGGATTTGGAAGCCATTTTATAGATGCATAAGTGAGATTTCTAAATCTTCTAATGGCATCTGTGTTTAATTACACTCTCTATCTTCCAGCTTCTGCACTCGTGTTTATTTTCGCTTTAGCTCTCGTAGCTAAGTTCCAACCATACAAGAGCAAGAGGAATAACACTGTTGACATTATTCTGCTGCTCGCAATCATTACTGCACTCATATCGTCATCTATGCATTATGCTGAAAAGTTTATGTACCCCAGGTTGCTGAATGCTCTCACATGGCAACCACATACTCAAGGCATACTGGTATTATGATGGTAGAATAGATATGACTTCGAAGAGCTATATTCCGATCCTATTCCTAGCACTGTTTATGCTACTGTTCTTTAATGTATTCCCCTTGGTTCTGTTAGCTCTTTATCCCTTCAAATGTTTTCAAAGACTTCTAAATTTTTGCTTAAGTAAAAAAAAACAGGCTAGTACTTCAAATTTACATGGATTCCTTTCACGGCTGCTATGAGGACACTGCACATGATTATCGCCACTTTGCCACACTCTACCTGGCAGTGAGATTCCTAAATCTTCTAATGTCGTCTGTATTAAACTACATTCTCTATCTTCCAGCTGCTGCACTCCTGTTTGTTTTTGCTTTAGCTCTTGTAGCTAAGTTCCAACCATACAAGAACAAGACAGATATCATTGTTGACATTATCCTGCTACTCACGATTATTACTGCATTCATATCAACGACTATGCATTATGCTGAAGAGTTTATGTACCCTAACTTGGCGAATGATGTCATTGTAGCCATATCTGTCTTGATTATTCTTGGCTACCATGTGTTCCTTATCCTGGCTTGTGTTTTCCCTAAGGCTATACAGTGCTGCAAGAAATGTAAAACACTCCTATTGACCAAAATCAAGTTGAGTGAAGTGAATGAAGAAGATAGACCGCTCTTAAATGAGTACTGATATCGATTAAACTAGAACTCCATGCAATACTCTAACAGTTGATGCATATATATACATGCATGTCTGACTCACATATATTAAATAATAATTATTATGTTATCCCAGAATAAGATAAGACATGTTCTGAATAATTTTGTACTTTAGCATCTTAGTTGTGGCAACATGTTTTATTATTAGTTAGATGCATAATTTTTATGAGTGGGCCCATAATACTTTTCTAGTACAAACTATACGATACATTTATCACTTATTAATTGCTATCATCAAGGCTGCACAATAAGAACTTATTAAGTATTAAAATCAGTGGTGGTACGAGCCCTCAAATTTGTAATTGATTATGTTGGTTTTAAGAGACGATTATATTACAATATTAATTTATTGGTTACTATTACCTTTATTGATCATAAATTTTGCTGTCGAGCATGTACATGAGGCTTGCATGCATAATAATATTCTGTCACGGTAATCTCAGTAGAGTATAATATTGGATAATAATAATAATAATTATGTGTACAGATACAGGATTGTCTCGGAAGATATCTGGATCATTACTATTATTAAATTACTGGTGTTTACCCTTGGTGCATGTACACGAGGGTTGCAGTATTTATATAATTATATAGTCAGAGTTTCATCCAGTGGGGGGGGGGGGGGGGGGGGGGGGGGGGGGGGGTGGGGTGGGAAGCTTCCCCCTCAAAACACCCAGCTTCCCCCCCCCCCCCCCAAAAAAAAAAAAGAAACAGAGAAAGAAGAAAAGAGGAAAAGGAGAGAGAGAGAGAGAGAGAGAGAGAGAAAGAGAGAGAGGTGCATGGTGTGGGAAGGGGAGCGTGTATATTTTTGCGTCGCATTGCAAGTGATCAGTATAGTCTCCTACTTCATGACTCAATTATTTAAGAGCACTAGATAAAACTGTATACAGTTATACCTCAGTGACATCAGAAAACACAATCACTAATCCATATCAATTCTTAATTGGGGGAGGTTCACGGTGCGTGAAACTGCCACGCCCACTTCTCCCCCAAAAATTTCTGTCTGGATGAAACCCTGATAGTCTGTCTGTCTGTTATCATGCAGAATTTGTGCAACGAAAGGAATGTACCATGCAGTCAATGTGTGTAATTTTTCTTGACAGGGCTTATTCATGCAGCTCTGCTCCCCACCAAATTTTGACAATAATTTAGGCATTCAAAAGGTTGCTCTTTTCTTGTTGCATTTTCTATCTGGATGTATGATGTGTATGGAAATCTTTACACATGTGCTAGTGTAAGTTGGTCAGTAGGCGCCAACTCATGTTACTGTAACAGTACCGGTATAATTATGATATTATTATAATATGCATAAAACTACTATAAAATTTAATTTTCACTAATTGCCACAACTAAGATGCTAAAATACAAAACTAATAAATATTATTAAATACTCTGGGATAGCAGATAGCACATAATTATTAGTTAGCTATGTATCAACTGTGTTGGAATTGTAGTTAATCATACTCTTTTAAGAGAGCTCTATCTTCTTCATTCACTTCACTCGTCTTGCAAGTGATTTTGGTCAATAAGAATTGTTGACATTTCTTGCAGCCTTGTATAACGTTAGGGAAAACACAAGCCAGGATAAGAAACACTTAGTAGCCAAGAATGATCAAGATAGATATGATTATAATGATCTCATTCAGCAAATTTGGGTACATAAACTCTTCAGCATAATGCATAGTTGACCGGATATGAATGATATAATAATCGTGAGCAGCAGGATAATGTCAACAATGTTATTTCTCTTGTTCTTGTATGGCTGGAACTTAGCTACAAGAGCTAAAGCTAAAACAAACACGAGTGCAACAGCTGGACGATAGAGAGTGTAGTTAAATATGGATGACATTAGAAGATTTAGGAATCTCACTGCCAGGTAGAGTGTGGCAAAGTGGCGATAATCATGTGTAGTGAGTGTCCTCATAGCAGCCGTGAAATGAATCCATATAAATTTGAATCACTATATAGCCTGCAATTTTGACTTATGCAAAAATCAAGAAATCTTTGAAAGCATTTGAAGGGATAGAGAGTTAATAGTACCAAGGGAAACACATTAAACAACAGAAGCATGCATAAGCAGCGCTAGCAGTAGGATCGGAATATACTATAGCCCTTCGAAGTCATATCTACTCTACCATCGTAATACCAGTATGCCTTGAGTATGTGGTTGCCATGCATATCATAGAGTTGTGAGGGTCTCAAAAGTTCAAAAGATGCATTGAGAATTTTGACATAATTATAATAGAACTATAAAGGTGGCAAAAGCATGGACAAGATAGCTTCGAATGTTTCATTGTCTCCGAAAGACAGCTAAGCATCTGTGAAATGGCTTCCAAATCCAAACAACAAAGGCAAAATTATCATGCAGCTTGACCAAGATGAAGGTGAGTAGTATGAGGAATAATGGATAGATGGCAATAGCATACTCAAGCAAGAGTATTTGCTGGTAGTTCAAGTCAGGATGAATACAAATATATCCATACCAGCTTCGAAAGAATTGCACTCATTTTTTAAACTCCCAAATGGCCCCTTTTCTCATAGCTGATCATAATAATAATAATATTATTAATTTATGGTACATGTGCGGGTGCCTATCACTTTCTGGGAACTATAGCTACCTCGCTACAACACTATCATGGCAATTTTCTGTAAACATACTTTAATTGATGACTATACCCCTGCCTGTGTGGGCGTTGAAAATTATTACCTACTGCACAACATGACTGTACAATAATGTATTATGCATGTTTTTTTCTTGGAATTGTACACTCTATGTTTCTCTTTACAACCAGATAAGGTTATCTCAAACTGCCAAACTTCTAATTATTATTAATGCAATAGCTACATGCCATGGGGGCAAAATGTGTTTAAGTGCCCCATGCACATGACTTTAACATGTTACTACAAATGCTTAATCTTGCATGGTATCATGTAGCTACTGTATTTTAGCCAAATAAACCAATAATTTTCTGAAGTTGCTAGAAAATTAAAACTGACAGAATCACTAAGAGTGATGGTTTTCAATGCCTACACATGCATACAGGGGTATAATCATCAAAATAATATTATGCATGCTTGCAGACGTTTGCGGTGTGTGCACATTGCTGGCTTTCGCTATAAAACATAACTACATTGTAAGGCTACTCATCTAAGTACAAGTATGAATCAATGATCTGGACATATCAAGATTATAAACAATTATATACAAGTATAAAAAACAATTGAATAAAATTGATAGATGAAGTAGGGATGGCAGTGCCAAAAAATACACAAACAAGATATATAGGGATAACGTATCACACCCACTAAACATCCCTACGCTTGCTTTTCTCGATAATTAATATCATACACTTCTGACTCAGTAAGGTATATATCGCTATCCATGGGTTACGGTATTGATTTTCCATTCCTGCATGTGCCCCATATATATTATAATAAATATTATTATGTGTGTGCACGGCTACTCAAAAAGCAAGTGTAGGGATGTTTAGTGGGTGTGATACGTTATCCCTATATTAGCGATTTCAGACCTCCAAATTTCGCCGATTTTTCCGCAGATTATTTTTAAGTGGAATATCAATGTTCGAGTATCAGAAGATAGCTCTCCACGAGCTCTATCCAACGACGCTTGTAACGCGTCCGTACGTAAAACCGTTACGTAGCCACGCCCACCTAAACTTTCCCCATAGAAACTTAATACAAACAGAAACGAAGCTAGCGGCGATTCCGCTTAACCAATTTGCACAGTTAAGGCATCAGTAGATAGCTCATTCAGTGAGCTACCTAGCGCAAATTTTTCTGTGAGTGTACTCCTAGCCAGAGCCGAGATATTTTCGATTTACTGGAGGCCCTTGGAGGTCTGATATCGCTACCTATATATCTTGTTTGTGTATGTTTTGGCACTGCCATCCCTACTTCATCTATCAATTTTATTGAATTGTTTTTTATACTTGTTACTGTTCTTTTTTTAGTGCCCTCGGGGTAGCTCATGATTGTCACACTGTTAATTTCATCAATGCCATCTAGCTGACTAATTTCGTAGGGACAGAGGCCGGGCATGAAACTATACAATGTCGTACCATGATGACCTGATATTATGGTTTCAAGTGCCTATAGCTATTCATTGTTATTTATAAATGAACTAGCTACAATTATTTTTTTTTCTGGACTGGCAAGCAACTGTGCTCCAACAATAATACAATACTATAGGGAAGTAGGCACTGATTCAGCATGTCACGTTGTACGATCCTAGCCGGAGGCTTTGTGTCAGGCCTGAGCTATTGTACCGCAATACACGGTGATTTCCGAGTCAAACTTGAATATTCCTGTAAGTGCAAATCCCAGTCAGTCGTTTGATAGCTAGCTAGGACATCTTCTTTTGCAACACACACTATTGAACATATGGGATTCTCGAGGTAACCAGCTAAACTGACCTGCGAGTGAAGCCACGCCCCCGGGGGGCCTCGTTATCTCGATCCGGTACTGGTAGTATCATGAAGCTCAGTGGCTGACCGATGAACTTGAAAGAAGGCCGTTTAGAACCAAGTAGCGACGAAAATCTTTTGTTTCGGGAGCGTATTTTATAGGCCAGTAAGCTTACTGTTGGTAAGTAGCCACTATAATCGACAGTTCACTGAGCTGATCAGCTGAGCGCTCGTGCTCGATCGATCCGGCGACCAGGTCCTAGCCTGCGCCTGGCTGCGCCGGCGCACGCGCGCCACTTACATCGGTCACATGACTTCACCATGGCAACACCAAATGAGCATGCGCATTATATGTCAAAATGGCCAGTCGGACACACCCACTCGCAAAACGCGCGCTGTACACACCCACAATTAAATCGCTGTCCTGATAACACAAAACGAGCGTGCCAGTGGCCCACAGACGTGCGCGCTCTAAAATGGAGTGGATTTATACTCGAACTAAGGTGAGCGGTCATGGTAGTCTTGAGTTAGCCCAAGAAAACAGAAAGAAAGAAAGAAAGAAAGAAAGAAAGATTGAGAAAATGGCTATTTTTTGAACATCTGGTTCTGGCATATACAATGGAGTTGATGAATGATCTTGGTCTTGTTAGATCGATAATTTGCTGTAGATTCCGATTTTGACACTTAGAACTCTCATAAAATTACCTGTTTTGAGATATTTTAATATTTGTAATGTATTACATATATGGAGTATCCGTGCCATCCCTACTTATAGAGTCTACCGACTCTATGATGATATACATATGGAAGCCGAGAAGTGCAATTTAGCTACTGCACAACGCCCATTAATTTCCGCATATAGCTAGTATAAGAGTATTGTAGCTTCAAGCAGTAGTGCTATAGCTATAGCTAAGAGTATCACAGTAGAGTTGGCACCCAACAGACCATCATGCCACGTTTGGAGCATTTTTTGGTCTGTTTCTTTCTAATTAACATGCTTACTATGTGTGCAAACAGCTCAAACCTGTCTACCTGTCCTATATGGACATATCCAAGCCCTTCTGGCAGTGAATGTATCTGTGGAGAAAATCTCTTTAATAAAATTATCTGCAATCCAGAAACGTTAGCTATACAACTCACTGTGAAATTCTTTTGCTTCATAATATTTGATAGTAATGGTGTGAATACCACACTCTTTGGTACCTGTCCTTATGGTGACTTACAGGGAGTACCTAGGAACTTTAGTATGTCCCAAATCTATGAGGATAGCAGATTGTGCTCATTTTACAATCGAAAGGGACAGCTTTGTGGAGAATGTGCAGAAAACTACACCCTCCCTGGCTATTCATATTACCTTGGCTGTGTCAAATGCAACGATTTCAACAACGGATGGATTAAGTTCATAGTTGCTGCTTTTCTTCCACTAACCATTTTTTATATTCTAGTGATTATATTCAGAATATCAGTTACTTCCTCAACACTTAATGCTTTCGTCATGGTCAGTCAAATTGCTGCAAGTCCACCAGTGATTCGAAGCGCTTATTCCCATAATCTGGTGAGTGATCCTTTTCATGTTAGCCATTTTTCACAATTTATTTCACAACTTACAATTACAATTATTACCATTTGGAACCTTGATTTCTTTCGAAGCTGGTATGGATATATCTGTATTCATCCTGACTTAAACTACCAGCAAATACTCTTGCTTGAGTATGCTATTGCCATCTATCCATTATTCCTCATACTACTCACCTTCATCTTGGTCAGGATGCATGATAATTTTGCCTTTGTTGTTTGGATTTGGAAGCCATTTCACAGATGCTTAGCTGTCTTTCGGAGACAATGGAACATTCGAAGCTACCTTGTCCATGCTTTTGCCACCTTTATTGTCCTATCATATGTCAAAATTCTCAATACATCTTTTGAACTCCTGAGAACTTCACAAGTCTATGATATTCATGGCCACCACATACTCAAGGCATACTGGTACTATGATGGTAGAGTGGATATGACTTCGAAGGGCTATATTCCTATCCTAGTGCTAGCACTGTTTATCCTACTATTGTTTAATGTATTTCCCATGGCATTGTTAGCTATCTATCCCTTCAAATGCTTTCAAAGACTTCTTGATTTTTGCTTAAGTCAAAACTGTAGGCTAGTGCTTCAAATTTACATGGATTCATTTCACGGCTGCTATGAGGACACTGCACATGATTACCGCCACTTTGCCACACTCTACCTGGCAGTGAGATTCCTAAATCTTCTAATGTCATCCGTATTCGACTACACTCTCTATCTTCCAACTGCTGCACTCGTGTTTGTTTTCGCTTTAGCTCTCGTAGCTAAGTTCCAGCCATACAAGAACAAGAGAAATAACACTGTTGACATTATCCTACTGCTTGTGGTTATTGTTGCATTCATATCGTCAAGTATGCATTATGTTGAAGCGTTTATGTACTCAAAGTTGCTAAATGTGATAATTGTAACCTTATCCTTCTTGATTGTTTTTGGCTACCAAGTGTTCCTTATCCTGGCTTGTGTTTTCCCTAAGGTTATACAGTGCTGCAAGAAATGTAAACCACTCCTATTGACCAAAATCAAGTTGAGTGCAGTGAATGAAGAAGATAGACCTCTCTTAAATGTGTACTGATCAACTACAACTCCAATACAATTGATACATAAACATGTCTCACATTATGCCTTCCCAGAATTATAATGACAAGATGTGCTTTGAACAATAATTATTTTGTGCTTAAGCATCTTAGTTGTGGCAACGTGTTTATTAGTGAAAATGAATTACAATTGTATTTAGTAGTTAGATGCAAGCTCCTATGCTACTTTTCTAGTACAAAATACATGATACATGTATCACTTATGATTATCATCAAGAGATGCACATGCAATAAGGAACTTATTAAGTATTAAAATTAGTGGTGGGTGGGGATCATGCACTCGCACAGTGGCAACTGTCTGGCCAATCAAAGTTCTGAAGTTCAAGAAGCTGTATTGGATCGGTTGTTGGCATCATTTCTCATACTATTAGGATTTGTTTATGTGAGTGTATGTTTTCAGTATCCTTTTTGATTCGCTATGATATTGATACTGTGTTGAGGGTTATTATCAAGCGTGGCTAAGGGTTAATGAATTTGAGTACGAGCCCTCAAAGTTGGTTGTGTCAGTTTTAAGAGATGACTGTATTAGCTATAATATTAAATTATGGGGGATCCGGTTGTCTTGGTATGCATGTGCATGTGATTGGTAGTTAGATTTTGGTAGTTCGGTGTACACTGTATGTTTTTGGGGATAGGAGTTGATAGGTTTCGGTAGTTCAATGTGTATTTCAGAGATAGGGATTAAGATCTACAGTCGGAATGTGTTTGGGATGGGATGTCACTTGATCTTTGGACATATTTTTTGACTAGGGGGATCATGGTTAGATTAGACATTTTGTGATTCGCTTGTATTATTAATGTCATGCGGGGTGGTGGCTGTAGGTAGTGAATATCACTGTATTCTGTAGGGTTTGATTCTCAGCCTGAGTAGGCGGCCAAATTGATAGTTTGTAAATGGTGTCTCCAAATCTTGATTAACTTAATAGCTAGGTAACTAGGTTCGGGTATCTGTTTGTGCATGATATGACAATTTTAGGTTTGGAGTTGGCGTCATTTAATAATTATAGGTTGTATGGCATACTTTCTTTGTTTATCTCAGAGTCCAGAGATGACCACTTTCCACTCCCTATCAAGTTTTTTTTTTCCGTTACAGGGAAAATGTCAGCTAATATTGGTGAGACCCCTGTTAATTCATTAAATCCCAAGGTACATCGCCAAGAACATAGCTACGTTTCTTTGAGACTGTGGGAAGACTGGCCAGTGCGTACCAAGCCAAGTACATCACTTGCAAGAATGCCAGGATAAGACCGTTCTTCCACATAGTCCCGTGTGCATGCATGGTGCTCAACTATATGATCGACTACAAGTTCCATCTGATGTATGAAAAGAACAGCAAGTACCACTCATTCTGCTGTGACAGTATTTGTATCATGTGACTTCCACTCTGGTAAAATTAATATTGCTCAGGTAGTGCTACTTGTATATTATAGTGCTGTTGTTACATTAATTATGAATTTTGCAGGGGGTGTATAGCTACATTCATATTACACAGTAATAGGCCATTATGTATGATTTTAGGTTACGTATGAAGCTTAAAATAGTGATACTCATTGTGACCTCTAAACATGAATGTAATAACTAAAGCTTTGAAAGCAGCATTTTGGGCAATCTCTGCTATGAAGTTCACTGCAAACTTTGATGTAAATTTTCAAATTTTGAGTTGACATAAATGCACACTTAGCAAACCTCAATGATCTTTCATAATGCCTCTGCCAACTTTCATGTAAACTTTGCATGAAAATTCACACAAATTGTCAAAAGTTTGTGTGAAACTTCACATTCAATTTGATGTTTGCATGAAAGTTTACAAAATCATTGAAATTTGTTAAGTGTGCATTTGTCAACTCACATTGCATCAAAGTTTACAGTGAACTTCATATGAAAGATCATATGAAAGTTTACAAAATCATTAAGTGGGCATTTGTCAACTCAAATTTATATCAAAGTTTGCAATGAACTTCACAGCAGACATTGCCCAATTGCAAAAATGCCACTTTCAAAGCATAGTACCGGGTATTATGTTTGCAGATTACATCCATGTTTGGTGAAGCCAGGCAATTACTGCAATAATAGTGATTGCAGAATTGCATAAACTGTCTATGTCATAAATCTCTATGAGTAATGCTTTGAATGCAGCCCACATGCAGGAGTAGAGGTACTCATCAAAGTATAAGCGTAAATCTTACAAACTGTACGTATATATAGCTAGTGAGCTTCAAGCAGTAAATGCAGGTAGTGCTATAGATAACCATCATGTCACGTTTGGTGGATTTTCTGGTCAGTTTTATTCTAATTAATATGCTTACTAAAATGTCATGTATGTGTGCAGATAGCTCAGACCTACCTACCTGTCCTGTATGGACATATCCAAGCCCTTCTAGCAGTGAATGTATCTGTGGAGATAATCTCTTCAATGCAGTTATCTGCAACCCAGAAACGTTAACTATACAACTCATTGTGCAATTCTTTTGCTTCATGGTATTTGATAATAATGGTGTGAATACCACACTCCTTGGTACCTGTCCTTATGGTAACTCACAGGGAATATCTAGGACCTTTAATATGTCCCAAATCTATGAGGATAGCAGCTTGTGCTCATTTTACAATAGAAAGGGACAGCTTTGTGGAGAATGTGCAGAAACTACACCCTTCCTGGCTATTCATATTACCTTGGCTGTGTCAAATGTAGCAGTTACAACAATGGATGGATTAAGTTCATAGTTGCTGCTTTTCTTCCACTAACAATTTTTTATATTCTAGTGATTATATTTAGGATATCGGTTACTTCCTCAACACTTAATGCTTTCGTCATGGTCAGTCAAATTGCTACAACTCCAATAGTGATTCGAACCATTTATTCCCGTAATCTCGTGAGTGATCCTTATCATGTTAGCTTTTCTTCTCAATTTATTCTCCATCTTGTCATTGCAATTTTTACCATTTGGAATCTTGACTTCTTTCGAAGCTAGTATGGATATATCTGTATTCGTCATGACTTGAACTACCAAAATGTACTCTTGCTTGAATACGCTATTGCCATCTATCCATTATTCCTCATACTACTCACCTTCATCTTGGTCAAGATGCATGATAATTTTTCCTTTGTTGTTTGGATTTGGAAGCCATTTTATAGATGCTTAGCTGTCTTTCGGAGACAATGGAACATTCGAAGCTACCTTGTCCATTCTTTTGCCACCTTTATTGTCCTATCCTATATCAAAATTCTCAATACATCTTTTGAACTCCTGAGACCCTCACAACTCTATGATGTGCATGGCAAACACATACTCAAGGCATACTGGTATTACGATGGTAGAGTGGATATGACTTCGAAGGGCTATATTCCTATCCTATTTCTAGCAATGTTTATGCTACTATTGTTTAATGTGTTCCCCTTGGCACTGTTAGCTCTGTATCCTTTCAAATGCTTTCGAAGACTTCTTAACTTTTGATTAAGTCAAAATAGTAGGCTAGTGCTTCAAATTTACATGGATTCATTTCACGGCTGTTATGAGGACACTGCACATGATTATCGCCACTTTGCCACACTCTACCTGGCAGTGAGATTCCTAAATCTTCTAATGGCTTCTCTATTTAACTATACTCTCTATCTTCCAGCTGCTGCACTCGTGTTTGTTTTTAATTTAGCACTTGTAGCTAAATTCCAACCATACAAGAACAAGAGAAATAACACTGTTGATATTATCCTGCTACTCACGATTATTATTGCATTCGTATCGTCAAGTATGCATTATGTTGAAGCGTTTATGTACTCAAAGTTGCCAAATGGTATAATTGTATCTTGATTCTTTTTGGCTACCAAGTGTTCCTTATCCTGGCTTGTGTTTTCCCCATGATTATACAGTGCTGTAAGAAATGTAAATCACTCCTATTGACCAAAATCAAGATGAGTGAAGTGAATGAAGAAGATAGACCTCTCTTAAATGAGTACTGATATCGATTAAACTACAACTCCATGCAATACTCTAACAGTTGATGCATATACATGCATGTCTGACTCACATATATTAAATAATAATTATTATGTTATCCCAGAATAAGATAAGACATGTTCTGAATAATTTTGTACTTTAGCATCTTAGTTGTGGCAACATGTTTTATTATTAGTTAGATGCATAATTTTTATGAGTGGGCCCATAATACTTTTCTAGCACAAACTACATGATACATTTATCACTTATTGCTATCATCAAGAGATGCACAATAAGGAACTTATTAAATATTAAAATCAGTGGTGGGTGCATGAGGATCATGCACTAGCTTGCACAGTGGTATCTGTCTAGATCTGGCCATCCAACTTCCTGGTTCAAGAAACTATATTGGATCAGTTGTTGGCATGCATCATTTCTCTTAGGATTTGTGTATATGTTTTTAGTAGATCATTTTTGTTTTGCTATGATATTTATATAATAATTATTATACTGTGGCAAGGTTGAGGGTTGTTGCACTATCAAGCATGGCCAAGGGTTAATAAATTTAAGTACAAGCCCTCAAGTTTGTAATTGATTGTGTTGTTTTGAGACGATTATATTACAATATTAATTTATTGCCTTTATTGATCATAAATTTTGCTGTGGAGCATGTACATGAGACTTGCATGCATAATAATATTCTGTCACGGTAATCTCAGTAGTGTATAATATTGGGTAATAATAAATTAAAATTAATATGACATTATATACAGATACAGAATTGTCTCAGAAGATGTCTGGATCATTACTATTAAATTAGTACTGGTATTTACGCTTGGTGCATGTATACACACGAGGGTTGCAGTATATAGTCTGTCTGTCTGTTATCATGCGTAAGTCATTAAATTTTGTGCAACAAAAGGAATGTACCATGCAGTCAATGTGTGTAACTTTTCTTGACAGGGCTTATTCATGCAGCTCTGCTCCCCACCAAATATTGACATTAAGGCATTCAAAAGGTTGCTCTTTTCTTGTTGCATTTTCTATCTGGATGTATGATGCGTATGGGAATCTTTACACATGTGCTAGTGTAAGTTGGTCAGTAGGCGCCAACTCATGTTACTGTAACATAACCGGTATAAAACTACTAAAATTTAATAAATAATAATAGTAATATTATTGCCACAACTAAGATGCTAAAATACAAAACTAATAATATTATTAAATGTATTTATTACTCTGGGATAGCAGATAGCACACAATTATTAGCTAGCTACGTATCAACTGTATTGGAAGTGTAGTTAATCACACTATTTTAAGAGAGCTCTATCTTCTTCATTCACTTCACTTTTCTTGCAATTGATTTTCGTCAATAAGAGTTGTTGACATTTCTTGCAGCCTTGTATAGCCTTAGGGAAAACACAAGCCAGGATAAGAAACACTTGGTACCCAAGAACGATCAAGACAGATATGATTATAATGATCTCATTCAGCAAATTTGGGTACATAAACTCTTCAGCATAATGCATAGTTGACGATATGAATGATATAATAATCGCGAGCAGCAGGATAATGTCAACGGTGTTATTTCTCTTGTTCTTGTATGGCTGGAACTTAGCTACAAGAGCTAAAGCAAAAACAAATACGAGTACAACAGCTGGACGATATAGAGAGTGTAGTTAAATATGGATGACAATAGAAGATTTAGGAATCTCACTGAAAGGTAGAGTGTGGCAAAGTGGCGATAATCATGTGTAGTGTCCTCATAGCAACCGTGAAAAGAATCCATGTAAATCTGAATCACTAGCCTGCAATTTTGACTTATGCAAAAATCAAGAAATCTTTGAAAGCATTTGAAGGGATAGAGAGCTAACAGTACCAAGGGAAGCACATTAAACAACAGTAGCATAAACAGCGCTAGCACTAGGATAGGAATATAGCCCTTCGAAGTCATATCTACTCTACCATCGTAATACCAGTATGCCTTGAGTATGTGGTTGCCATGCATATCATAGAATTGTGAGGGTCTCAAGAGTTCAAAAGATGTATTGAGAATTTTGACATATGATAGAACAATAAAGGTGGCAAAAGCATGGACAAGGTAACTGCGAATGTTCCATTGTCTTCGAAAGACAGCTAAGCATCTGCATGTGAAATGGCTTCCAAAGCCAAATAACAAAGGCAAAATTATCGTGCAGCTTGACCAAGATGAAGGTGAGTAGTATGAGGAATAATGGATAGATGGCAATAGCATACTCAAGCAAGAGTATTTGCTGGTAGTTCAAGTCAGGACGAATACAAAATTAATATATCCATACCAGCTTCGAAAGAAGTCAAGATTCCAAATGGTAACAATTGTTATGACAAGCTGGAGAATAAATTGAGAAAAATAGCTAACATGATAAGGATCACTCACCAGATTACGGGAATAAATGTTTCGAATCACTGGTGGACTTGCAGTAATTTGACTGACCATGACGAAAGCATTAAGTGTTGAGGAAGTAACCAATATCCTGAATGTAATCACTATAATATAAAAAATTGTTAGTGGAAGAAAAGCAGCAACTATAAACTTAATCCATCCGTTGTTGTAATTGTTGCATTTGACACAGCCAAGGTAATATGAATAGCCAGGGAGGGTGTAGTTTTCTGCACATTCTCCGCAAAGCTGTCCCGTTCGATTGTAAAATGAGCACAATCTGCTGTCCTCATAGATTTGGGACATGCTGAAGTTCCTAGGTAGCCATTGTGACTCACCATAAGGACAGGTACCAAGGAGTGTCGTATTCACACCATTACTATCAAATACCATGAAGCAAAAGAAATCCACACTGAGTCGTACAGCTAAAGTTTCTGGATTGCAAACAATTACACCTATGAGACTATTTCCACAGACACATTCATTACTAGAAGGGCTTGAATATGTCCATATGGGGCAGGTACTAGGCAGTTTTGAGCTATTTGCACATAATATAGTAAGTGTGTTAATTAGAAAGAAACTGATCAGAAAATGCTTCAAACGTGGCATGACAGTTTGTCAAGTGCCAAACTCTTCTTAGACTATAATATCTAGCTACTACTTGAAGCTATAATGCTCATATATTAGCAGCAGCTGCTAATAATAATTATTATAATTATGTTTTTGTAACAGCATGACTATTACACTTGACATGTACACATCATTGATTCATGCTTATTTGTTACTTAGATGAGTAGGAACGTGTACGATAGTATACAATGTGTACCTCACAGCAAAAGCCAGCAATGTGTATTGAAAACTATCACTCTTAGTGATTTCTATCAGTTTTTCTAGCAACTTGAGAAAATTATGGCTTTATTTGTCTAAATAGAAATATATTATAAGAATGTATATACAGTCATGTTAAAGCCATATACAGAGCACTTGCTCGGATACACACAAATTAATGTGTATCCATGCACCCGAGTGCATAAATTTAAAATGGTTATAACTCCACTTGTGATCAATATTTTTGTATGAAACTTACACCATTTGATTCACCACATGTAGGGCTACCACTCCATATCTAGTAAAAAAATATTCCCAATGGTCCCTTTTCTCATAGCCGATCACATAATATGGTACATTTGTGGGTGCCTATCACTCAAGTTCCTGGGTACTAGCTACGTCGCTACAACACTACGGCAATATTCTGTAATTTAAAAGTTAACTTACTTTGATGACTATATATACCCGAGCCTGTGTGGACGTTGAAAATCATCAGTTTATTTATTCAGCAGCTTGAGATAACCTTAATATAATATCTGGTTGTGAAGAGAAACATAGTAAAATACCAAGATGAAGCATGCATAATACATTTACCGGTACTGTACAGTCGTGTCACATAGACCTAAAGCCCAGCATGAAAAGGACAGGCATAAGAATATTATATTAAATAATGTATTAACCATCTTATGCTAGACAATGTCATGCATGCATGTTTGTGTGTTTATGATTGGCTTTCAGCTGGCTGTCAGACTTAGTCTAATATTATAGTATACCCTCCCTGCCTATTCAATGACATATATTACCTTGGTTGTATCAAATGCAACAACTACAATATTACAACGGATGGCTTAAGTTCATAGTTGCTGCTTTTCTAACAATTTTTTTACATAATAGTGATTATGTTCAGGATATCAGTTACTTCCTCAACACTTAATTAATATTTTCATCATGCATGGTCAGTCAAATTGCTGCAAGTCCACCAGTGATTCGAAATATTTATTCCCATAATCTGGTGAGTGATCCTTATCATAATAATAGTGTGTATACTTAATGCTATTATAGTTGAAACAAACAGATACTATGCAGTACATAATAGTTTAGGGGAAGACTCCACTCTATAAGGCAACATCAGTAAGGTTATATGTGTTACTGAAAGTGTGATTTATTATCACTATATAACGACAGCACAGTCATCACTTTCAGTTAGCTAGTCTATAGAGGAGGCCCACACAGCGCAGAGTCCATTAGCTATTTTTCACAATTTTAATAATTCTCCAGCTTGCCATTGCAATTTTTACCATTTGGAATCTTGACTTCTTTTGAAGCTGGTATGGATATTTTTGTATTCATTCTGACATAAACTATCAGCAAATACTCTTGCTTGAGTATGCATGCTATTGCCATCTATCCATTATTCCTCATACTACTCACCTTCATGATCATCTTGGTCAAGCTGCATGGTAAGTTTGCCTTTTGTTGTTTGCCATGGCTTTGGAAGCCATTTCATGGATGCTAATTAGCTGTCTAAGACTTTCGGAGACCGAATGGAACATTCGAAGATACCTTGTCCATGCTTTTGCCATTTTTATTGTCCTATTGGAATCTTATGTCAAAATTCTCAATACATCCTTTGAACTACTGATACCCTCATAACGCTATTATATTTTAATAATTATTATGATATGCATGATAACCACGTACTCAAGGCATACTGGTATATTACGATGCATGGTAGAGTGGATATGACTTCGAAGAGCTATATTCTGCAACTATACTATATAATGCATCATGATCAGTACAATAGCGAGGTAGCTATATATATAAGTACCCAGGAAAGTGATAATACTAGTATAGGCACCCACACACGTACCATGATAATTTCTAGTGTAGTATAGCTTCCATGAATAGTGTATGCAATACATGCCATGGGGGGCAAAATTACATGCTATATAAAATATATGTTCATTGCAAATGCCCAGCATGATTATAACATGAATGTATTATAATATTATTATGTATATGCTTTATAAGTCTTCAAGGGGTATAATAATATATGTAGTATTTTAGCCAAATGAGGCTATAGTTTCTCATGTTGCTACAAAAACTGACAGAAATCACTAGGGGTGATGGTTTCAATGCCCACACATACAGGGTTGCTTTTAGAAATAATATTATAGTGGTGCATGCACATTGCTGGCTTTCACTGTGAGGTACATAATTGTATACTGATAGTGTACACTACGTTACCATACTAATATTATGATACACATTGTCATCGTAACATATAATATTATTATGTAAGTCCACCCAAGTATTGTATTTTCATGTAGATATTGATGCATGCTTATTCCAGCTATTCATGTTCTAATTGATTCAAGCTCCATTATGACCAAAGAAGGTAAAACTATATACTGTGGCAAGTTGATACTAACTGTCTATATGTCAGGTTAGAATGTGAGGGGTGTACCTACTCATCTAAATATATATTTATAATCTATACATGTCAAGCGTAATAGTCAATAATAGCTGTTACAAACTGAAGCTATTATATTATATATATAGCTAATATAAGAGTACAATAGCTTCAAGCAGTAGTACTATAATATTATATAGCTATAGCTATAGATATATGTGTGTTCCAGTATAGAGTCCTGGATCAGCCATGCAGCCACGTTTGGTGCATTATCTGGTCAGTTTCTTTCTAATTAACATGCTTACTATGTGTGCAGACAGCTCAGACCTGTCTACCTGTCCTGTATGGACATATCCAAGCCCTTCTGGCAGTGAATGTATCTGTGGAGATAGTCTCTCAAATATAATTATCTGCAACCCAGAAAAGTTAACTATACAACTCACTGTGAAATTCTTTTGCTTCATACTATTCCATGATAATGGTGCGAATACCACACTCCTTGGTACCTGTCCTTATGGCAACTTACAGAGAGTACCTAGGACCTTTAATGTGACCCAAATCTATGACGACAGCAGATTGTGCTCATTTTACAATCGAAAGGGACAGCTTTGTGGAGAATGTGCCGAAAACTACACCCTCCCTGGTTATTCATATTACCTTGGCTGTGTCAAATGCAACAATTACAACAACGGATGGATTAAGTTTATAGTTGCTTCTTTTCTTCCACTAACAATTTTTTACATTATAGTGATTATATTCAGGATATCGGTTACTTCCTCAACACTTAATGCTTTCGTCATGGTCAGTCAAATTGCTGCAAGTCCACCAGTGATTCGAAATATTTATTCCCATAATCTGGTGAGTTATCATTATCATGATTTCTCTCAATTTATTCTCAAGCTCGTCATTGCAATTACTACCATTTGGAATCTTGACTTTTTTCGAAGCTGATATGGATATATCTGTATTCATCCAGATTTGAACTACCAACAAATACTCTTACTTGAGTATGCTATTGCCATCTATCCATTATTTCTCATACTACTCACCTTCATCTTGGTCAAGATGCATGATAATTTAGCCTTTGTTGTTTGGCTTTGGAAGCCATTTCACAGATGCTTAGCTGTCTTTCGGAGACAATGGAACATTCAAAGCTACCTTGTCCATGTTTTTGCCACCTTTATTGTCCTATCCTATGTCAAAATTCTCAATACATCTTTTGAACTCCTGAGATTCTCACACCTCTATGATGTGCATGGCAACCGCATACTCAAGGTATACTGGTATTACGATGGTAGAGTGGATATGACTTCGAAGGACTATATTCCGATCCTACTACTAGCACTGTTTATGCTACTGTTCTTTAATGTATTCCCCTTGGCTCTGTTAGCTCTTTATCCCTTCAAATGTTTTCAAAGACTTCTTAATTTTTGCTTAAGTCAAAAAACCAGGCTAGTGCTTCAAGTTTACATGGATTCATTTCACGGCTGCTATGAGGACACTGCACATGATTATCGCCACTTTGCCACACTCTACCTGGCAGTGAGATTCCTAAATCTTCTAATGTCATCCATATTTAACTACACTCTCTATCTTCCCACTGCTGCACTCGTGTTTGTTTTTGCTTTAGCTCTTGTAGCTAAGTTCCAGCCATACAAGAAGAAGAGAGATAACACTGTTGACATTATCCTGCTACTCGCATTTATTACTGCATTCATATCGTCAAGTATGCATTATGCTGAAGAGTTTATGTACACCAACTTGACGAATGATCTCATTATAACCATATCTGTTTTGATTATTCTTGGCTACCAAGTGTTCCTTATCCTGGCTAGTGTTTTTCCTAAGGTTATACAGTGCTGCAAGAAATGTAAAACACTCCTATTGACCAAAATCAAGATGAATGAAGTGAATGAAGAAGATAGACCTCTCTTAAATGAGTATACTGATTAACCTACAACTTTTAATACAGTTGATACATAAACATGTCTGACTCACACACTATGCTAATGATAAGATCTAGATATGCTTTGAACAATAATTTTGTGTTTCAGTATATAGTTGTGGCAACATGATGCATGCGATTGTGCCTATGCTACTTTTCTAGTACAAATATATGTATCACTTATTACTAATACTCTTACTATCATCAAGGTTTAAGGAAGGGCGGTATCGAGCTCTAGGATCCTTACATTTATATAGTAGTACAATTATTATACATTGCTCCTGCTTGTAACTTGAGTGCGCATGCGCCGAGGTATGTGACTCACCCAATTGTCGCGCACCTTCATTGTTTGTTTGCGACCATTACCAACTATTACCTGGAATGCCGCATTTGCGATGGAGCTGCAAGATTCTAGTTCTGAACGACTTCAAGATCACGCCCAGTCGCCAGTCGTGTCTCATATCTATGAGGACAGCAGATTGTGCTCATTTAAAGGGACAGCTTTGTGGAGAATGTGCAGAAAACTACACCCTCCCTGCCTATTCATATTACTTTGGCTGTGTCAAATGCAACGATTTCGAATTCAACAACGGATGGATTAAGTTCATAGTTGCTGCTTTTCTTCCACTAACAATTTTTTACATTATAGTGATTATGTTCAGGATATCGGTTACTTCTTCAACACTTAATGCTTTCGTCATGGTCAGTCAAATTGCTGCAAGTCCACCAGTGATTCGAAATGTTTATTCCCGTAATCTGGTGAGTAATCCTTATCATGTTAGCTATTTCTCTCAATTTATTGTCAACCTCATCATTGCAATTACTACCATTTGGAACCCTGACTTCTTTCGAAGCTGGTATGGATATATTTGTATTCATCCTGACATAAATTACCAGCATGTACTCTTGCTTGAGTATGCTATTGCCATCTATCCATTATTCCTCATACTACTCACCTTCATCTTGGTCAAGCTACATGATAATTTTGCCTTTGTTGTTTGGCTTTGGAAGCCATTTTATAGGTGCTTAGCTGTCTTTCGGAGACAATGGAATATTCAAAGCTACCTTGTCCATGCTTTTGCCACCTTTATTGTCCTATCCTATGTCAAAATTCTCTATTATAATACATCTTTTGAGCTCCTGAGACCCTCACTACTCTATGATATGCATGGCAACCACATACTCGAGGCATACTGGTATTACAATGGTAGAGTGGATATCACCTCGAAAGGCTATATTCCTATCCTATTTCTAGCACTGTTTATGCTACTATTGTTTAATGTATCCCCCTTGGTTCTGTTAGCTCTTTATCCCTTCAAATGTTTTCAAAGACTTCTTAATTTTTGCTTAAGTCAAAAAAGTAGGCTAGTGCTTCAAATTTACATGGATTCATTTCACGGCTGCTATGAGGATACTGCACATGATTATCGCCACTTTGCCACACTCTACCTGGCAGTGAGATTCCTAAATCTTCTAATGGCATCTGTGTTTAACTACATTCTCTATCTTCCAGCTGCTGCACTCGTGTTTGTTTTTGCTTTAGCTCTTGTAGCTAAGTTCCAACCATACAAGAGCAAGAGGAATAACACTGTTGACATTATCCTGTTACTTGCAGTTATCACTGCATTCATATCGTCAACTATGCATTATGCTGAAGAGTTTATGTACTCCAACTTGACGAATGATCTCATTATAGCCATATCTGTTTTGAGTGTTCTCGGCTACCTGGTATTCCTTGTCCTGGCTTGTGCTTTCCCTAAGGCTATACAGAGCTGCAAGAAATGTAAAACACTCGTATTGACCAAAATCAAGATGAGTGAAGTGAATGAAGAAGCTAGATAGACCTCTCTTAAATGAGTGATGATTAACTACAACTCTGATACAGTTGATACACAAACATGCATGTCACATAATAATATGCTATCCCAGAATAATGATAGGACATGCTTGAACAATTCTGTGCTTCAGCATCTTAGTTGTGACAACATGTTTATTAGTGAAAATTGATATAATAATATATATATATAGATGTTGCTGGCATCATTTCTCTTATATATATATGAGTGTATGTTTTCAGTATCCTTTTATGATATTAATACAGTAACTGTGTATATGGCAAGGCTGAGGGTTGTTGCATTATCAAGCACGGCTAAGGGTTAATGAATTAATTTAAGTATGAGCCCTCAAGTTTGATTGTGTCAGTTTTAAGAGATGATAATATTAATTTGATTGGTAGTTATATATAGATTTCGGTAGTTCGGTGTACGTTTTTGGGGATAGGGGTTGATAGGTTTTGGTGGTTTAAGGTACCATTAAATTGCGTGGGCGTGAGGTGGGGGATATGACACCTAAACCACATCAAAGTCATTAGTGAGGTGCATGTTGTGTAACCACGCCCTTTTAATTGCACAGGTCTCAGGGGTGTGGCTGCTGGAGCCGGAAGTGTTCATTTAATATCCTCCATGGACCGGAAGCCGAGCCGGAAGGGAGGGGCCAGGCCACGCCCAAAACAGCCCCACCCTGTTCCCCAAGGACCACCATTCTCAATCAAGTGCCTACTAACCACCGGATGTCCACCGGAAGCCCACAATCAATCCCAATTAAAACACACAGCTTCCTCAAGGCCAAAACACACACAAACACTTGGAGGCCGTTCTGCCACACCGCCCACGCAAGAGCTCACCTCATTTCCTGTGTGGGCGGAGTAACAACACGTCATCGCAACCACATCCGCTTCAAACCATCGTCAGCTTCCGTCCAGCCGTACGGGCCCCTCGATCGCACCGCCGTACAGTATGGGGGGTGGATAGTGTCAAAAGTACAGTCACTGTTTTGGAGGAGGGTGACTTCTCTGAGGAGGGGGGTGGTTTCGACTGGAGGGGGTACTTTTCTGTTGGAGGATACCAGTTTTTGTGGAGGAGTGCATTTCGATCTCGAGGAGGGGGTCTAGTGCATCCGGAGTAGGGGGTCATACTTCGCTGGAGGAGGGGTGCATTTTTGATCTCGAGGAGGGGGTCATACTTCGCTGGGGGAGGGGTGGATTTTTATCTCGAGGAGGGGGTCTACATCATCTGGAGTAGGGGGGTCACACACTTTTGCTGGAGGATCAAGGAGGGTGTGTTTTGATATCAAGGAGGGCTCTAGTTCATCTGAAGTAGGGGGTGATACTCTGGTTGGACGAGGATGCATTTGATATCGAGGGGCCGACCACTGAACGGAATATTGTGGGTGTGGCACATTTTTACGCATGCGCAAATCCGTTAACATTATTAATTTTTAGTCTTCGCGCTATGTACCATGACAGTACGGAACGTGTGCTGGGAAGCAAGTCGCTTGAAAATGACTTGTTATGGACTAGTGTAAATGTGCTGTTGGTGTCTCCTGTCGTACAAAAGTTAAATAATTGTATGTGCTACGAACAAATTATCAAATATCTGTGCTTTATTGAATTTAATGTAGCACCTTTGTACAAGAGACACCAGTAATACATCTACAGCAGTCCAGAATCACGCCACTAGCTTCCCAGCCTATATAGCTATAGCCACGTCCAAATTCAAAGCCCACAGGCCATGCCACGTGACGTGAGGATTTTTTGATGCGCATGCGCGAAACGTGCCACACCCACATAATTATAATACACACAAACGGCATCTGCTAGCTCCACTCCATTGCTTCGAATATGCCCCTCCTCCAGTGGAGGTAGCAGACCCCTCGAGATCAAAATGTATCCCTTGTCCAGCGAAAGTATGATCCCCTCCTCGCGTTCAAAACACACCCCTCCTCCAGCGAAGTATGACCCTTACTCCAGATGAGCTAGACCCCCTCCTCGAGATCGAAACGCATCCCTCCTCCAGCGAAGTATGACCCCCTACTCTAGATGAGCTAGACCCCCTCCTCGAGATCGAAACGCATCCCTCCTCCAGCGAAGTATGACCCCCTACTCTAGATGAGCTAGACCCCCTCCTCGAGATCAAAATGCACCCCTCCTCCACAAAAAGTGGTATCCTCCAACTGAAAAGCACCCCCTCCAGTCGAAACCACCCCCCTCCTCAGTGAAGTCACCCTCCTCCAAAACAGTGACTGTACTTTTGACACTATCCACCCCCCATAGGTACAGTGCCTCATTAACAGACATGGCCTCACCTTTGACCTCCTGCCACGCCCCCAAAGCCTCCTCGCGGGGTTCAAAGGTCACCACCGCTTCCGGGACACGCCCACCTATCGCCGAGGCCAAGTCACAGGCGCCGATGTCCAAGCACTGGCCCGTGAAGCCACGCCCAATCGGAAGCAATAAAACCTGCATTAACGCACACGCACACACTCCACACAGTGCCAGGAACACGCCCACATGCTTAATTAGGCCTAATAAGCTTTTTTTTTTTTTTTTTTTTTGTCGTTGCGGTTAATAGTTAAGAAAGAATGCTTTGATCTTGCTTTGATGTGGGCAATTACCGGCCTTTTCTTCAGGGGCCACTTCCGGTCGCTAATTACACGCGCATAATCATCCCTGGCCGATTCTGGACACGCGCACCTTCGACCAAGAGCACTCGTATGGCCTCTTCGGCCACGCCCCTTCACGATTCGCTAATTGAATTAGCCATTCCTGACGCTCACGCCCACGCAATTAAATGGTACCTTAAGAGTGTATTTCTGTGATAGGGGTTGAGGTCTACGGTCAGTATGTGGTTAGGATGGGGTATACATACATTAATTTTGTCAATATGTAATAGTTATATCACGGGCGCGAGGGATGTATGGCATTTATTGCACCGAAGCACGAGGGCGCGAAGCGGCCCGAGGGCTGAGTGCAATAAATGCCATACATCCCGAGTGCACGTGATATAACTATTTTATATCCCGTGGGCATTAGCTACCATGGATACTGAAAAGAAGAAGAAAGAACAACTCATCTTGGTCATATCAGACTACTAAGCCGCTCCCTGAGTCAGCTCTCGAACGTCGATCGTTCCTTAGAGCGCCCCGTGACTGAGGGGTGTGGTCAAATCGACACTAAACTCGATCGCGTGACAAGCACCATCGAGTTCAGAACTAGAATCTGATATTCGTCGCTCAACTTGGCTGTTGCCTAGCACAGAAGCGAATACCTATTGCCATGCCAAAACCTCTACGTGATAAGCTTACCTTGGTAAGTCTCTAGCTCTCTCAGTCTGTGTAGACTTGCGATCGACCGACCGATCGACGATACGACTCCGCCCATCGCTTCGAACCGCTTTGTGCTTTCTCCTGCCATTCTTCCCGCTACACGCTCCATTGATATAGCTTTACAGAGCCCCACAGAATCGCTGAAGAAGCGGCTAGTTCTTTGATCCTCGGCAATACTTTTGCCTGAAGCGCGTTTGACAGTGCAATATGAGTTTGCGGTTAGTGCAATATCGTTGCGGTTAGTGCAATATGAGTTTGCGGTTAGTGCAATATGGCATATATTTTACATAGCAACAACATAGTAACGGGATATAAATAATAATAGTAAACACATTGTCATTGTGACATAAGTCCACTTTTTTTACTATACTAAACATATCATGTAGATATCGATGCATAGCTACTTATTCCAGCTATTCAAGTTCTAAGCTCCATTGTGACCAAAGAAGGTAAAACTAGACTACGGCAAGTTGATACTGTCTATATGTCATAAATCTCTGGTTTATAAATGCAAGAGGTGTGTGTATACTATTTTTGTATGTGTCAATAATCCGTACATGTCAAGTATAATTAATAGTCAATAATGCTGGAAGCTTTATAATAAGAGTATTGTAGCTTCAAGTAGTAGCTAGTGCTATAGCTATAGCTAGGAGTGTTACAGTATAGTTTGGCACCCGGCAAACCATCATGCGACGTTTGGAGCATTTTCTGGTCAGTTTCTTTCTGATTAACATGCTTACTATGTGTGCAGATAGCTCAGACCTGTCTACCTGTCCTGTATGGACATATCCAAGCCCTTCTGGCAATGAATGTGTCTGTGGAGATAGTCTCTTTAATAATATAATGATCTGCAACTCAGAAACATTAGCTGTACAACTCACTGTGAAGTTCTTTTGCTTCATGCTAAACAATGATAATGGTGTGAATACCACACTCCTTGGTACCTGTCCCTATGGTGACTCAGTGAGACTACCTAGGAACTTTAGCGTGTCTCATATCTATGAGGATAGCAGATTATGTCCATTTTACAATCGAATGGGACAGCTTTGTGGAGAATGTGCAGAAAACTACACCCTCCCTGGCTATTCGTATTACCTTGGCTGTGTCAAATGCAACAATTACAATAATGGATGGATTAAGTTCGTAGTTGCTGCTTTTCTTCCACTAACATTTTTTTACATTATAGTGATTATATTCAGAATATCGGTTACTTCCTCAACACTTAATGCTTTCGTCATGGTCAGTCAAATTGCTGCAAGTCCACTAGTGATTCGAAACAGTTATTCCCGTAATCTGGTGAGTGATCCTTATCATATTAGCTATTTTTCACAATTTATATACCAGCTTGCCATTACAATTTTCACCATTTGGAACCTTGATTTCTTTCGAAGCTGGTATGGATATATTTGTATTCGTCCCGACTTAAGCTATCAGCAAATACTCTTGCTTGAGTATGCTGTTGCCATCTATCCATTATTCCTCATACTACTCACCTTCATCTTGGTCAAGCTGCATGATAATTTTGCCTTTGTTGTTTGGCTTTGGAAGCCATTTCACAGATGCTTAGCTGTCTTTCGGAGACAATGGAACATTCGAAGCTACCTTGTCCATGCTTTTGCCACCTTTATTGTCTTATCATACGTGAAAATTCTTAATACATCTTTTGAACTTCTAAGGTTCTCACAACTCTACGATGTGCATGGCAATCACATACTCAAGGCATACTGGTATTATGATGGTAGAGTAGATATGACTTCGAAGAGCTATATTCCAATCCTATTGCTAGCACTGTTTATGCTACTATTCTTTAATGTATTCCCCTTGGTTCTGTTAGTTCTTTATCCCTTCAAATGTTTTCAAAGACTTTTGAATATTTGCTTAAGTAAAAAAAGCAGGCTAGTGATTCAAATTTACATGGATTCATTTCACGGCTGCTATGAGGACACTGCACATGATTATCGCCACTTTGCGACACTCTACCTGGCAGTGAGATTCCTAAATCTTCTAATGTCATCCATATTTAACTACACTCTCTATCTTCCAGCTGCTGCACTCGTGTTTGTTTTCGCTTTAGCTCTTGTAGCTAAGTTCCAGCCATACAAGAAAAAGGGAAGTAACATTGTTGACATTATCCTTCTACTCACGATTATTAGTGCATTCATATCGATGACTATGCATTATGCTGAAGAGTTTATGTACACTAACTTGGCGAATGAAGTCATTGTAGCCATATCTATCTTGATTGTTCTTGGCTACCTGGTGTTCCTTATCTTGGCTTGTATTTTCCCTAAGGTTATACAGTGCTGCAAGAAATATAAAACACTCCTATTGACCAAAATCAAGATGAGTGAAGTGAATGAAGAAGATAGACCTCTCTTAAATGAGTACTGATTAAAGTATAACTCCAATACAGTTGATATACAAATATATCGCTATCCCAGAATAATGATAAGACTGAATTCGAACAATTTTGTACTTCAGCATGTTAGTTATGACAACATGTTTATTAATGATAATTATTTTAGTTAGATGCAAAATTTTTATGTGGGTCTATATGCTACTTTTCTAGTGCAAAACACATGATACATGCATTGTATCACTTATTGCTATCATGAAAAGATGCACAATAAGGAACTTATTAAGTATTAAAATCAGTGGTGGGTGGGGATCACTTGAAGGTGGCATCTGTCTGGCCATAAGACCGCTCTTCCACATGGGTGTCGTGTGTAGGGTATTCAACTATAATTATGATTGACTACAAGTTCCATCTGAAGTATGCGGAAAAGAACAGTAAGTACCACTAAACCAAAATATTCTGCTGTGATAGTATTTGTGTCATGTGACTTATACTATGATATAATATTGCTCAGGTAGTGCTACTTGTATATAATGCTATTGTTACATTAATTTTATCGATTATGAATCTTGCAGGGGGTACATATACATTCATATTACTGTAACACTGGAGATTTGCATATAATAAATCATTATGTTTTTAGGTTACGTAAGAAGCTTATTTTGTATCAAAATAATGATACTCATTGTGTACTAACTAAACTTCGGTTTTGAAAGCAGCATTTTGGGCAATCTCTGTGTGAAGTTCACTGCAAACTTTGATGTAAATTTTAAAATTTTGAGTTGACATAAATGCACACTTAGCAAACTTCAATGATCTTTCATAATGCCTCTGCCAACTTTCATGTAAATTTTGCATGAAAATTCACACAAATTGTCAAGAGTTTGTGTGAAACTTCACATTCAATTTGATGTTTGCATGAAAGTTTACAAAATCATTAAAATTTGTTAAGTGTGCATGTATCAACTCTCATTGCATCAAAGTTTACAGTGAACTTCATATGATGATCATTGATGTTGGCTAAGTGAGCATTTATGTCAACTCAAGTTTATATCAAAGTTTGCAGTGAACTTCACAGCAGATATTGCCTAATTGCATAACGCCACTTTCAAAGCATAATATTATGTTTGCAGATTACATCCATATTTGGTGAAGCCAGGCAATTACTGCAATAATAGTGATTGCAGAATTGCATACGTCATGATCATGAATCTCTATGAGTGATGCTTTGAATGCAGCCCACATACAGGGGCATAGCTACTCATCAAAGTTAGTATAAGTGTAAATCTTACAAACTGTACGTAGCTATATATATATAGTGAGCTTCAAGCGGTAAATGCAGGTAGTGCTATAGATAACCATCATGTCACATTTGGTGCATTTTCTGGTCAGTTTCTTTCTAATTAACATGCTTACTACATGTATGTGTGCAGACAGCTCAGACCTGTCTACCTGTCCTGTATGGACATATCCGAGCCCTTCCGGCAGTGAATGTATCTGTGGAGAGTCTCAATAATGCAGTTATCTGCAACCCAGAAACGTTAACTATACAACTCATTGTGCAATTCTTTTGTTTCATGCTTTTCAACGATAATGGTGTGAATACCACACTCCTTGGTACCTGTCCTTATGGTAACTCACAGGGAATATCTAGGACCTTTAGTATGTCCCAAATCTATGAGGACAGCAGCTTGTCCTCATTTTACAATCGAAAGAGACAGCTTTGCGGAGAATGTGCAGAAAACTACACCCTCCCTGGCTATTCATAATACCTTGTCTGTGTCAAATGTAACAGTTACAACAATGGATAGATTAAGTTCATAGTTGTTGCTTTTCTTCCACTAACAATCTTTTATATTCTAGTGATTATATTCAGGATATCGGTTACTTCCTCAACACTTAATGCTTTCGTCATGGTCAATCAAATTACTGCTAGCCCACCAGTGATTTGAAACGTTTATTCTCATAATCTGGTGAGTGATCCTTATCATGTTAGCCATTTTGCACAATTTTTTCTCCAGCTTGCCATTACAATTATTACCGTTTGGAATCTTGATTTCTTTCGAAGCTGGTATGGATATATTTGTATTCATCCTGACTTGAGCTACCAGCAAATACTCCTGCTTGAGTATGCTATTGCCATCTATCCATTAATCCTCATCCTACTCACCTTCATCTTGATCAAGCTGCATGATAATTTTGCCTTAGTTGTTTGGCTTTGGAAGCCATTTCACAGATGCTTAGCTGTCTTTCGGAGACAATGGAACATTCAAAGCTACCTTGTCCATGCTTTTGCCACCTTTATTGTCTTATCATATGTGAAAATTCTAAATACATCCTTTGAATTCCTAAGACCTTCACTACTCTATGATATGCATAGCAACCACATACTCAAGGCATACTGGTATTACGATGGTAGAGTGGATATGACTTCGAAGGGCTATATTCCGATCCTACTGCTAGCACTATTTATGCTACTGTTGTTTAATGTATTCCCCTTGGCACTGTTAGCTCTCTATCCCTTCAAATGCTTTCAAAGACTTCTTGATTTTTGCTTAAGTCAAAACTGCAGGCTAGTGCTTCAAATTTACATGGATTCATTTCACGGCTGCTATGAGGACACTGCACATAATTACCACCACTTTGCCACGCTCTACCTGGTAGTGAGATTCCTAAATCTTCTGTATTTGACTATAATCTCTACCTTTCCACTGCTACACTTGTGTTTGTTTTTGCTTTAGCTCTTGTAGCTAAGTTCCAACCATACAAATACAAGAGAAATAACACTGTTGACATTATTCTACTACTCACGATCACTATTGCATTCATATTGTCAAGTATGCATTATAATGCTGAAGAGTTTATGTACCCTAAACTGCTGAATGGGATTGTTGCATCCATATCTATCTTGACTGTTTTTGGCTACCTGGTATTCCTTATCTTGGCTTATGTTTTCACTAAGGCTATACAGTGCTGCAAGAAATGTAAAACACTCCTATTGACCAAAATCAAGATGAGTGAAGTGAATGAAGAAGATAGACCGCTCTTAAATGAGTCCTGAATAAACTATAACTCTAATATAGTTGATACACAAACAAAAAACTTGTCACATATTATAATGATAAGACATGTTCTGAACAATTTTATACTTTAGTTGTGGCATGCAACATGTTATATTAGTGAAAATTATTAGTTAGATGCATAATTTTTTTTATGTGTGAGCCCATGCTATTTTTCTTGTACACAATATGTCATGATACATGCATCACTTATTGCTATCATCAAGTTTGCACAATAAAGAACTTATCAAGTATTAAAATCAGTGGTGGTGGGGATCATTCGCACAGTGGCATCTGTGACCTGTCTGGCCATCCAAGTTCAAGAAGCTGTATTGGATCGGTTATTGGCATCATTTCTCTTATATGAGTGTATCAGTGTTTTCAGTATCCTTTTGTTTTCGCTATGATATGTATATGGCAAGGTTGAGGGTTAATTGTTGCACTATCAAGCATGGCTAAGGGCTAATAAATTTGAGTACGAGCCCTCAAGTTTGTGATTCGCTAATGTCATGCATGTGGGGTGGTGGCTATAGGTTGTGAATATCACTGTATTCTAAAATTTCAGCCCAAGTAGGCAGCCAAATTGCTGTTTGAAAATGGTGTCTCTTATAAACCTTGAATAACTTATTTTGTTTAAAAGGTAACTAGGTTCGAGTATCTGTTTGTGCATAATAATATTATGATTAAATTTTAGATTTGGAGTTAGCGTCAGTTAATAATTATAGGTTGTATATCACACTTCCTTTATTTAACACGGAGTCCAGAGGTGACCACCTTCCACTCCCTAAAAAGTTGTACTTTTTCTGTTAGCTACAGGGAAAATATCAGCTAATATCGGTGAGACCCGTGTTCGTGAGATACATAATATTATTATAGTATGACATTGTACTACCGTACATGTAGTCATTGTAACATAAGTCCACCCTTGTCTTGTACTTATACATATTATCAAGAGATCATGCAGATATTGATGCATGCTTATTCCAGCTATTCAAGTTCTAATTGATTCAAGCTCCATTATGACCAAAGAAGATAAACCTAAACTGAGGCAAGATGATACTCATGCACTATCTATATCATAAATCTCTGGCTTGAATGCAAGGGGTGTACCTACTCACCTATAGCTATGAATCAATGATCTATACATTTCAAGTGTAATTATAGTCAATAATGCTGTTATAAACTGAAGCTGTCCTTGTGGTAACTCACATGTCAAAATTCTCAATACATCTTTTGAACTCTTGAGACCCTCACAACTTTGTAATGTGCATATGCATAGCAACCATGTGCACGTATTCTGAATCAAGGCATACTCCATGGTATTACGATGATAGAGTGGATATGACTTCGAAGGGCTATATTCCACTCCTATAGTGCTAGCACTATTTATTTATGTTACTGTTGTTCAATGGGTTTCCTTTGGCACTGTTCAATGCTTTCAAAGACTTCTTGATTTTTGCTTAAGTCAAACTGCAGGCTATAGAGCTTCAAATTCACATGCCATGGATTCATTTCACGGCTGCTATGAGGACACTGCACATGCATTGATTATCGCCACTTTGCCACACTCTACCTGTCAGTGAGATTTTAAGTCTTCTAATGGTATCTGTGTTTAACTACATCCTCTATCTTCCAGCTGCTGCACTCTTGTTGTAAATAAGTTCCAGCCTTACAAGCACAAGAGGAATAACACTGTTGACATTATCCTGCTACTCGTAATTATTATAATTGTATTCATTTCGTCAACTATGCATTATGCTTAAAAGTTTATGTACCCCTGGTTGCTGAATGATCTAATTGTAGCCATGTCTGTTTTGATTATTCTTGGCTACCATGCAAGTGTTCTTGGCTTGTATTTTCCTAAGGCTATACAGTGCTGCAAGAAATGTAAAGTACTCTTAATCAAGATGATGTGTGAAGTGAATGAAGGAAATCGATAGAGCTCTTTGAAATCACGAGTCTACTGATTATTCCTAGAGTTGACATAATAAACATGACACTTGTTATGAATAATGATCTGAAGCATATAATGCTAAGCCTTAGTTTTATGGCAACATGTTTAATATTAGTGAAAAGCTAAAGTTCTAGCTAAATTATTATAGTACAATGCATAATATATGCACACATCGCTTAGAGCTATCATCAATATTGCAGTTTTACTGGTAGAGTCAAACAAATAATCATTGTTAAACCCATGCATGCATGTACCATGGCTAGTACAATTATAGTGAGGGATACCTAGTACCCAAGAAAGTGGTAGGCACCCATACATGTACTAAGATCATATTATTTCAATCAAGGGGTTAGTAGTGCCCCGCATTTAATAACATGACTGTATTGTAGCTACGTGCATGCCATGCTTTAGCCTCATTGGTATGCGTATACTATGATGTATAACTACTGTTTTTCTATTAAGGCTATAATTTCATCAAGTTGCTAGACAAACTGATAGAAATCACTAGGAGTGATAGTTTTCAATGCCCACACATGCATGCAGGAGTATAATCATCAAAATATTCATGCTTACAGAAATTTGCGGTGTATGTATATACTATGCACATTGCTGGCTTTCGCTACTTTGTATATTATTATACATATCATGTAGATATTGATGCATGCTTATTCTAGCTCTTCAAGTTCTGATTAATTCAAGCTCCATTATGACCAAAGAAGGTAAACCTACACTGTGGCAAGTTGATACTAACTATAGTATTATCTTTGTCACAAATCTCTGGTTTGAATGCGAGGGGTGTACCTACTCATGCAAGTATATTTATAAACAAGTATGAATCGAAGATCTGTACATGTCAAATGTAATAATTATAGTCAATAATGCTGTTACAAAATGAAGCTATTAGTGTATTGTAGCTTCAAGCAGTTATATATAATAGTGCTATAGCTATAGCTAGGAGTATTACAGTATAGTTTGGCACTCAGCAGACCGTCATGCCACGTTTGGTGCATTTTCTGGTCAGTTTCTTACTCATTAACATGCTTACTATGTGTGCAGATAGCTCAGACCTGCCTACCTGTCCTGTATGGACATATCCAAGCCCTTCTGGCAGTAAATGTGTCTGTGGAGATGGTATTTTAAATATTATTATCTGCAACCCAGAAACGTTAGCTATACAACTCACTGTGAAATTCTTTTGCTTCATGGTATTTGATTGTAATGGTGTGAATACCACACTCCTTGGTACCTGTCCTTATGGGGGCTTACAAACACTACCTAGGACCTTTAGTATGTCCCAAATCTATGAGGACAGCAGCTTGTGCTCATTTTACAATCGAAAGGGACAGCTTTGTGGAGAATGTGCAGAAAACTACACCCTCCCTGGCTATTCATATTACCTTGGCTGTGTCAAATGTAACAATTACAACAACGGATGGATTAAGTTCATATTTGCTGCTTTTCTTCCACTAACCATTTTTTATATTCTAGTCATTATATTCAGAATATCTGTTACTTCCTCAACACTTAATGCTTTCGTCATGGTCAGTCAAATTGTTGCAAGTCCACCAGTGATTCGAAACATTTATTCCCATAATCTGGTGAGTGGTCCTTATCATGTTAGCTATTTTTCACAACTTATTCTCCAGCTTGCCATTACAATTGTTACCATTTGGAACCTTGACTTCTTTCGAAGCTGGTATGGATATATTTGTATTCATCCTGAATTGAAATACCAGCAAATACTCTTGCTTGAGTATGCTACTGCCATCTATCCATTGTTCCTCATACTACTCACCTTCATCTTGGTCAAGATGCATGATAATTTTGCCTTTGTTGTTTGGCTTTGGAAACCATTTCACAGATGCTTAGCTGTCTTTCGGAGACAGTGGAACATTCGAAGCTACCTTGTCCATGCTTTTGCCACTTTTATTGTCTTATCATATGTGAAAATTCTTAATACATCCTTTGAACTCCTGAGACCCTCACAACTCTACACTGTAAAAAACTGGCAGTATAAGCTAGTATATGTATGGTAGTATATGTTTGTTATTCAGCTGTTATAAGTCCGCTTATATGTGATAGTGACATAAGCTTGTTTTAAGCTAGCTTATATGGTTAGAAGGATATAAGCTGGAGCCAATAACACTCTTATATTGTTAGAGGGTATAAGCTGGAGTCAATAACACTCTTATTTCAATCTCATATGGTATATGCTTGCTATAAATATATGCTTATATCAAACCCTTGCTTACTATCAGTACCTGCCCCTCCCATTCCCTGCTGGTCTTAGCCCCTCCCTCTCTCTCCAGCTGGGAGGGGGTGGGGCTAGGTCATAATCATCGTGGAGCTATGACATCATTAAAACTCGACATTAATACCTTCACGAAGATCTATCTTGCATTGACGCTACGAGTACTGTCGATGTCAGTCAGACTGTCACAGAGAAGATATCTGATCACCGCCAGTGAGGCTCAGCTAATCAAGCGGCTGCTCTGCCGAGTCAGGCTCGATCCCGCCCGAGTACATACCCCGAGTCACCCCATGTTTTGAGCTACGTCTACCAACCATTGTCATGATATCCCGGCCATGCAGGCGTCAATGACGGTACGATCTAGCCCGATTCGCCGGAAAGCCGGCTGATTACATGCATTAATTAAGTGTTTTAGTATGCCATCTTATTGTGAATAGGTGTGCTCTTAATAGAAATATCCTCTGAGTACCTGTCCCTGCTTTGCAAGATGATCATTCTCTCCCTGGATATTGTCGAACAGATCATCTGAGACTCCAGTCTCCATGGTATGTAGAATTATATAGTATACCAGTATTTACTGTAGTGCACTCAGATGAGCCAATTAGGTAATGACAAGCCAGCGTACTTTTTTAATAATCACTGTCTGAGATCATACGATCATTGGATAAATTTATGTGACTTGTTAACCGAGTCCCCCCACTATCACCCTCCAGTGCTAACAAGATTTTAATAATGAGAGGCATTTTCTCCCAGATGAGTGTCACATATTCAGTGCCTATAGAGAAGTACGAATGGCAGTCTGAAAACACAAACACTCATTTATGCATCTTGAAACATATAGAGCATATTATTATCATTTAATGGGGGGGGGGGGGTCCTCATTCATTCATTCATCCTGGTTTCAACCACTCTAATTCTACCAAAAGGCTTACCAGCATGTAATCAGCCGTACACAGGTTCAAGACTTGTCCAAACCCGTTTCAGCCAACCACAGTGCTAGTTCTAAACATAAAAGCTTATTATTAGATTTAATTAACTAGTCAGACGTACCTATGGTTCAATCACCCTCTATATCAGTATGAAATCAAACACACACACAGTACCAGGAAATTACAGGCATATACCAGCATGTAATCAGCCGTACACAGGTTCAAAGACTATCAAGTTGTCCAAACCCGTTTCAGCCAACCACAGTGCTAGTGTTAAACATAAAAGCTTTAATATTAGATTTAATTAACTAGCCACGACGTACCTATGGTTCAATCACCCTCTATAATATCAGTATGAAATCAAACACACACACAGTACCAGGAAATTACAGGCGTATACCAGCATGTAATCAGCCGTACACAGGTTCAAAGACTATCATAATGTCCAAACCCGTTTCAGCCAATTATACTGCTAGTTCGTTACCTATAATTCACATCCCTCACACACCTCACTTTATATGAATCAACCCTACGCTGCCCATACTGTACTAGGAAATATTATGATTACCAGCATGTAGTCAGCCATACACAGGTTCAAAGATTATTGTCCAAACCCGTTTCAGCCAACCACAGTGCTAGTAATACTAGGCACATTCATATTATGTAATAGCATTCCGTAAATAAATTCAAAATAAAGCACACCCTAGGATCTGTGTTGCACATAATTTGGTGTCTAGTTATGTGCGAGTCAGTATAAAAATAAAGAAGTACAACCCTAGGCCTCTACTTAAAATACTAAGTAAGGATGATGATGTTCTTTTTGCAGGACTCGACAGGATGCCTATGCATAGATGTCACTGGCGGATGATTGCACATCCCCCTCCTGACGTCGACCTCGGGTGCTATTTGGGGGTAATATTTGGTGTAGCATTTTGCTGTTCCACGGACAAGCAATAGAGTCTGCTGTTGTCAACTGAACATGTTAACTTTGTTCTCTCTACCCTTACACAATGCATTGTGAATGTTCAGCACAACATTTTGTCATAACTAGCATAATTTTGCCGCTATCATCACTACTAATGCATGTAGCCAAGGAATATAATACATAACTCTGACAATAAACTTCATGCTAGGAGAGAACTTTCATGAAGCGTACTTGGTTTGGTACACTTGCAAGTTTCCTGTGTAGGTGGGTGGGGCATAATAATTAACATTGGTATACAACAAGCATGCTACACACATGATCATACAGCCACTGTATAGCTACACACTTGAAGCTCCCGAACTACTCATAGTAATTATTATTATTGTGAAACTTGCTCAACTTCGTTCTCCTGTCTTTAGTAGTCCCTACTTGATACTATTTCGCGCTCTCTTCTCACCGGACTCCTTTAGAGGCACCCATATCATCTGTCCTCGAGCATCATGAGCATGCATTGTCGGGTTGAGGATTCGCGGTCACAAGTTCGCGCCAAATTTTGCAGTCTTATCACGGCGCGCGCTGCCATGCCGGCCGGCCATTAACATACGTACGTGCAATACGACACGTGACTACATGGATTCAAATCCTTCCGACAAAGCTGACCAGGTCGGTGGCTGTTCTGGCCCTGACCCTGAGTCTCTGTGATCGACCATGACTGGTATCTCTCCGGCCGGTGTTTAGCGAGGAAACTACTGTATACGTAGCGTACAGTTTTATTTTCAACAGATTGGATTCCTGGTGCGTATCTCATGTCGGATCGTAGAGATTTAAACACCGTGTGCCAGGCTAATCCTGTAAGTGGCTGATAACGTGAATACCAGACTGTCACTTGTTTATTTCTTGCTCAGGTATCTACATATACGTATGTAGCGTACAGTTTTATTTTCAACAGATTGGATTCCTGGTGCGTATCTCATGTTGGATCGTAAAGATTTCAACACCGTGTGCCAGGCTAACCCTGTAAGTGGCTGATAACGTGACTACCAGGCTGATAACGTGAATACCAGACTGTCACTTGTTTATTTCTTGCTCAGGTATCTACATATACGTATGTAGCGTACAGTTTTATTTTCAACAGATTGGATTCCTGGTGCGTATCTCATGTTGGATCGTAAAGATTTCAACACAGTGTGCCAGGCTAACCCTGTAAGTGGCTGATAACGTGACTACCGGGCTGTCACTCGTTTTTTTTCTTGCTATAGGTATCTACATATCATGTAGGCCCATCTGTATATATATTTGGCAGCAATGTGCAAGCCTGGTTCGAGGGTTTCACCTGTAGTATGATGTTAGTTGAAGGTAGGTCAATTTGGCCAGGGTATACTGTTGAACACCTGCTGTCACTATGATGATCATGTAAATATAGGCATGACATTGTGGCAATCTGAATTGGTTTCAGTGTATAAAAGAAATTTGGAAAAAAAACTCAGGTATATTTAAACAAGTATTATGATTGCTACTAGCATCATAATTTTACCAATCTCTACATGTACTGTAGCTGGCGAGGACTTTGTAGCAATTGCAATGTTATTCAAGCCCTCTGGATTGACTCAGGTATATAAAGAATAATCATGTGTCTCATAAATGACTATCTTTTCTTAATCAGGCTTGAAGTATAAACCTTGGATCGAGGCACTGCATCCAACACCAATCTTGGTCACTACAGGTAGATATTGCAACTAGTAACATATTGCATACAGACCTTCCATTCATACACTCTTTCTTTCTTACCCCACCATCCTCTCTCTATCTCGTTTCACTCTCGCTCATTCACCATTCTCTCTCTCTCTCTCTCTGTCTCTCTTTCTCTCTCCCTCTCTCTTTCCCTCTATCTCCCTTGTTTCACTCTCGCTTATTTCACCATTTCCTCCCTCTCTCTCTCTCTCTCTCTCTCTCTCTCTCTCTCTCTCTCTCTCTCTCTCTCTCTCTCCTATGTCATTCTGCAGATCTGATGAGCAAATGCCATCTGGACATTCTTTAAACTGATTTGGTGTATTTTGGCCGTTTAACCATTTATGGCTATATGCTATATATATATATATATATATATATATACATGATTATTATATCATAGTGACGCCATTGATCAAGTGCGTATATATAGCGCTGGCAGTACAGCTCGCTAGTGCGGTTAATATACATTCCTCGTGGCTAGCTCGCTAACCGCACGCGCATAGGATGCATTACGTAATTGCATTTATGCGCGCGCGCGCAATCGACGCGTATAAGCTTTGGTATACATCTGGTATAGAGCGTTATTCGCCCTAGTATAAGACCGAATAAGTTGAATGTATATCACATGGATAAGCGCGCTTATACGGCCAAGGCTTAAACGATATCCTTAAGCCCGAATACGGACATATAAGCAACCGACCTACAGAGGTATAAGCCCAGCGGAAACCAGTCTTAATCTAATGATATAATACAGTTTTAAGCCAGTAATAAGGCTGCGTATACTCATCGTTTTTTACAGTGCTATGATGTGCATAAAAACCATGTACTCAAGGCATACTGGTATTACGATGGTAGAGTAGATATGACTTCGAAGGGCTATATTCCGATCCTACTGCTAGCACTGTTTATGCTACTGTTGTTTAATGTATTCCCCTTGGTTCTATTAGCTCTTTATCCCTTCAAATGTTTTCAAAGATTTCTTAATTTTTGCTTGAGTCAAAAAAGCAGGCTAGTGCTTCAAATTTACATGGATTCATTTCACGGCTGCTATGAGGACACTGCACATGATTATCGCCACTTTGCCACACTCTACCTGGCAGTGAGATTCCTCAATCTTCTAATGGCATCTGTGTTTAACTACATCCTCTATCTTCCAGCTGCTACATTCGTATTTGTTTTTGCTTTAGCTCTTGTAGCTAAGTTCCAACCATACAAGCACAAGAGGAATAACACTATTGACATTATCCTGCTGCTTGCGATTATTAGTGCATTCATATCGTCAAGTATGCATTATGCTGAAGAAGTTATGTACCCCAGGCTGCTGAATGATTTCCTTGTAGTCATATCTGCCTTGATTATTCTTGGCTACCAAATATTCCTTATCCTGGCTTATGTTTTCCCTAAGGCTATACAGTGCTGCAAGAAGTGTAAAACAATCAAGATGATGTGTGGAGCGAATGAAGGAGAGAGAGCTCTTTTAACTCACGAGTCTTAGCTACTGATTACAACTTCTACAATTGACACATAAATTTGACGCAATTATCCGAAGCATACATTATACTTAAATAATGTCTAGCTATCAAAATTTAATTCTAAGTCTTTTAATTAGTTTCATGGTAACATGTTTATAGCTAAAGTTAGCTGAATTATTAAATTTTATGATGATTTTCTAGTACAATGCATATACACTTAGTGCTATCATCAATGTTGCAGTTAATTAAATTTTAGTGGCAGAGTCAAATAAATCATCATCATGCATAATTATGCATGTACCAGTACAATAGCGAGGCACCCATTCACACATGTACCATGATACTTTCAATCAAGGGGGTAAATTAATGTATGCAATACATGACAGGAGTTCAAAATTGTGTGTTGTGTTCAAGTGCCCTGTGTGGCTCAGCTGTAACATGTATGACTAGTACTGTATTGTATGGAAGCCGAGAAGTGTAATTTAGCTACCACATGATGCTCATTTAATTTTCGCATACAGTCTGCACGAAGGGGTCACGTTTTCCATATACTTTCTTATTTGTACAGGAAGTATGTTGTTTACTTTGGTTGCCATGCCATGATGACGTATGCGCCTGGGGGTAGCGCATTGCGCGAAGTGCGCTTGCCGTTTAACGTTGCGCCCAACGTATGCGCATTCAATAATAGTAATTACCCCGCGCGCATGCGCAAGGGGTAAAGCAATCGGTTTGTCCGTCTGTCGTCGTCGTCGTTGTTGTTGTCGTCGGCACGAAAATCGCCAGATCTCGAGTTATTACCCCGCGCGCATGCGCAAGGGGTAAAGCAATCGGTTTGTCCGTCTGTCGTCGTCGTTGTTGTTGTCGTCGGCACGAAAATCGCCAGATCTCGAGTTCTAGGCATCTGTGCGTGCTGTAAGCACAGCCAATCGGTAGGTATCGATGAAAAACTGGTGTGTATGCGCTTCGAATTTCTCAAAAAGGCTTGCTAGTGCTACAAATCGTACATTTTCTGTTCAATATGCCTGTGGTTTATCGACCACACCCACTGTTTTAGCATAATACCGTATAGCCGGAAAATTTGGCGGGGAATTAAATTTGGTGGTTTGGCGGTCTATTATTACAACCGCCAAACTAAAATCCGCCAAAATTTCCTTCTCGCATATATACGTATGGCGATCCCGTACCGAACCGCCAAATTTAAATCCGCCAATATTCTTTCAATAGCGATTTTGGGCTCAACCGCCAAATTTAATGCCCGCCAATATTTCCGGCTATACGGTAGTATGCGGATGCGACTGCGCATGCTCAAACACTGTGTTGGAAAGGGTCGTCACGTCATGAAACAGCTACATACAGGGTATATGCCTTGGAGTGTTGCAATACTACGCTACAGTGGCTACAGAGCGCGCGGGGGTATGTGCTCTACAGAGCTCTAGTTAACCGCCGCGATCGTTCGTGGATATCACAATTATAATTTGGCCCAGAGCCGTGATAGGGGGCAGCCAGTCTAGTCTCGTGCCCAGCCCCCTTCATGCACGCGCGAGAAAGGGTCTGGTCAAAAGGGTTGCACTTCCTTGTCCTCGAGGTGCGTATATTGCGGCCCAATCAGATTGCAGAACCATGGTCACATGACATTAGTGGAATGTAATTATGCGTGATCCGTACGTACGCGCGTGCGCTCGGTCTATGCACGGAAGTGGCGGTTAGTTTCTATTGTACGCACACCTGAATTGCCAATTATTGCATTCCAGCCGGACGCGTAAGTGCGACCCTTTTGACCAGACCCTTTCTCGCGCGTTGCATGAAGGGGGCTGGGCACGAGACTACAGCCAGTCAGGGTTAATTGACCTGGTCGCAACCTGGTGCCGAAGGCAGAGCAGGTACTGAGACCGCGTAAGCTAGGTTAGCGTATAATGCACCTGTCAATGGTATGCCCCACTACCCCTACATGGGGCCGATGTGGGGCAAGGTGGGGATTGTTCCTTTCGAATTTCAATAAGTCCCCACCCCTGGGGCGCTTCAAGCCATGCAAAGCCCCCACATATTCTATTCTTTGTCATAGTTACCAACCGTCCCGGGTTTCCCGGGATTGTCCCGGATTCAGCACGTTCGTCCCGGTGTCCAGATTTTTTTGAAAATGTCCCGGAAAAACAGAAAAATCGTACGCTCTATTATGATGTGCAAACGTAAAGCTAGCGGGAGCTCGACTCCACCCATTATTGCACGGTGTGCGTTAATTAGAAGATCGAAACATAGTCTGTATGCAGTGCTGATGATCCTCCGAAGCTCGTGGATTTCCTAGGCCTTGGACTCAGACTCTGATTGGCACCGTGATTTCACCATAAAGATGTGACAATAAGGGAGGTCAATCACAATTTTTTAATCATGCTGCATTGTATTTGTGATCAGGTTGCCCGGGAAATCTTGTGTGTGTGTGGGGGGGGGGGGGGGGGGTTGTCCAGGGAAATCTCAGTAAATCCAGGGAAATTATTCATCTTGTCCAGGGAATCCTCTGCAATAGGTTGGCAAGTATGCTTTGTCACCAGCTAGCTTACTTCTTGACCTTTGCCCATTGTATTAGCTTCAAGATTATTGATTTTTGGGCGTGACGATGCCCCACCCCTAGGGCGGGCTTGATTTTGCATATCTCCTACATTGTCCCCATATTTGCCCCATGTAGGGGTGGTGGGGCATACCATTGACAGGTGCATAATATGCCGCAGCCAAGGCACTGGGAGATTGGTGTCGCAGCCAAGGCACTGAGGCAAAGTGATATGGTTGGTCACCCTTGTGCTGCCGCCTATCTGGATGGGAAAGATGATGTATCAATGCAAGTGAGTACAATGATGATGATGAATCAGTACAATAAGATTGGGAGGGTAAATTGGGTGGGAATAAAGAACAATTGCTTCTGATCAATGACTTGCCAATGGCACAGTGAGTGAGCTACTTGACCTTTGAACTGACCACGTGGTGGTTGGTTAAGTTATGCCTATCATGTGACTCTATTCCCACTTACGTAATGCATAATGATAGATCGAGGGAGGTTAACCCGGAATACACTCACTGTAATCCGCCATTAACCGCCGCGATCGTTCGTGGATATCACAATTATAATTTGGCCCAGAGCCGTGATAGGGGGCAGCCAGTCAGGGTTAATTGACCTGGTCGCAACCTGGTGCTGAAGGCAGAGCAGGTACTGAGACCGCGTAAGCTAGGTTAGCATATAATATGCCGCAGCCAAGGCACTGGGAGATTGGTGTCGCAGCCAAGGCACTGAGGCAAAGTGATATGGTTGGTCACCCTTGTGCTGCCGCCAAAAGAGTAAGTTTACGATACTTATGCGATAAAGTATTGTGCTTGTATGATAATAATACGCTTTTCTATATATATATATATTTTTTGTAGTGTAACTCTGGGCCAAATGAATAATGTTGGTACAAAAGTTATTGTGGGTGATGTGATTGCAAGATTACATGAGATACATTAATGTGATAAGCAGTAATGCACAAGGGGAGAAAATAGAGAGAGAAAATAATAAAATTAAATTAAAAAGAAAATTAATTATAATAAATGAACAAAATTAATATTGTGATACATTAAACTAATAATTGCATGCATACGAAATTCTGATAAGATTAATTATAATTATTAACTAGTATACATGTGTATCTGAGATGATGGAGAGTGAGACGTTCGATGAACCCTATGACTGATTGAGTTAAGAATTCTGGTTAGCCATGGCAGGTGCAACAGAGTCTAATAATGAGAGTGGCGTGCGAATGTAGGATTGGTATGCGTCGCTGGACCACCTACCCATGGTCTTTATCAGTGAGTCTGGTAGGCCAGCTGCCGAGGCTGTCGTTGCGGCGCCTATGCGAAAGCTGTGCGACGAATACAGGCGCTCGTTGATCCCCGTACTGGCTGCCAGCCATTTGATGCAGTTCGTGAGCGTAGCTCTACATAGGGGGTTGCCCGAAGACCACACAAACAGTGGCGAGGAATGCGAGAGGTGAGTTATGCGTAAATAGTTGGTGAGAGCTTTGGCTGGGCATAGCGTGGGATGGCCACTAGGGGACAACCGAACTTGGCAACCTTGTCGGAAGGGGTCAGACTTTGATGCCCTAATTGATAAGATATATGTGGGGAGTGAGTGTGTAGTTGAGTTGCAGGTAGAGAGATCGCTGACAGTCAGGGCAATAAGCTCGGCAGAGCGCAGAAATGCAAAAAAGGCGACTAGCATGGCTGTCCACAGCATGATGTGGTCATGCCATTGGAAATTGAGTCGAGTGCAGAAGGAGAGTAGAATTGATGGAGTAATTGGGAGTCTCACTCGTCGTTCCTGGCTGTAGAGTCTCTTAATTCCTCTAAGGAGATAAGGGAGACAGTGAAGGTGTTCCATAGGGCTTGGGAGGCCTGATTCAATGTGTAGGTTTCTGACGGCACATAAGTATACCTTGATTGTAGCTGGTGTGACGTGCTGTGAGAGAAATATAGCGAAAAGGAGGAGGGTATCTTCAGATGCTGGTAGGATGCTGTTGTGGGAGGTGAATTGGCGATAGTGCAGGCAAAAGTGTATAAATTGTTTGATGCCGGAGTTATAGGAAGCCCTTGTGTTGGTTGCTAGTGAGTTGTGGAAGATGAGCTTCATATGTTCTGTAAGGGCAGCTGAGCAGGGATAGTTGGGCGCGGGTCTGCTGATGGTGCTTCTTGTCGGAAAACCTGCATTAGGAAGCGAGATAGAGAATCTGCAATGGTGTTATGGATTCCGGGGACATGCTTCGCAGAGGCAGTGAAGTTGAACTTCGCTGCGCATAGGAACAGACGCCGCAATAAGTCCATGACGTCGGGTGAGCGGGAGGTGCCAGACGTTAGGGAATGGATGACGGCTTGGTTATCACAAAGAAACAGGATACGCTTCCTTGACCAGAGTTGGCCCCACGTTGCAGCTGCTAGGACTATTGGGTAGAGCTCTTTCCATTGTATGCTTTTTGGCATATCAACGGTACACCACTTTCCATTGAACCAGTGGCCTTGGAAATATGCCCCGTATCCAATCGACCCTGCACATGTCAGTATACAACTCCAGTGCTATATTGGGAAGCCACCTTGGGGACATGAAGCGGCTGCATCCATTCCATGACTCTATAAAGCTGTGCCACCAGGTAAGATCTTGGGTAAAGGAGTCGGTGAGGGGCATTGTAGTATCTAATGAAACCATGGAGGCGGACAGGTCGATCATTCTTCGCAGAAAAGTCCGACCAGGGGGCACGACTTTAGCGGCAAATGAAAGGAGACCTATTAATGAGAGAAGATCGCGTTTTGTGGTTACTGATTTTGAAAGCCAAGACGAAATGGCTTCTTTAATTTGTGCTAATTTATCCGGTGGTAGCCGGGCCTCAAGTTTTACTGTATCTAAGAGTATACCCAGAAACGGCAGCTGGGTAGATGGACCTTCGAGTTTATCCTCCGCTATGGGTACATTGAGGGCGGCAAACAGCTGCATAAAGAACAACTGCTTCTGGTCAATGACTTGCCAATGGCACAGTGAGTGAGCTACTTGACCTTTGAACTGACCACGTGGTGGTTGGTTAAGTTATGCCTATCATGTGACTCTATTCCCACTTACGTAATGCATAATGATGGTTAACCCGGAATACACTCACTGTAATCCGCCATAATAATTATTGCAATTTTTGCGAACACGTGGTGCGATCGCAAGATGCTGTTGTAGCTTCGCTCGTGGATCTCTCTCTCTCTCCTCCCTCTTTAACCTCTACCCAGGTAAGAATTTAATGTTAAAGGGAAAATTTTACATAAATTATAATAATTAAACAGAAAATATTGACAGCTGGTGTGTTTTTATGACTTGTTTTATGACATGCTGTAGTCACGGTTCATGATCAGTGTGATACTGTTTTAGTCTTGTTCTTACTGAAGTTTGAATATAGTGGTTGGGGACTGAGTTTGTGAGGGTGATTGGATTAGGACGACTCTTGAAACGACTGCGTGTAGCTCATAATATAGTTGTTTCAACCAGTTCTTGGCTCAAAACCCTTCGCACGGGCGTTGCTGACAGGTACCGTCGACTCAAGTTGACCGCCTGTTCTGTCCGCCATGTTGGAATTCGCCCATACAAAATCCCCATAGTGTAAATGAACTTCCAGGTGCGTGATTCACTTCTGCGCGAATAAGAAATTTGACCCCTTCGTGCAGACTGATACGGAGGCACCTTCTTAGAGCCTGGTTCGCATGCGGATGCATGTTCTCCGTGTGCAGAGAGCCAGCTCTACATGCGGAGGCAGTTTGTTAGCGTACTATAGTTAAATTGCACCTCTCGGCTTCCATGGTATTATGCATGCTGAAGCCTTGGTATAAATTATTATCATGTAACTACTGTGTTTCTATATTTAGCCAAATAAGGCTATAGTTTCTCAAGTTTCTAGAATAACTGACAGAAATCACTAGGAGTGATGGTTTTCAATGCCCACACAATGTCATGCAGGGGTATAATCATCAAACTAATATGCATGCGTTGATTAATTAATTGGATATAGCTATCCGCCATACGTTACATAGAGCTCAATATCTTGCTACAATGATTGAACATTATAGGTAATTCTCTGTAAACATAATTTGATGACTATACCCCAGCCTGTGTGGGCATTGAAAATCATCAGTTTATCCATTCAGCAGCTTGAGATAACCTTAACTGGTTGTGAAGAGAAACATAGTATATATACAATACCAAGATGAAGCATACATAATACATTATTGTACAGTCGTGTTGTGCAGGTTTGCTTACAGAATGCATGCACATTCATATTTGCTAGCTTTCACTGTGAGGTACATAGTGATTAAAGTGTACTACATAACTACCACGTTGTCATTATAACGTATATATTAGAAGTCCACCCTTATACCGTACTTATAAATCTCATGTAGATATTGATGCATGCATGCTTATTCCAGCTATGTATTCAAATTCTAATTATGACCAAAGAAGGTAAAACTATAATATCTACTGCAGCAAGATGATACTATATAATAGTATATAACTGTCTATGTCAGGTTTGAATGTGAGGAGTGTACCCACTCATCTATCTTATCTATTAGGAGTAAATTTACAAACAAGCATGAGTTAATTATCTATACATGTCAAGCGTAATAGTCAATGCTGTTACAAACTGAAGCTATTATTATAATATATGGCTAATAATATTATATTAAGAGTATTGTAGCTTCAAGCAGTAGACTAAGTGCCTATACATAGCTATAATATCTAGGTGTGTTACAGTAGAGTCCAGCCATCATGAAACGTTTGGTGCATTTACTGGTCAGTTTCTTTCTGATTAACATGCTTACTATGTGTGCAGACAGCTCAGACCTGTTTACCTGTCCTATATGGACATATCCAAGCCCTTCTGGCAATGAATGTATCTGTGGAGATAGTCTCTCAAATATGATTATCTGTAATCCAGAAACGTTAACTATACAACTCACCGTGAAATTCTTTTGCTTCATACTATTCAATGATAATGGTGTGAATACCACACTCCTTGGTACCTGTCCCTATGGTGACTCAGTGAGACTACCTAGGAACTTTAGCATGTCTCATATCTATGAGGATAGCAGATTGTGTCCATTTTACAATCGAAAAGGACAGCTTTGTGGAGAATGTGCAGAAAATTACACTCTCCCTGGCTATTCATATTACCTTGACTGTGTTAAATGCAACAACTACAATAATGGATGGATTAAGTTCATAGTTGCTGCTTTTCTTCCACTTACAATTTTTTACATTATAGTGATTATGTTCAGGATATCGGTTACTTCCTCAACACTTAATGCTTTCGTTATGGTCAGTCAAATTGCTGCAAGTCCACCAGTGATTCGAAACAGTTATTCCCGTGATCTGGTGAGTGATCATTATCATGATTTCTCTCAATTTATTCTCAAGCTCGTCATTGCAATTGGTACTATTTGGAACCTTGACTTCTTTCGAAGCTTGTATGGATATATTTGTATTCATTCTGACTTAAGCTACCAGCAAATACTGTTGCTTGAGTATGTTATTGCCATCTATCCATTATTCCTCATACTACTCACCTTCATCTTGGTCAAGCTGCATGATAATTTTGCCTTTGTTGTTTGGCTTTGGAAGCCATTTCACAGATGCTTGGCTGTCATTCGGAGGCAATGGAACATTCGAAGCTACCTTGTCCATGCTTTTGCCACCTTTATTGTCCTATCCTATATCAAAATTCTCAATACATCTTTTGAACTCCTGAGATTTTCACACCTCTATGATATGCATGGCAACCACATACTCAAGGCATACTGGTATTATGATGGTAGAGTGGATATGACTTCGAAGGGCTATATTCCGCTGCTACTGCTAGCACTGCTTATGCTACTATTCTTTAATGTATTCCCCTTGGTTCTGTTACTTCTTTATCCCTTCAAACATTTTCAAAGACTTCTTAATTTTTGCTTAAGTCATAAAAGTAGGCTAGTACTTCAAATTTACATGGATTCATTTCATGGCTGCTATGAGGACACTGCACATGATTATCGCCACTTTGCCACACTCTACCTGGCAGTGAGATTCCTAAATCTTCTAATGTCATCCATATTTAACTACATTCTCTATCTTCCAGCTGCTGCACTCCTGTTTGTTTTCTCTTTAGCTCTTATAGCTAAGTTCCAGCCATACAAGAACAAGAGAGATATCATTGTTGATATTATCCTGCTACTCACGATTATTAGTGCATTCATATCGATAACCATGCATCTTGCTGAAGAGTTTATGTACCCCAAATTGCTGAATGGAATTGTTGTAGTCATATCTGTCCTGATTGGTTTTAGCTACCTGGTATTCCTTATCTTGGCTTGTGTTTTCCCTAAAGTTATGCAGTGTTCCAAGAAATGTAAAACGCTCCTATTGACCAAAATCAAGTTGTTAATGAGTGAAGTGAATGAAGAAGATAGACCTCTCTTGAACGAGTACTGAGTACACTACTGTTACAACTCCAATACAGTTGATACATAAACGTGTTGCATATTATTATGCTATCCTAGAATAATGATAAGACATGTTCCGAACAATTTTGTATTTTAGCCACTTAGTTGTGACAATAATATACAAAAATTAATAGATGCATGATAATTATTTTTATGTGGGCCTATGCTACTTTTCTAGTTAAAAATACATGATACATATGTATCACTTATTTCTATCTTCAAGACTGCACAATAAGGAACTTGTAAGTATTAAAATCAGTGGTGGGTGGGGATCACTCTCACAGTGGTATCTATCTGACCATCCAAATATCTGATTCAAGAAGCTGTATTGGATCGGTAGTTGGCATCATTTCTCCTTAGGATTTGTTTATATGATACTGTGTATATGGCAAGGTTGAGGGTTGTTGCACTATCAAGCATGGCTAACTTAAAGGGTTAATGAATTTAAGTATGAGCCCTCAAGTTTGTAATTGGTTGTGTCTGTTTTAATTAAGAGACGATCGAGCGTATTATAATCAGTGGCGGAGGAAGACGGCTGTGACTGGGGAGGGGGAGGGCACAGTGGGTGTGTCACATGTCTACCACAATAGGGATCTACTAAATGACTGTCATGCAAGGGGGGCACGTGCCCCTGGTGCCCCCCCTGGTTCCGCCACCTATGATAATATTAATTTATTGCATGGTTGCTATGGGAGGATCCAGTTGTATTGGTATAATATATACATGTGTGATTGGTTTTGGGGGATGGGGTTGATAGGTTTTGGTATAGTTCAATGTGTATTTCTGGGATAGGGGTTGACGTCTACGATCAGTATGTGGTTGGGATGGGGTATCAATATTTTATAGATGTGGGTGAATTTGATGTTGGATATGGATTGTAATTTAGACGGAGATCTCCTTTAGTGACTGGAATTTCATTTAATTTCAGACATAATAATTTTTGACTAGGGGGATCATGGTTAGATTAAACATTGTGTGATTCGCTTGTATTATTAATGTCATGCAGCTAGGGGTGGTAGTTATAGGTTGGGAATATCACTGTATTCTGTAGGGTTTGATTTTCAGCCCGAGTAGACGGCCAAATTGCTGTTTGAAAATGGTGTCGCTAGACTTCACTTAATTAAGGTATAACTAGGTTCTGGTATCTGTGATATGATGATTTTAGGTTTGGAGTTAGCGTCATCATAAATTATTATAGTAAAAAGCCAAAGTTAGCTAAATCATAATTTTAATTTTTCAGATTGTATGGCACACTTTCTTTGTTTATCGTGGAGTCCAGAGGTGACCATGGCACCTTCCATTCCCAAAGAAGTTGTTGTTTTTTTCCGTTACACGGAAAATGCATGTCACTGCAGCTAATATCGGTGAGATCCATGTTCGTGATCTCCCAAGGTTCATTGCTAAGAACGTATGTGTCTTTGAGACTGTGGGAAGATTGGCCAGTGCGTATCGAGTATGTCACTTGCTAGAATGCCACATGGGTACTGTGTACATGGTGCTCAACTATATAATTGACTACAAGTTCCACCTGAAGTACGAAAAGAACGTACGGCAAGTACCATTGAACCAAGTTATTATTCTGTGACAGTATTTGACAATGTGTCATGTGGCTTCCACTATTATTATTATTATTATTGCTCTGATAGCTAGTGCTACTTGTAATAGTGCAGTTATTACACTTATTTTATTGCTTATGAATCTTGCAGGGGGGTATATGTATATTACACAGGAGACTCACATGCAATAGGTCATTATGTTGGTATGAAGCTTATTTTGTGTTGGCATGGAACTTCACATTGATGTTTACATAAACTTCACATGAAAGTTGGCAGAGGCATTGAAGTTTACATGAAACATCATTGAAGTTTGCTAAGCTTAAGTGTGCACTTATGTCAAAATTTACATCAAAGTTTGCAGTGAATTTCACAGTAGAGATTACCCTAAATGCTGCTTTCAGAGCTTATGTTTGCAGATTACATTCATGTTTGAAGATCAAATTGCATCAAAATTTTGCACAAACTTTCACATTGAAAACTGAAGGTAGGAGGTTACGTTGCTGTTTGCTGAGTATCATTTTGACTCTTAATAATTATTGTGCAAACTCGAATAATATTATTATGACATTAATTTTATACCAAATTAATGTGAAGTTTTAATTTTCATGCGAACTTAGCTAAGTAGTCAGCATGCATGGCTTACTTCATAGTTTTTCTGCAATGCATGTAGAGTAAGCAATTAATCCTCAGACGATGGCAAGACGGAGTGTGGTCAGGCTAAGGCAATTGGACAAAAGTATCTATTTCCAAATAGTTTGGATACCATTGCCACTTTAGTGGCTCTAGCTCAAATTAGGCATAGGCACTACAGTAGTAGTAACTAAGACCAGACCACACCCCCTCCTGCTGTCGCTATGCTGATTATTACTTCAGATTTGTGTGCAAGTTAAAGCTTTACGGTATTTTTGCATGAAAATTTAATATCAGTGATATATTATTGTAAATTTGCATGACAAGATTTTAAATTTTGCATGAAACTTCACATTCAATTTGATGTTTGCATGAAAGTTTACAAAATTAATCATTGAAATTTGCTAAGTGTGCATTTGTCAACTCACATTGCGTCAACGTTGACAGTGAACTTCATTAGAAAGATCTTTGAAGTTTGCTAAGTGTGCATTTATATCAACATTTGCAATGAACTTCACAGCAGACATTGCCCAATATTGCAAAATGCTGCTTTCAAAGAACAATACCAGGTATAATTATGTTTGCAGATTACATCCATGTTTGGTGAGGCAATTACTGCAATAATAGTGATTACTGCAATAATAGTGATTGCAGAATTGTATAAACTATGTATATCATGAATCTCTATTGAGTGATGCTTTGAATACAGCCCACAATCACATGCAGGGGTATAGCCGCGCTTATCAAAGTTACTGTAGCTATATTTACAAAAAAGCCAATGATGAATCACAGATCTGGTAAATACGTATTTTAAGCGTAAATATAAGCGTGGCTATGTCGAAATTCTCAATACATCTTTCGAACTCCTGGCATTGCATGATTATCGCCACTTTGCCACACTCTACCTGGTAGTAAGATTCCTAAATCTTCTAATGTCATCCATATTTAATTACACTCTCTATCTTCCAGCTGCTGCATGCACTCATGTTTATTTTTGCTTTAGCTTTTATAGCTAAGTTCCAACCCGGTCCATACAAACACAAGCGGAATAACACTGTTGGCATTATCATGCTACTCACGATTATTATTGTATTCATTTCGTCAACTATGCATTATGCTGAAGAGTTTATGTACCCCAGGCTGCTGAGTGATCACATTGTAGGCATATCTGTCTTAATTATTCTTGACTACCAAGTGCTATCCTTATCCTGGCTTGCATTTTTCCTAAGGTTATACAGTGCTGCAAATACTCTTAATCAAGATGATGCATAGGCGTAGGAAGATGGTGATGGTTGGGGGGGCATTGTAATATTTGTGCGTGAAGCGCGCGCAAAATTTTTGCGACCTTGCCCACTTTGGGTATAAACCACGCCCTTTTCGCATTAATGACAGTGTCAGGTCGGAGTTTCTTGGTTGTAGCAATGAAGAAGTAAGTCGATCAGAACAGACTTTGTAGCTACTTGTTCTTGAAATTCAATACAGTACTTCATAGTCAGACCTATTACAGCATATACAGGCATTGCTATGGCTATTGGGGCACTGGCCCCCTTTGTTGCTGGTTGGGGGGGGGGGGGGTACGTGCCTCCGGTGCCCCCCTGGTTCCTACACCTGTGTGATGTGTGATTCAGAAGTGAATGAAGGAGATAGAGCTCTTTTAAATCATATGAGTCTACTGATTACAACTCCTAGAGTTGACACATAAACATGACACTTATGATAATTAAGTAATGATCCGAAGCATACATTGTAACTTTAATGCTTAGCCTTTAGTTTTGTGGCAACATGTTTACTAGTGAAAAGATAAAGTTAGCTGAATCATTGTTATAACATTTTATGACATGTAATTTTCTAAGTATAATGCATAGTTACTGTAATAATATATGCACACATCGCTTAGTGCTATCATCAATGTTGTGGATAATTAAATTTTACGTGACTGATAGAGTCAATCAACATTAATAAACCCATGCTGTACCATAGCCAGTACAATAGTTAGGCAACTCAGGAAAGTGGTAGGCACCCGCACATGTACAACAACCATGATAATACCGTATTTCAGTCTAGGGATTAGTGGTAGCTTCCATGAAAAATTAATGTATTGTGTGTATTGTGTTCAAGTGCCCCGTATGGCTATAACATAACTATAATATTATGCATGTTTTAGCTTTGGTATATCATGTAGCTACTATTTTTCTATTAAGGCTAGCTATAATTTTCTCAAGTTTCTAGAAAAACTGACAGAAATCACTACAAGTAGGAGTGATAGTTTTCAATGCCCACACATGCAGGGATATAATCATCAAAATATACAGAAATTTGCAGCAGGCATATTGCTGGCTTTCGCTGTGAGGTATAATAATATACACAAATTGTATTATACTATTATATACAATGTCATTGTAACATAAGTCAGACTTAGTCCACCTTTTAGTATACATTGTATAATACATATAATGTAGATATCGATGCATGCATATTCCAGCTAGCTATGTATTCAAATTCTGATTGATTCAAGCTCCATTATGACCAAAGAAGGTAAAACTACACTGTGGCAAGTTGATACTTATTGTCTATGCCACGAATCGTTCGTTTGAATGTGAGGGGTGTAGATCTACCTACTATTCTAAGTATTATTAATTGTACAGACAAGCATGAATCAATGATCTGTAAATGTGATGTGTAATAGTAAATAAAAATTGATTCAGAAGTTATACATTGAGTATTATAACTTCGCAGTAGTACTATATATCATAGATATAGCTAGGTGTGTTACAGAAGAGTTTGGTACCCAGCAAATCATCATGCCATGTTTGGCGCATTTTTTGGTCGTTTTCTTACTAATTAACATGCTTACTATGTGTGCAGACAGCTCAGACCTACCTACCTGTCCTGTATGGACATATCCAAGCCCTTCTGGCAGTGAATGTGTCTGTGGAGATAGTCTTTTAAATATAATTATCTGCAATCCAGAAACATTAACTATACAACTCACTGTGAAATTCTTTTGCTTCATAGTACTTGATAGTAATGGTGTGAATACCACACTCCTTGGTACCTGTCCTTATGGAGACTTACAGAGAGTACCTAGGATCTTTAGTGTGACCCAAATCTATGACGACAGCAGATTGTGCTCATTTTACAATCGAAAGGGACAGCTTTGTGGAGAATGTGCAGAAACTTATACCCTCCCTGCGTATTCTTATTACCTTGGCTGTGTCAAATGCAAAAATTACAACAATGGATGGATTAAGTTCATAGTTGCTGCTTTTCTTCCACTAACAATTTTTTATATTCTAGTGATTATGTTCAGGATATCGGTTACTTCCTCAACACTTAATGCTTTCGTGATGGTCAGTCAAATTGTTGCAAGTCCACCAGTGATTCGAAACGTGTATTCCCTTAATCTGGTGAGTGATCCTTATCATGTTAGCTATTTTTCTCAATTTATTCTCCAGCTTGCCATTACAATTACTACCATTTGGAACCTTGACTTCTTGCGAAGCTGGTATGGATATATTTGTATTCGTCCTGAATTAAAATACCAGCAAATACTCTTGTTTGAGTATGCAATTGCCGTCTATCCATTATTCCTCATACTACTCACCTTTATCTTGGTCAAGCTGCATGATAATTTTGCCTTTGTTGTTTGGCTTTGGAAGCCATTTCACAGATGCTTAGCTGTCTTTCGGAGACAATGGAACATTCGAAGCTACCTTGTCCATGCTTTTGCCACCTTTATTGTCTTATCATATGTCAAAATTCTCAATACATCCTTTGAACTCCTGAGACCCTCACAACTCTATGATGTGCATAAAAACCACGTACTCAAGGCATACTGGTATTATGATGGTAGAGTGGATATGACTTCGAAGGGCTATATTCCGCTGCTACTGCTAGCGCTGTTTATGCTACTGTTCTTTAATGTATTCCCCTTGGTTCTGTTAGCTCTTTATCCCTTCAAATGTTTTCAAAGACTTCTTAATTTTTGCTTAAGTCAAAACTGGAGGCTAGTGCTTCAAATTTACATGGATTCATTTCACGGCTGCTATGAGGACACTGCACATGATTATCGCCACTTTGCCACACTCTACCTGGCAGTGAGATTCCTGAATCTGCTATTGCAATCTTTACTTGACTACAGTCTCTACCTTTCCTCTGCGACAGTCGTGTTTGTTTTCGCTCTAACTCTTGTAGCTAAATTCCAGCCATACAAGAACAAGAGAAATAACACTATTGATATTATCCTACTACTCACGGTTATTATTGCATTCATATCGTCAAGTATGCATTATGCTGAAGAGTTTATGTACCCCAAATTACCGAATGGGATAATTGTAATCATATCTATCTTCATTATTCTTGGCTACCAAGTGTTCCTCATCCTGGCTTGTGTTTTTCCTAAGGTTATACAGTGCTGCAAGAAATGTAAAACACTCCTGTTGACCAAAATCAAGTTGAGTGAAGTGAATGAAGAAGATAGACCTCTCTTAAATGAGTACTGATCAACTACAACTCCAGTACAGTTGATACACAAACAAAAACGTGTTACATATCATGCAATCCCAGAATAATACGGTAACTGAACAATTTTGTGCTTTAGTTGTGGCAACATATTTTATTAGTGTTAAATTACTAGTTAGATGCATAATTTTTTATGTGTGAGCCCATGCATGCTACTTTTCTAGTACAAAATACATGATACATTATCACTTATTGCTATCACCAAGACTGCACAATAAGGAACTAATTAAGTAATAAAATTAGTGGTGGGTGGGGATCACTTGCACAGTGGTATCTGTCTGGCCGCGTGAATCCAATTAGTTCAAGAAGCTGTATTGGATCGGTTGTATGCACCATTTCTCTTAGGATTTGTTTATGTGAGTGTATGTTTTCAGTATAATCATTTGCCAATGGAGATACTGTAACAATAGTCTATCTGCCTGTTATACCATGCCTAAGACATTACATTTTAAGGAATGTATACCATGCAGTAAATGTGTGTAATATTTCTTGACAGCTGGGGCCTATTTATGCAGCTCTGATCCTCACCAAATTTGACATTGGGCATTCAAGAGCTTGCTCTTTCTTGCTGCATTTTCTATCTGGATGTATGATGCGTATGGGAACCTTTACATACTAGCTAGTGTAAGTTGGTCCGCAGGAGGCACCCCCTCAATGATATGTACTATTATAATAATTATGCATCCAACTACTATACTAAAAAAAAAAATAATGCCCTTGCACATTGAACTAAGTTGCTAAAATACAAAACTGTTCAGTATAGCAATATTACTATGTCTTTATAATGGGGAAAGCAGATAGCACACAACTATTAGCTAGCTACATATCAACTGTGTTGGAATTGTAGTTAATCACACTCTTTTAAGAGAGCTCTATCTTCTTCATTCACTTCACTCATCTTGCAAGTCATTTTGGTCAATAAGAGTTGTTGACATTTCTTGCAGCTTTGTATCGCCTTAGGGAAAACACAAGCCAGGATGAGAAACACTTGGTACCCAAGAATGATCAAGATAGATATGCCAATAATGATCTCATTCAGCGAATTTGGGAACATAAACCTTTCAGCATAATGCATACTCGACGATATGATTGGGACAATAATCGCGAGCAAAAGGATAATGTCAACAGTGTTATTTCTCCTGTTCTTGTATGGCTGGAACTTAGCTACAAGAGCTAAAGCGAAAACAAAAACGAGTGCAACAGCTGGAAGATAGAGAGTGTAGTTAAATATGGATGACATTAGAAGATTTAGGAATCTTACTGCCAGGTAGAGTGTGGCAAAGTGGCGATAATCATGTATAGTGTCTTCATAACAGCCGTGAAATGAATCCATGTAAATTTGAATCACTAGCCTGCAGTTTTGACTTATGCAAAAATCAAGAAGTCTTTGAAAGAATTTGAAGGGATAAAGAGCTAATAGCACCAAGGGAAGCACATTAAACAACAGTAGCATAAACAGTGCTAGCACTATATAGGATCGGAATATAGCCCTTCGAAGTCATATCTACTCTACCATCGTAATACCAGTATGCCTTGAGTATGTGGTGGCCATGCATATCATAGAGTAGTGAGGGTCTCAGGAGCTCAAAAGATGTATTGAGAATTTTGACATATGATAGGACAATAAAGGTGGCGAAAGCATGGACAAGGTAGCTTCGAATGTTCCATTCTCTCCGAAAGACAGCTAAGCATCTGTGAAATGGCTTCCAGATCCAAACAACAAAGGTAAAATTATCATGCAGCTTGATCAAGATGAAGGTGAGTAGTATGAGGAATAATGGATAGATGGCAATAGCATACTCAAGCAACAGTATTTGCTGGTAGTTCAAGTCAGGATGAATACAGATATATCCATACCAGCTTCGAAAGAAGTCAAGGTTCCAAATGGTAATAATTGTAATGGCAAGCTGAAGAAAAAATTGTACAAAATGGCTAACATGATAAGGATCACTCACGAGAGTATGGGAATAAATGAGTCGAATCACTGGTGGACTTGCAGCAATTTGACTGACCATGACGAAAGCATTAAGTGTTGAAGAAGTAACCGATATCCTAAACATAATCACTAGAATATAAAAAATTGTTAGTGGAACAAAAGCAGCAAATATGAACTTAATCCATCCGTTGTTGTAATTGTTGCATTTAACACAGCCAAGATAATATGAATAGCCAGGGAGGGTGTAGTTTTCTGTACATTCTCCACAAAGCTGTCCCGTTCGATCGTAAAATGAACACAATCTGCTGTCCTCATTGATTTGGGACATACTGAAATTCCTAGGTAGCCACTGTGGGTTACCATAAGGACAGGTACCAAGGAGTGTGGTATTCACACCATTACTATCAAATACCATGAAACAAAAGAATTGCACACTGAGTTGTACAGCTAAAGTTTCTGGGTTGCAAACAATTACACCTATGAGACTATTTCCACAGACGCATTCATTACCAGAAGGGCTTGAATATGTCCATATAGGGCAGGTACTAGGTAGGTCTGAACTATCTGCGCACATAGCAAGTATGTTAATTAGAAAGAAACTGACCAGAAAATCCGAACGTGGCATAACGGTTTGCCGGGTGCCAAACTCTGCCGTAACACACCCAGCTACTGCTTGAAGCTCTAATGCTCTTATATTAGCTATATAATAATAATAATAATAATATGTTCAGTTTGTAACAGCATTATTGACTATTACACTTGATATTTACAGATCATTGATTTGTAAATATATACTTAGATGAGTAGGTATACACCTCTCGCATTTATGACAGTAACTTGCCGTAGTGTAGTTTTACCTTCTTTGGTCATAATGGAGCTTGAATCAATCAGAACTAAGTCTTGAATACATAGCCAATAAGCATGCATCGATATCTGCATGATATGTATAAGTACAATACAAGGGTGGACTTATGTTACAATGATAACATGCATGATAGTATACAATGTTATGTTTTATGTACCTCATAGCGAAAGCCAGCAATGTGCATACACCGGAAACGTCTGTAAGTATGTATATTTTGATGATTATACCCCTGCATGTGTAGGCATTGGAAACCATCACTCTTATTGATTCTGTCAGTTTTAATTTTCTAGCAACTTGAGAAAGTTATAGATTTATTTGGCTAAAATAGAAATTTTATAGTAGCTACATGATACTATGCAAGATTAAGCATGTGTAGTAACAGTCATGTTAAAGCCATGTGCATGGGGTACTTATTAAACACATTTTGCCCCCATGGCATGTAGCTATTGCATTAATAATAATTATTTTTCATGGAAATTTGGCAGCATGAAATAATCTTATTGATTGTAAAGAGAAATATAGTACAATACAAAGATAAAAGCATGCATAATACATTATTGTACAGTCATGTTATGCAGGGTTGCATGCGGTGTAGTAGGTGATAATTTTCAACGCCCATGGCACACAGGCAGCTAGCGGTATAGTCATCAATTAAATTATGTTTACAGAAAATTGCCATGGTAGTGTTGTAGCGAGGTATAGCTACAGTTCTCAGGAAAGTGATAGGCACCCGCACATGTACCATAAATTAATAATATTATTATTATATGATCAGCTATGAGAAAAGGGGCCATTGGGGAGTTAAAAAAAATGAGTGGCATGGAGCGATAGCCCAATGTGTGCTGAATCAAACGGTACAAGTTTCATACAAAAATATTGATCATAAACGGAGTTATGACCATTTTATGCACTCGGGTGGATGCACATGCATTTTTAAGTATTAATTTTTATGGATCTGAGTAAATATTTGTGCCTGTAACTACAGTTCACATGTTCCAACGATATAAACATTGTATATCAATATTATGAAGCAATAATTTTTCTAATGGACTAAGAAACAGAAAACTAAGAGATCATCATTTTTTTCCACATTTTAGCTAGTATTGGATAATGAAATTTTATCCCCAAATTATGGTCCCTTTTCTCATAGTGGGTCACAATATAACTATAATAGTGTACTACATAATATTATTATACACCACCATCACATTGTCATTGTAGCATCAGTCCACCCTTGTATTGTACTTATACATAATATCATGTAGCTAGATATCGATGCATGCTTATTCCAGCTATGTATATGTATTCAAGTTCTGATTGATTCAAGCTCTATTATGACCAAAGAAGGTAAAACTACACTGTGGCAAATTGACTCACCGTCTATGTCAGGTTTGAATGCGAGGCTACTCATCTAAGTACAAGTATGAATCAATGATCTGGACATGTCAAGAGTAATAGTCAATAATGCTGTTACAATATATATGGAAGCCGAGAAGTGCAATTTAGCTACTACACAACGTCCATTAATTTCCGCATAATAATAGCTAGTATAAGAGTATTGTAGCTTCAAGTAGTAGTGCTATAGCTATTAATAGCTAAGTGTGTTACCGCAGAGTTTGGCACCCGGCAGACCGTCATGCCATGTTTGGTGTATTTTTTGGTCAGTTTCTTTCTAATTAACATGCTTACTATGTGTGCAAACAGCTCAGACCTGTCTACCTGAATAAGGACATATCCAAGCACTTCTGGCAGTGAATGTATCTGTGGAGATAGTCTCTTTAATATAATTATCTGCAATCCAGAAACGTTAACTATACAATTCACTGTGAAATTCTTTTGCTTCATGATATTTGATAGTAATGGTGTGAATACCACACTCCTTGGTACCTGTCCTTATGGTGACTTACAGAGAGTACCTAAGAACTTTAGTATGTCCCAAATCTATGAGGACAGCAGATTGTGCTCATTTTACAATCGAAAGGGACAGCTTTGTGGAGAATGTGCAGAAAACTACACCCTTCCAGCCTATTCATATTATCTTGGCTGTGTCAAATGCAACAATTACAACAACGGATGGATTAAGTTCATAGCTGCTGGGTCTGTGTACTGTTGGTCCAATGGTTTTTTGTTGTTAGACATTGTAGTTGTCAATAGATAATATGGCACCTTATTTACTTCTTAAATTTTGGCAGCATGGCATAGCAAACAAAATGATTATTATAAATCTTACTTTCTCTGATTATTCTAGACCACTAACAATATTTAATTATAAAATCATAAAGTATATTTCATGTTTCATATTTCATATGCAACAATGGAACACTTGAAATTATTCACTTCATAAGATGGTAAGTTTTAATCGCACTAGCATAACATAAATATTGTTGTCGTGTGCATAGTTTATGACTTAATGGAACATAATAAAAGGTGAGTTGTAGTTCATCATGATTTCATGTATACATGCATGCTGTATGTCAGCAAGATTCAATAGTCACAAATATTTCATGCTATCATTGTTCATATTAAAACAAAATTAAAATTACTCAGATATTTCATATTTCATACAACCGATTGATAACAGCTACAGCCTTTATGTGTCCCGAGGGGGTGGGGCTCAGGCGCTGCGCCGCATAAGATAACCCTTTTAAAACCAGGAGTAGATAGAACCTAACACAAAACAAAAGCCTCATTATGCTATGAAACTCAGGTCTGTATCAGATTTTGACGTATACGTAGCTATCTCAGATTTTATATATCTCTTAGTCATAGTACGTGAGAAGCTGCTAGTACGGTAAAGAAGTATGAGCACATTGGAGTCGTTGACCTTTGCTGAACCTCTCATCAGGGATCGAGTGCGCAGGGGATACTCTCACCATGCGATCGCTCAGGAATTGCAGCATCAGTGTCCTTCCGTTAGTGGTCTCTCCACCAGAAGTGTGCGCAGGTTTTGTAGCACCAATGGAATTCACCGTTCCAGCCGTCTCTCCGCCAATGAGGTAGACCATGTTGTTGAACAATATGTTGCTCGAGTTGGTCCATCATATGGCCGAAGGACGCTTACAGGTCTTCTTCGGTCTGAAGGGATAACAGTTGGAGAACAACGAGTGAGAGAATCAATGAGGCGTGTAACTCCAGTGTACATTGAACACAGACATCGAAATACCTACCACCAAATAAATCCTGTTCCCTATTATGCTCAATACTATGGCCACAAGTTGCATATTGACCAGAACGAAAAACTTGTTCAATTTGGAGTGACTCACGTGGCAGCTGCTGATGGTTATAGTGGCAAGTTAATGGGCATTATCACTATGCCGATCAAGAATCCTATTCTTATCTATGACTTGTTATACAGGTTGGTATCGTGAATTAATGTACACTTGTGAGGTCGTATAGCTATAATACAAAAGAGAAAGCGGCATGGAATGAGATATTTAATCATACAGCAAATCCCACAATTTCTGTGTGATGTATATTATATCATTATTATTCTAGCATGACCCAGCGTTTATGTATTATAGGTCAGTGCTGTTGAGTGATGGGCTATGGGATCAGATCCGTGTAGATTGTGGAAGGGAATTTGCATTGATTCTATTTATTCAAGAGTTGCTTTCTTCCTACCGCACCAATGTTCTCCGTGAACCTTACCTACAAACAAGGTCAACACAGGTAATTATTTTTGTGATATTTTCAGTGAGAACATTAATTTAGCTCATTCATCCTGCGCACACCTTCCCTGACCGGTGAGAGTATAGGTGCATGCTTATGGTCCAGGAAAGAAACACTATATAGTTGGCCATTTTTATGCACTAGGATGAAGATTCAGGCTCAATTCACTCTTAGACTAGCTACATGCTGTTTTATACACATATTAATATTAATATTTTACCAATCAGGAAAGGTGTGACTCGTGCTAAGCTTTCTCACTGATTCAGCAGTATAATATAGGTGGCCATGGATCTATTTATTCATACTGTATATAGAATCATCTTGCAGAGCGGCACTGGGTGGAGGTGAATAGCAGGGTGAACTATCCAATAAAGCAAGCTCTTGTAAACATGCAGCATAATTCCATCATCGATCTGGATTGCCCCACAACTAAGTATTGCGTGTCATATATGACATCCAAGCTGTGCCAGATAGGAATCCAGCAGCATATACGTGCTTGGAACAATCACAGAATCCCAGGTACATTCCAATGCTTTTGAATGAACTATAATATTATTATAGCAGTAGCAGTGATACGATGGCACACAAATCAGAGTGTGCAAATCAATAATTATTGTAATAATATCAATAGCTACAAGACATCATTATTCAATGTTCAATCACATCTCTCTCTCTCTCTCTCTCTCTCTCTCTCTCTCTCGACATAATATGCAGGACAACATCGTGGTGTACCCAATCAACTAGCAGATCAAAATAATAGAGCTGCAGTCATCAGTAGTTCTCTAATTCCAGATGTGGGTAGCGCTATTGCTATGTATGAAGCCAGTGGAGGACATTTAAGCACTCCTTCTAGATTTGGAACTGACCCCATTGCTGGCTCACCAGAACTTTTACACCGTAGGCAGTGTCTGATGGAACAGAATGTTCCCACTCCTGAAGATCTCTTTGGTTGGACTGTCAATGGCTTTATCCAGCCATTTGCTGACTCACTGAAGTATATGATTGATACATCTATTTATCTGCAACGTTTGATGTAGTTATTATTATTGTTGTGATGATAATAATATTATTCTACTTACTTCCCGCCAAAATGAAGAGTTTGGCGCCAATCCATTGTGAGTAGCCAATGGAAAGACTTCTACGTGTTCCGTGACCAACACGTGTCACACTACAGTATAGTCTACTGGCAACACGTTACATACGTACAGACGGTGCTAGCTATCGACAGCAAACGTGCTCGAGCGCTGCCGGTCTACCTCGATAGTGTGCGTATCTGAACGAAAGTCAACATGTCTTTGTTTGAGTGTAGAATAGAAGTGTATCGTGATTCAAATATTCTCCTTCTGAAATCAAATGATTTGACTGTGTCAAGAATTGCCAGGATATTCAAGGTTAGCGAAGCTTTAATAATTAAATTTTAATGACGATGCGTAGGTTCGTGGCCATACTTTGACATTATTCGTTTATTTCCTCTACTGTAATTTCTATTATTACTGACATTTCATTGCCTCCTTGTATTGGGCTATTCCAGTTAGGCCATATAAAATAACTTGATTCTTTTTCCAAAAAAAATTGGGGCAGTTAATTATTAAATTTTCGGTACCCAGCAAGGGGGCAGATCCCTGGTCATGGGTCCAGGAGGACCAGGACACTCAGTCTGGAGCATACCACGACCATGGCAGCAACAGCAGCGTGAATCCGACATCCAGATGGGACCAGGCCCGAGCTCAAAGCGTCAAAAGACCACGCCGTATGAATCCTCCTTGAAGCGTTCCTTTCCATATGTCTCCCTATGTCTGGATGAGTCTGGCTGAAATATTTGTGTGGATACGATTATTTCCAATGTATATATCAAAATTCCTGATAGCAGTGTGTCTTTACAAAGCATACTGAATGAAGTAGCTGGAAAGATTGGAGAGCCACCGACAGACTTGATACTGCTTGATTCTACAGTAGCAGTCAATATAAACTTTACGTTTCGTATTCGTTGAACGATAGTTGAACGGTGATCACGTTGTAATAAACGATTGCACAACGATTGCGCAACGAATACTGGTGTACGCGCCTATTGCGCAATTATTGCGTTTACGCAACGTTTATACGTTTGTAATTACGCGTCGCGTGCCGTGTTAAAGGACGAAAGGTTAATTGAAGAAGACAGCGGGTGAGTTGAGGCCCCACGAGGATAAAAGCGTGAAAGTTGTGCTAGTGCTGCCTTGTATCTAGCACCCTGCCAGTACTCTCTTCAGGAACTACCAGTGTTATCTTCAGGAACTACCACAAAGTCAGAATTGCTACTAGACCTAAGCTATGTTGAGGAAGGAATTGAAAGAGCTACAAGCCAGTCGTAAGTCATTACTAAAGTAGCTACGTACACTGTACATGTACATGAATAACCACTAGTTGGCAATATCTGTGAGCTCAACTGTTTATGACTGAATTTTGTACTGTAGGCAAGAAATACTTGCTGGTAAAGTGGCATGGAGAAGATGCCTTCAGTATTGTGGACCACAAAGATATCTTCAGCCCCAATTTTAGTGATATTTCTGTTGGGAGTGAGTGCCAGGTGTGGTATAAGAAGAAGCTCCATCTGGCCAAGGTGAAAGCAATGGGCTCTAAGGCAGAAGTGGAGAAGAAAGAGGAGGAACTTGTACAGGAGCTCACTGCACCTACAGAGCTATGTGCCGGCAAAAAGAGACCCCAAGACTCCACTGCACAGAAAGAACCACCACACAAAAAGCGTAGGAAAGGTATGTGCTATATTATGTTACTCAAATTTGTTTGCATGCACGTGTACGTACGGATCAAGAGTACAATGTACATGCACATGGTTAAACTGGTATCATTTACTTCATTTCAAATAGATAAGGAGAATAAAGTACAGACGTCAGATTCAAAGAAACCAGCAAAGAAGGAGAAAGCAAAATCAAAGAAAAAGCCAGGGAGCATAATAAAGATATCAGCTCATGTGACACCTTCAGCACCAACCTCTTCTCCCAGTGATCTTCCAGCCTCTTCTGACAACCAGAATTTACAGGCTGCTTCAAATGATAAGCCAAACAGCTCAGATTCCAGGTCACTATCTTCCGCTGTTCCACCACCCGTCGTCCCACAGCCCAGCCAGCCCACTGCTCCACCCACTGCTCCACCACCCAGTCAGCCCGCTGTTCAACCACTCAGTCAACCGGCCGTGACACCTTCAGCACCAGCCTCTTCTGACAACCAGAATTTACAGCCTGCTTTAAATGATAAGCCAAACAGCTCAGAATCCAGGTCACTATCCTCCGAGGACTCGATCAAATCTCTCCCTCCACCCCTCCCGCCACTTCGTATACAAACTCATGTCCATCCCGCTGTTCCACCACCCAGTCAACTGGTCGTTCCACAGCCCAGCCAGCCCACTGCTCCACCACCCCGTCAACCGGCCCTCTCACTACCCTGTCGGCCAATCATCCCGCCTCCCAGTCAACCAGCTTTCCAACCACCCTTAACCAGTCTACCAGAGCCATACTCGAGGTGGTTCGTGAATGATACTATTAGTAGCAAAGGATCAGACGATATGGATTTGAGTAGTGAGGAAGAAGTCAATGATTCAGGTATGTTGTTTTGGGAATGTGCATACACATGAATTCTGTCTGTACTGTACAAACTATTAAGTATCTGTTTATTACCACAGACTCTCTGTTGCTGGAAATAGTCATTGAGGATCTCTCTGATAGAGTCGAAAAAATGGAAGACAAGCTAAATCAGATTGAACGTAACCAACTGTTGATCATGGACAGGCTCACATCTCTTGAAGAAACACGGGGTCCAGCTGTCCAGTCTCACCATGCGTACCCTTGGGCAAACTTTCATCATTCTCCAGTGAGTCAGGGTCATGGTTACAATCAACAGAGCTTTGTCCCCCCAAGGGATCTGAGTCATGGCTACAATCAGCAGAACTTTGCCCCCCCAGTGGATCTGAGTCATGGCTACAGTCAGCAGAACTTTGCCCCCCCACCCCGTTCAACAGCTGATCCAGCAGTCCACCCTTACCATTCTACACCTCACAGACGAGTCCAAGAGGCACCTCAATCACTTCCAATTAAGGTCAAGAATTCAGAAAACGCTCTTCCATCCTCAGAAATTGATACCACCAAACTTAGCTCGGTTGACATGGTGATAACTAAATACAGTAGTAAGCTTAAAGGAGAAGCCAAAGCTCCAACCCTGGCCATGAAGCTCGCTAAGGAGGCAATATTTGGAGATGAGGTGATGAAGAAGTGCACTCCAGTCGGTGGTAGAGATTTGCCCGGTCTACCAGTTGTTGAGCTTCAGATGCTGAAGCAGGCTATGTTCAACAAATTCCCCCAGTACTGGCAAAATCCATGTGAATTTGAAGGCATCTGGAGTGACTGTATGAGTTCTATAGGGCAAGCATGCAAACGTCTACGCGGCCAATAACTACATGTACATGTATTGCAAGATTCGAAGAACATTATTCTATGACTGAACATAATAATAATAAAAATTAATATCCAGTAGCATCACCATTAACTTCTATAACTCTAGGAATTACTTTTCTAAGATGTCCAATGTATTTCTTGCATTTGGCTATGTCCACTGTATTCCAAAACTCCAAAATTCCACTGACAAGCTCGTCTTTCGTTTTAGGTTTTACTTCCCTTCGCTGATATTCTTTTAACTCGTGCCACAAGTTTTCTATTGGGTTTAAGTCCGGTGATTCAGGGGGGGTCTTCCACCAGTTTATGTCGTGTTCTCTCAGATAGTCTTTGCAGTGGTTTGAGGTATGTTTGGGGTCATTATCTTGCATCAGACGGTGACTGTCGGGGTAGATAGTCTCCAAAAATGGGAGCAATGTTTGCCCTATAATGTCGACATACAGAACTGCATCCATTATGCCATCGAAAATGCATATTCCTGTACGTCCTCGATGACTGATTCCGGCCCATACATGAACCTTCACCGGATGTTTTGCCCTACAGTATACATGTAGTATAATAGCGTTACAAATGTACATGTACGTTAGTTGTTTTGAGCATATTAATAGAATTAGGCCACTTCTTAATGTTACATATATGTTTCTCGGGCCCAACCGACCCTACTTTTCGAGAAATTTTGGTTAGTTTTGAGGTCAGAAGTCATGTTTAATCACCTTCTGAGCATGTGCAGTAGATATTATCAAGAAAACATTCGATTATTGACCTAAGATGTGGCCAGCTAATTGCTTTATTTTCATTTACAAGCCGACCTACCAACCCTATTCAGAGGCAAGGTTAGCCTGAGAAACAAAATATTAAATTGAAGTGGCCTTATGTGTAAAATCACTTTAATAGCTTAGTAAAGCCATACATTGTAAGTTTACCTTGGTTTGTTCTTTGGCCTTTCTCCTTTCTTTCGGCAGCAAAACCGACGGTGAGTGCTCAGCTGGATACTGCATTCGTCTGTCCACACTACATCCTCAAACTCCTTTCCAATATTCTCCTTTGCCCACTCCAGTCTCTTTTCTTTGTTCACATTCCGGATAAGTTGACAGTATGAACTGCCTCGAAAGGTCCATCCAAGCGAGGTGCGACATCTTAATATGGTCCTCAAAGAGAGAGAGTAACCATGGCTGTTGAGAAGTGCATGTAATTGTGTGGCAGTTGTTTCATCATCCAGTCTCATTTGTGCTTCAACAATGCGCTTAACTTCTGCTGTCACCTTGGATGGTCGTCCACTCCCTGGCTTGCGCTTGATGGTTCCCCTGCTCTCATACCGCTTCAGAAAGTCAGCAACACCTTGCCTACTTGCTCTCAAACCTTCACTTCTGAGCAGCTTGGCTATGGTTGGAGCTTTGTGCTTCCCTTGGCGGTGGTGGACCAATATTCTGAGCTTCTTGTACTCGCTAAATACCATCGTCATGGAAGACGGTAGGCGCCTTTTGGAATACTCGTTCCTAGTGGCTTCTTTCTTCAGGATTACTTAGCACACAACTTCTAAACTGTCAGTTTCTATAAAATTGATCTTACACTTCACTGGAACTCCACTAAGAACATCAACAAGAACTTTCTAACACTTGAACTGAACTGTGCGTTGAACGTGCCACGTGCAATTGTGGTTTTTACGTAATTACGCAGACAAAATGATAGCGTAGTTGCTAAACTGTGAACGTTGCGTTATTCTACACGCGAATCCTACGCAAAAATAACGGAAATGCTAACAATGTAAAACGATCGTTCTACGGATACGAAACGTAAAGTTTATATTGACTGCTACTGTAAGTTTATTGAAATTGGTGATGATAGCAGAGGTACGTGTAGCTAATATACATGTACTATTAAATGAATAATTAATAGCTATCGTCTTAATTCTTTTATAGATCTTGAATACTGGAAGATGCCAAGTCGTAGATTCTATGTTGCTAAAAAGGATCAGTATGAGGACATTTTGCGATCTAAAAACCGAAAGCGTCTTGGTCCAAGTCTTGGAAAGAGGAAAATACGGGCGGAGGTTATTGACTTGACCACTGAAGACCAACACATTTTGTGTAGGATAGAAGAATCAGCAAAAAAGGTATTGACATTATGTTTGAGACCAAGATAATCATGATACTAAGATTGACTTCTTATACACTCAGATGGAAGAAGGAATCAATGAAATCAAAGTGAAAATGATACAACTGACGAGAAATGGTGACATAGGTCGTTTTATGGAATGTAAAATTTGCAAGGATATTCCTATCCCTCCGGTTTGCTTGGTTATGTGTTGCAAACAAATAGTCGGGTGTCAGAGTTGCCTTGATAGCTGTATTGAATCATCCGGGTCACTGTCCCTTATGTAGAGCTGCAATGCCCGAATCGGTGCGTATTCATGGTCTGGACGGACTGCTGCAATATCTAAGGGATCCATAAACTGCTGAGCAGCACTGGACCGACTTCCCGTGAATTCCATTTATTGCCCACCACAATTTTTGTGGTTCAATCAAGAACCTATAGCTATCATCTTCAACTCGACTTTCTGATTCTATATTAATTTTAATCATTACAACATTATCACTTTGATCTTCTATCACTCTGATCTTCTATCTACCTATAAATATAATATTATTATAATATGCTGCTTACATTATGTGACTTGTATTAGACTCATGCAGTAGCTACACATTTTGCCGGAAGTGGTCAAAAGAATGCCAGTGGTTACAATTATAGTAAATTATGCAAAATAGACCCAAACATGTAACATCTGTAACTGATTATGATGCACATGGCAGCTGTACATGTGACTAATAAGCAGAATTAAATTCGCTGGGATCGGATCAGATCCGAGTCACCACAATTGGTAATAGCCATTAAATTAATGTAGCCATCACATAAATCAAGTGTCAGAATAGTGTACATAGTGTATAATTAAGGTACCATTTGGGCGTGAGCGTCAGGAATGGCTAATTCAATTAGCGAATCGTGAAGGGGCGTGGCCGAAGAGGCCATACGAGTGCTTTTGGTCGAAGGTGGGCGTGTCCAGAATCGGCCAGGGATGATTATGCGCGTGTAATTAGCGACCGGAAGTGGCCCCTGAAGAAAAGGCCGGTAATTGCCCACATCAAAGCAAGATCAAAGCATTCTTGCTTAACTATTAACCGCAACGACAAATTAAACACTAAGTAGAAAAAAAAAGCAAATTTAAATAATTAAATAAATAAATAATCTAATTCATGGGGGGTTTGGGAGCACTTGGGGGGATAATTTTTACATGGGCACGCAGAATGGGTCAAAACTAGAATTTTGATGGCGGGAAATTTTGATTCACACCTTACAATTAAAGTTATGGCCCTTTGAAGTTTCCCCATATGTTTGTATAGGAAGCCATGCACTTGCAATGTTTTCCGCCCACGCGCTACGTGAGGGGTGGGGCCACGCGCGCACAGCAACGTGACGACCATTACCCACTTTGGTCAAAATTGATGTATAGGCTGCCTGCTTGCATTGTATGGCTCTACTATGCATCCAGCTCGACTATGTGGTGGTTTTCGGACAATTTTTTTTCTGCTTAGTGTTCTGGTCTCCTTGTTAAACACTAAGTAGAAAAAAAAGCAAATTTAAATAATTAAATAATCTAATTCATGGGGGGTTTGGGAGTACTTGGGGGGACAATTTTTACATGAGCATGCAGAATGAGTCAAAACTAGAATTTTGATGGCAGGGAATTTTGATTCACACTTTAGAATTAAAGTTACGGCCCTTTGAAGTTTTCCCATATGTTTGTATAGGGAAGCCATGCGTTTGCAATGTTTTCCGCCCACGCGCTACGTGAAAAACGGGGAATCCCCGTTAGGCACGCGCACACAAACGTGACGACCTTTACCTACTTTGGTCAATATTGAAGTATAGGGTGCCTGCTTGCATTGTATGGCTCTACTAAGCATCCAGCTCAACTATGTGGTGGTTTTGGACAGTTTTTTTTCTGCTTAGTGTTCTGGTCTCCTTGATTTTTTTTTTTTTTTTTTTTTTTTTTTTTTTTTCAAGGAGACCAGAACACTAAGCAGAAAAAAATTGTCCGAAAACCACCACATAGTCGAGCTGGATGCACAGTAGAGCCATACAATGCAAGCAGGCAGCCTATACATCAATTTTGACCAAAGTGGGTAATGGTCGTCACGTTGATGTGCGCGCGTGGCCCCACCCCTCACGTAGCGCGTGGGCGGAAAACATTGCAAGTGCATGGCTTCCTATACAAACATATGGGGAAACTTCAAAGGGCCATAACTTTAATTGTAAGGTGTGAATCAAAATTTCCCGCCATCAAAATTCTAGTTTTGACCCATTCTGCGTGCCCATGTAAAAATTATCCCCCCAAGTGCTCCCAAACCCCCCATGAATTAGATTATTTATTTATTTAATTATTTAAATTCGCTTTTTTTTCTACTTAGTGTATAACAAGGCGACCTGAACACTAAGCAGAAAAAAAAATTGTCCAAAAACGGCCACATAGTTGAGCTGGATGCATAGTAGAGCCATACAATGCAAGCAGGCAGCCTTATACATCAATTTTGATCAAAGTGGGTAATGGTCGTCACGTTAATGTGCGCGCGTGGCCCCGCCCCTCACGTAGCGCGTGGGCGGAAAACATTGCAAACGCATGGCTTCCTATACAAACATATGGGAAAACTTCAAAGGGCCATAACTTTAATTGTAAGGTGTGAATCAAAAATCTGTCCGGTCAAATCTCTAGTTTTGACCCATTCTGCGTGCTCATGTAAAAATTATCCCCCCAAGTGCTCCCAAACCCCCCATGAATTAGATTATTTATTTAAATTTGCTTTTTTTTCTACTTAGTGTATAATTTCAAGGCGACCAGAACACTAAGCAGAAAAAAAAAATTGTCCAAAAACCACCACATAGTTGAGCCGGATGCATAGTAGAGCCATACAATGCACGCAGGCAGCTTGTACATCAATTTTGACCAAAGTGGGTAATGGTCGTCACGTTGATGTGCCCGCGTGGCCCCGCCCCTCACGTAGCGCGTGGGCGGAAAACATTGCAAATGCATGGCTTCCTATACAAACATATGGGAAAACTTCAAAGGGTTGTAACTTTAATTGTAAGGTGTGAATCAAAAATCTGTCCGGTCAAATCTCTAGTTTCGATCCATTCTGCGTGCCCATGTAAAAATTGTCCCCCCAAGTACTCCCAAACCCCCCATGAATTAGATTATTTATTTAAATTTGCTTTTTTTTTTACTTAGTGTATAACAAGGAGACCAGAACACTAAGCAGAAAAAAAATTATCCAAAACCACCACATAGTTGAGCTGGATGCTTAGTAGAGCCATACAATGCAAGCAGGCACCCTATACTTCAATTTTGACCAAAGTAGGTAAAGGTCGTCACGTTTGTGTGCGCGTGCCTAACGGGGATTCCCCGTTTTTCACGTAGCGCGTGGGCGGAAAACATTGCAAACGCATGGCTTCCCTATACAAACATATGGGAAAACTTTAAAGGGCCGTAACTTTAATTCTAAAGTGTGAATCAAAATTCCCTGCCATCAAAATTCTAGTTTTGACTCATTCTGCATGCTCATGTAAAAATTATCCCCCCAAGTACTCCCAAACCCCCCATGAATTAGATTATTTAATTATTTAATTATTTAAATTTGCTTTTTTTTTCTACTTAGTGTTTAAGAAGGAGACCAGAACACTAAGCAGAAAAAAAATTGTCCGAAAACCACCACATAGTCGAGCTGGATGCATAGTAGAGCCATACAATGCAAGCAGGCAGCCTATACATCAATTTTGACCAAAGTGGGTAATGGTCGTCACGTTGATGTGCGCGCGTGGCCCCACCCCTCACGTAGCACGTGGGCGGAAAACATTGCAAGTGCATGGCTTCCTATACAAACATATGGGGAAACTTCAAAGGGCCATAACTTTAATTGTAAGGTGTGAATCAAAATTTCCCGCCATCAAAATTCTAGTTTTGACCCATTCTGCGTGCCCATGTAAAAATTATCCCCCCAAGTGCTCCCAAACCCCCCATGAATTAGATTATTTATTTATTTAATTATTTAAATTTGCTTTTTTTTTCTACTTAGTGTTTAACAAGGAGACCACACAACAAGCAGAAAAAAAATTGTCCGGAAACCATGATATAGTTGAGCTGGATGCTTAGTAGAGCCATACAATGCAAGCAGGCAGCCTATACTCCAATTTTGGCCAAATTGGGTAAAGGTCGACACGTCTATGTGCGCGCGTAGCCCCGCCCCTCACGTAGCGCGTGGGCGGAAACATTGCAAATGCATGGCTTTCTATACAAACATATGGGGAAACTTCAAAGGGCCATAACTTTAATTGTAAGGTGTGAATCAAAATTTCCCGCCATCAAAATTCTAGTTTTGACCCATTCTGCGTGCCCATGTAAAAATTATCCCCCCAAGTGCTCCCAAACCCCCCATGAATTAGATTATTTAATTATTTAATTATTTAAATTTGCTTTTTTTTTCTACTTGTTGTGTAACAAGGAGACCACACACTAAGCAGAAAAAAAATTGTCCAGAAACCATCACATAGTTGAGCTGGATGCATAGTAGAGCCATACAATACAAGCAGGTAGCCTATACATCAATTTTGATCTAAGTGATACATCAATTTTGATCTAAGTGGGTAATGGTCGTCACGTTCATGTGTGCACGTGGCCCCGCCCCTCACGTAGCGTGTGGGCGGAAAACATTGCAAACGCATGGCTTCCTATACAAACTATGGGAAAACTTCAAAGGGCCATAACTTTAATTCTAAGGTGTGAATCAAAATTCTTTCAGGTCAAACCTCTAGTTTCGACCCATTCTGCGTGCCCATGTAAAAATTATCCCCCCAAGTGCTCCCTAACCCCCCACGAATTCGACTATGTGGTGGTTTTCGGACAATTTTTTTTCTGCTTAGTGTTCTGGTCTCCTTGTTAAACACTAAGTAGAAAAAAAAAGCAAATTTAAATAAATAATCTAATTCATGGGGGGTTTGGGAGCACTTGGGGGGACAGTTTTTACATGGGCACGCAGAATGGGTCGAAACTAGAGATTTGACCGGACAGATCTTTGATTCACGCCTTACAATTAAAGTTATGGCCCTTTGAAGTTTTCCCATGTTTGTATAGGAAGCCATGCAGTTGCAATGTTTTCCGCCCACGCGCTACGTGAGGGGTGGGGCCACGCGCGCACATCAACGTGACGACCATTACCCACTTTGGTCAAAATTGATGTATAGGCTGCCTGCTTGCATTATATGGCTCTACTATGCATCCAGCTTGACTATGTGGTGGTTTTCGGACAATTTTTTTTTCTGCTTAGTGTTCTGGTCTCCTTGTTAAACACTAAGTAGAAAAAAAAAGCAAATTTAAATAAATAATCTAATTCATGGGGGGTTTGGGAGCACTTGGGGGGATAGTTTTTACATGGGCATGCAGAATGGGTCGAAACTAGAGATTTGACCAGACAGATTTTTGATTCACGCCTTAAAATTAAAGTTATGGCCCTTTGAAGTTTTCCCATATGTTTGTATAGGAAGCCATGCAGTTGCAATGTTTTCCGCCCACGCGCTACGTGAGGGGTGGGGCCACGCGCGCACATCAACGTGACGACCATTACCCACTTTGGTCAAAATTGATGTATAGGCTGCCTGCTTGCATTGTATGGCTCTACTATGCATCCAGCTTGACTATGTGGTGGTTTTCGGACAATTTTTTTTTTTCTGCTTAGTGTTCTGGTCTCCTTGAAAAAAAAAAAAAAAAAAAAAAAAAAAGCTAATTAGGCTTAATTAAGCATGTGGGCGTGTTCCTGGCACTGTATGGAGTGTGTGCGTGTGCGTTAATGCAGGTTTTATTGCTTCCGATTGGGCGTGGCTTCACGGGCCAGTGCTTGGACATCGGGGCCGGGGACTTGGCTGCGGCGATAGGTGGGCGTGTCCCGGATGCGGTGGTGACCTTTGAGCCCCGATGTCCAAGCACTGGCCCGTGAAGCCACGCCCAATCGGAAGCAATAAAACCTGCATTAACGCACACGCACACACTCCACACAGTGCCAGGAACACGCCCACATGCTTAATTAAGCCTAATTAGCTTTTTTTTTTTTTTTTTTTTGTCGTTGCGGTTAATAGTTAAGCAAGAATGCTTTGATCTTGCTTTGATGTGGGCAATTACCGGCCTTTTCTTTAGGGGCCACTTCCGGTCGCTAATTACATGCGCATAATCATCCCTGGCCGATTCTGGACACGCCCACCTTCGACCAAAAGCACTCGTATGGCCTCTTCGGCCACGCCCCTTCACGATTCGCTAATTGAATTAGCCATTCCTGACGCTCACGCCCACGCAATTAAATGGTACCTTAAAGTTCGTGACTCTATGCCTGGCCATATGAATGTACATGCAGGAATGCTAACATGACTAATGTGGAGACCGCAAGAATCCTACCTAGCCTTCTACCATGGATCGAGCAAGCCATTGATTCTTGACCCTGGTTCTACAGCATAAAGGTTTCTCCGAGCCGTCAGTGCCGTGAACGTGATGCCATGATGAACGCGCGGATCGTGGATGCCTCTATCTCTCCGTATGTGTCATACACTATAAAGCATTTCAATAGTGTGGATGAGGCCCCAAATCTCTCTCAGACCCGAGAACTATATTCCCCCCAATATGCTTAGTGCGTGACCAGGGAGTGTATAGGAGCATAGATGTGTGCATGCTCCTCTGAAACTTGAACAAGCTGAGTATATATCACACTTGTCACATAGATGGGAAGGATTTGCAGAGTGCTTTGTGTAAACCATGGCTTTCAAGACAGCGAACATTCTCCTTGTTCCCAGTGCTGGGAGTGATCGAGGATATCATAGTATTAATGCTCAAGTGAGGAGACACTGATCATGACTAGAGTCTCGATAGTATACATAATAGCATAGTCTACAATGTCATAAATACTGCCTTATTAATTATACACTATGTACACTATTCTGACACTTGATTTATGTGATGGCTACATTAATTTAATGGCTATTACCAATTGTGGTGACTCGGATCTGATCCGATCCCAGCGAATTTAATTCTGCTTATTAGTCACATGTACAGCTGCCATGTGCATCATAATCAGTTACAGATGTTACATGTTTGGGTCTATTTTGCATAATTTACTATAATTGTAACCACTGGCATTCTTTTGACCACTTCCGGCAAAATGTGTAGCTACTGCATGAGTCTAATACAAGTCACATAATGTAAGCAGCATATTATAATAATATTATATTTATAGGTAGATAGAAGATCAGAGTGATAGAAGATCAAAGTGATAATGTTGTAATGATTAAAATTAATATAGAATCAGGAAGTCGAGTTGAAGATGATAGCTATAGGTTCTTGATTGAACCACAAAAATTGTGGTGGGCAATAAATGGAATTCACGGGAAGTCGGTCCAGTGCTGCTCAGCAGTTTATGGATCCCTTAGATATTGCAGCAGTCCGTCCAGACCATGAATACGCACCGATTCGGGCATTGCAGCTCTACATAAGGGACATGACCCGGATGATTCAATACAGCTATCAAGGCAACTCTGACACCCGACTATTTGTTTGCAACACATAACCAAGCAAACCGGAGGGATAGGAATATCCTTGCAAATTTTACATTCCATAAAACGACCTATGTCACCATTTCTCGTCAGTTGTATCATTTTCACCTTGATTTCATTGATTCCTTCTTCCATCTGAGTGTATAAGAAGTCAATCTTAGTATCATGATTATCTTGGTCTCAAACATAATGTCAATACCTTTTTTGCTGATTCTTCTATCCTACACAAAATGTGTTGGTCTTCAGTGGTCACGTCAATAACCTCCGCCCGTACTTTCCTCTTTCCAAGACTTAGACCAAGACGCTTTCGGTTTTTAGATCGCAAAATGTCCTCATACTGATCCTTTTTAGCAACATAGAATCTACGACTTGGCATCTTCCAGTATTCAAGATCTATAAAAGAATTAAGACGATAGCTATTAATTATTCATTTAATAGTACATGTATATTACACGTACCTCTGCTATCATCACCAATTTCAATAAACTTAGAATCAAGCAGTATCAAGTCTGTCGGTGGCTCTCCAATCTTTCCAGCTACTTCATTCAGTATGCTTTGTAAAGACACACTGCTATCAGGAATTTTGATATATACATTGGAAATAATCGTATCCACACAAATATTTCGGCCAGACTCATCCAGACATAGGGAGACATATGGAAAGGAACGCTTCAAGGAGGATTCATACGGCGTGGTCTTTTGACGCTTTGAGCTCGGGCCTGGTCCCATCTGGATGTCGGATTCACGCTGCTGTTGCTGCCATGGTCGTGGTATGCTCCAGACTGAGTGTCCTGGTCCTCCTGGACCCATGACCAGGGATCTGCCCCCTTGCTGGGTACCGAAAATTTAATAATTAACTGCCCCAATTTTTTTTGGAAAAAGAATCAAGTTATTTTATATGGCCTAACTGGAATAGCCCAATACAAGGAGGCAATGAAATGTCAGTAATAATAGAAATTACAGTAGAGGAAATAAACGAATAATGTCAAAGTATGGCCACGAACCTACGCATCGTCATTAAAATTTAATTATTAAAACTTATCTACTGTACACAGTATATGGCATAGTAGAAAGCTTAAAAGGGTTATCTTATGCGGCGCAGCGCCTGAGCCCCACCCCCTCGGGACACATAAAGGCTGTAGCTGTTATCAATCGGTTGTATGAAATATGAAATATCTGAGTAATTTTAATTTTGTTTTAATATGAACAATGATAGCATGAAATATTTGTGACTATTGAATCTTGCTGACATACAGCATGCATGTATACATGAAATCATGATGAACTACAACTCACCTTTTATTATGTTCCATTAAGTCATAAACTATGCACACGACAACAATATTTATGTTATGCTAGTGCGATTAAAACTTACCATCTTATGAAGTGAATAATTTCAAGTGTTCCATTGTTGCATATGAAATATGAAACATGAAATATACTTTATGATTTTATAATTAAATATTGTTAGTGGTCTAGAATAATCAGAGAAAGTAAGATTTATAATAATCATTTTGTTTGCTATGCCATGCTGCCAAAATTTAAGAAGTAAATAAGGTGCCATATTATCTATTGACAACTACAATGTCTAACAACAAAAAATCATTGGACCAACAGTACACAGACCTTGAATACAGACATATCCATACCAGCTTCGAAAGAAATCAAGGTTCCAAATGGTAATAATTGTAATGGCAAGCTGGAGAAAAAATTGTACAAAATGGCTAACATAATAAGGATCACTCACGAGAGTATGGGAATAAATGAGTCGAACCACTGGTGGACTTGCAGCAATTTGACTGACCATGACGAAAGCATTTAGTGTTGAGGAAGTAACCGATATCCTGAACATAATCACTAGAATATAAAAAATTGTTAGTGGAAGAAAAGCAGCAAATATGAACTTAATCCATCCGTTGTTGTAATTGTTGCATTTGACACAGCCAAGGTAATATGAATAGCCAGGGAGGGTGTAGTTTTCTGCACATTCTCCACAAAGCTGTCCCATTCGATTGTAAAATGAGCACAATCTGCTGTCCTCATTGATTTGGGACATACTGAAATTCCTAGGTAGCCACTGTGGGGCACCATAAGGACAGGTACCAAGGAGTGTCGTATTCACACCATTACTATCAAATACCATGAAGCAAAAGAATTTGCACACTGAGTCGTACAACTAAAGTTTCTGGGTTGCAAACAATTACACCTATGAGACTATTTCCACAGACACATTCATTGCTAGAAGGGCTTGAATATGTCCATATAGGACAGGTACTATCTATAGACAGTTCTGAGCTATCTGCACACGTAGTAAGTATGTTAATTAGAAAGAAACTGACCAGAAAATCCAAACGTGGCATAACGGTTTGCCAGGTACCAAACTCTGCTGTAACACACCTAGCTACTGCTTGAAGCTGTAATGCTCTTATTAGCTATATTATTATAATAATATTATTATGCTCAGTTTGTAACAGCATTATTGACTATTACACTTGACATTTACAGATCATTGATTCATGCTTGTTTGTAAATATATACTTAGATGAGTAGGTATACACCTTTTGCATTTGTGACAGTAACTTGCCGTAGTGTAGTTTTACCTTCTTTGGTCATAATGGAGCTTGAATCAATCAGAACTAAGTCTTGAATACATAGCCAATAAGCATGCATCAATATCTGCATGATATGTATAAGTACAATACAAGGGTGGACTTATATTACAATGACAACATGTATGATAGTATACAATGCTATGTTTTATGTACCTCATAGCGAAAGCCAGCAATGTGCATACACCGGAAACGTCTGTAAGTATGTATATTTTGATGATTATACCCCTGCATGTGTAGGCATTGAAAACCATCACTCTTATAGTGATTCTGTCGGTTTTAATCTTCTAGCAACTTGAGAAAGTTGTAGGTTTATTTGGCTAAAATAGAAATATAGATACCATGCAAGATTAAGCATGTGTACTAACATGTGCATGGGGCACTTAAACACATTTTTTCCCCCATGGCATGTAGCTATTGCATTAATAATAATTATTTTTCATGGATTCGCAGTTTGGCAGCTTGAGATAAACTTATTGGTTGTAAAGAGAAACATACAGATAAAAGCATGCATAATACATTATTGTACAGTCATGTTGTGCAGGGTTGCATGCACATTGCTTGCTTTCACTGTGAGGTACATAATAATTTCAATTATTAAGGAGTTGGTGTAGTAGGTGATAATTTTCAACGCCCACACAGGCAGGGGTATATAGTCATCAATTAAAGTATGTTTACAGAAGATTGCCACGATAGTGTTGTAGCGAGGTAGCTATATATAGTTCCCAGGAAAGTGATAGGCACCCGCACATGTACCATAAATTAATGATATTATTATTATAAGATCAGCTATGAGAAAAGGGGCCATTGAGGAGTTTTTAAAAAATGAGTGGCATGGAGTGATAGCCCAATGTGTGCTGAATCAAATGGTGCAAGTTTCATACAAAAATATTGATCATAAACGGAGATATGACCATTTTATGCACTCGGGTGGATGCACATGCATTTTTAAGTATTATTTTTTTTGGATCTGAGTAAATATTTGTGCCTGTAACTACAGTTCACATATTCCAACGATATAATCGATATGAAGCAATAATTTTTCTAATGGACTAAGAAACAGAAAATTAAGAGATCATTATTTTTTTTCCACATTTTAGCTAGTATTGGATAATGAAATTTTATCCCCAAATTATGGTCCCTTTTCTCATAGTGGGTCACATAATAATTATAGTGTACTATATAATATTATTATACACCACCATCACATTGTCATTCTAGCATCAGTCCACCCTTGTATTGTATTTATACATATCATGTAGCTAGATATCGATGCATGCTTATTCCAGCTATGTATATATATACAGGTGCTGATTGATTCAAGCTCTATTATGACCAAAGAAGGTAAAACTACACTGTGGCAAGTTGACACACCGTCTATGTCAGGTTTGAATGCAAGGCTACTCATCTAAGTACAAGTATGAATCAATTATCTGGACATGTCAAGAGTAATAGTCTGTTACAAACAATTATATATGGAAGCCAAGAAGTGCACTTTAGCTACTGCACAACGCCGATTAATTTCCACATATAGCTAGTATAAGAGTATCAAGCAGTAGTGCTATAGCTATAGCTAAGTGTGTTACAGCAGAGTTTGGCACCCAGCAAACCAACATGCCACGTTTGGTGCATTTTTTGGTCAGTTTCTTTCTAATTAACATGCTTACTATGTGTGCAGATAGCTCAGACCTGTCTACCTGTCCTATATGGACATATCCAAGCCCTTCTGGCAGTGAATGCACCTGTGGAAATAGTCTTTTAAACATAATTATCTGCAACCCAGAAACATTGATTGTACAACTCACTGTGAAATTCTTTTGCTTCATACTATTCAATGATAATGGTGTGAATACCACACTCCTCGGTACATGTCCTTATGGTGACTCACAGAGACTACCTAGGAACTTTAGTGTGTCTCATATCTATGAGGACAGCAGGTTGTGCTCATTTTATAATCGAAAGGGACAGCTTTGTGGAGAATGTGCAGAAAACTACACCCTCCCTGGCTATTCATATTACCTTGGCTGTGTCAAATGCAACGATTTCAACAACGGATGGATTAAGTTCATAGTTGCTGCTTTTCTTCCACTAACAATTTTTTACATTATAGTGATTATATTCAGGATATCGGTTACTTCCTCAACTCTTAATGCTTTGGTCATGGTCAGTCAAATTGCTGCAAGTCCACCAGTGATTCGAAATGTTTATTCCCGTAATCTGGTGAGTGATCCTTATCATGTTAGCTATTTCTCTCAATTTATTGTCAACTTCATCATCACAATTACTACCATTTGGAACCTTGACTTCTTTCGAAGCTGGTATGGATATATTTGTATTCGTCCTGACATAAATTACCAGCAAATACTCTTGCTTGAGTATGCTATTGCCATCTATCCATTATTCCTCATACTACTCACCTTCATCTTGGTCAAGCTGCATGATAATTTTGCCTTTGTAGTTTGGATTTGGAAGCCATTTCACAGATGCTTAGCTGTCTTTCGGAGACAATGGAACATTCGAAGCTACCTTGTCCATGCTTTTGCCACCTTTATTGTCCTATCCTATATCAAAATTCTCAATACATCTTTTGAACTCCTGAGATTCTCGCAACTTTATGATGTGCATGGCAACTACATACTCAAGGCATACTGGTATTATGATGGTAGAATGGATATGACTTCGAAGGGCTATATTCCGCTCCTACTGCTAGCACTGTTTATGCTACTGTTGTTTAATGTGCTTCCCTTGGTGCTATTAGCTCTCTATCCCTTCAAATTCTTTCAAAGACTTCTTGATTTTTGCATAAGTCGAAAGTGCAGGCTAGTGCTTCAAATTTACATGGATTCATTTCACGGCTGCTATGAGGACACTGCACATGATTATCGCCACTTTGCCACACTCTACCTGGCAGTGAGATTCCTAAATCTTCTAATGGCATCTGTATTTAACTACATTCTCTATCTTCCAGCTGCTGCACTCGTGTTTGTTTTCACTTTAGCTCTTGTAGCTAAGTTCCAACCATACAAGAGCAAGAGGAATAACACTGTTGATATTATCCTGCTACTTGCAACTATCACTGCATTCATATCGTCAACTATGCATTATGCTGAAGAGTTTATGTACTCCAACTTGACAAATGATCTCATTATAGCCATATCTGTTTTGAGTTTTCTTGGCTACCTGGTATTCCTTATCCTGGCTTGTGCTTTCCCTAAGGCTTTACAGTGCTGCAAGAAATGTAAAACACTCCTATTGACTAAAATCAAGATGAGCGAAGTGAATGAAGAAGATAGACCTCTCTTAAATGAGTACTGATTAAACTACAACTCTAATACAGTTGAAACATGTCACATAATAATATTATGCTATCCCAGAATAATGATAAGTCATGCTTGAATAATTTTGTGCTTCAGCATCTTAGTTGTGACATGTCAACATGTTTATTAGTGAAAATTAATATATTATATAAATGTTGCTGGCATTATTTCTCTTATATATATGTGAGTGTATGTGTTTTCAGTATCCTTTTATGATATTAATACAGTAACTGTGTATATGGCAAGGCTGAGGGTTATTGTACTATCAAGCATGGCTAATAAAGGTTAATGAATTAATTTAAGTATATATGAGCCCTCAAGTTTGGTTGTGTCAGATTTAAGAGATGATAATATTAATTTGATTGGTAGTTATAGGTTTCGGTAGTTCGGTGTACGTTTTTGGGGATATATAGAGTTGATAGGTTTTGGTAGTTCAAGAGTGTATTTCTGTTATAGGGGTTGAGGTCTACGGTCAGTATGTGGTTAGGGTGGCGTATATTAGTTTTGTCAATATTTTGTACATAGATGAGGGTAAATTTGATGGATTGTTTAGATGGAGATCTCCTTTAGTGACTGAAATTTCACTTGATTTTTGGACATATTGTAATAATACTTTTTGACTAGGGGGATCATGGTTAGATTAATGATTCGTTTGAATTAGCTAATAATGTCATGTGGGGTGGTAGTTATAGGTCGTGAATATCACTGTATTCTTAATTTTCAACCTGAGTAGACGACCAAATTGCTGTTTGAAAATACCTTGAATAACTAAAAGGTAACTAGGTTCGGGTATCTGTTTGTGCATTATATTTATTATATAATAGGTTGTATCAGGAGTACATTACTAGGAGTGTGCAACGCACACAATAGTAGTGCAAACATCTCTTTCCAGATTTGACATCACAACCACCCTTGTACATGGGCCTGAATATCATTAGAAGGTACTTAAGTTGCAACCACTGAGTTACATTCTGTATAGCTGCAGCTGCAGTTAGTTACTGATAGGACAGTGCAGACATAACCATCATGGCTTCATGGTTTTAGTGGTTGCATATTAATGATATTCTGTGATGTCAAATCTGGAAAGAGATGTTTGCACTACTCATGTGTGCGTTGCACACTCCTAGTAGTGTACTCCTGGTTGTATACATAGCACACTTCCTTTGTTTATCACGGAGTCCAGAGGTGACCACCTTCCACTCCCTAAAAAAATTGTGTTTTTTCTGTTAGCTACAGGGAAAATATCAGCTAAGGCCACTCCAAATTAATCAATAGTTTCTGGTCACCCGCCCGCATGATATTTTGAAAAGCCAATTTATGAGGACTATAATGATATTCATAATAAAAATGACGTAAAACAACGTATTGGTACTCTTGAGATCATACATCTTGATCTCGAGCTCATTGCCAGCTGCACATTCCATGATGGTGATCGAATATTAATGCACTGTGGTTTGCCATTCTGCATTAAATTTTACTCTTAAACTGCCTGTGCACTTGTACAGCTCATAGCATAAGTTGTGTAGCTATGATGATATGATCTGATAGGCTGTTGTTTGCACTCGAGGTTTGCTGACCATGCATCTGTAGTATGATTTAAGCATTTCCTCTTCCTGTCTTAATTTAATTAGTCATAATCCCACAGTCCTAATCACCCGCCCGCCCGCATGTACTTGAGACAACTGGTATGACCAGAAACTAATGATTGATAGTGGCCTAATATCGGTGAGACCTGTATTTGTGATCTCTCAAGGTTCATTACCAAGAGCATTCATTTCTTTGAGACGGTGGGAAGACTGGCCAGTGCGTACTGAGCCAAGTACGTCACTACCTGTACTAGTAGCTTCCATGAATGCAATAGCTACATGCCATGGGAGCAAATGTATTCAAGTGCCATGCATGGCTTTAACATGACTGTATTGCATATGCTTAGTCTTGGGATCATGTAGTTAGACACTGTATTTCTATTTCAGCCAAATAAAGTAACTTATATTTTCTCCGATAGAGATCACTAAGAGTGATTATTTTTAACGCCCACACATGCAGGGGTATATAATCATCAAAATATTATGCTTCAGACATTTGCACTTTGCTGGCTTTAATTTCACTGTAATAATATAGTACATGACATTGTACTACCATACACGTTGTCATTTCAGCGTAAGTCCACCCTTGTAATGTACTTATACATATCATATTGATATTAATGCATGCTTATTCCAGATATGTATTCAAGTTTTAATTATTGATTCAAGCTCCATTATGACCAAAAAAGGTAAAATTGCACTGTGGCAAATTCATACTCATGCACTATCTACATCACAAATCTCTCCATGGCTTGAATGCAAGGGGTGTACCTATATACTCATCTATTAAAGTATAATATTTATGAACATACATATCAAGTGTAATAGTCAAAAATACTGTTATCTATTACAGGTATTATGTAACAAGAGCATTATAGCTTCAAGCAGTAGTGCTATAATAGCTGTAGCTATAGGTGTGTTACAGTAGAGTTTAGCACCTGGCAAACTGTCATGCCACGTTTGGAGCATTTTCTGGTCAGTTTCTTTCTAATTAATATACTTACTATGTGTGCAGATAGCTCAAAACTGCCTTCCTGTCCTATATGGACATATCCAAGCCCTTCTGGCAAAGAATGTGTCTGTGGAGATAGTCTCCATAATGCAGTTATCTGCAACCCAGAAACGTTAACTATACAACTCATTGTGAAATTCTTTTGCTTCATACTTTTTAACGATAATGGTGTGAATACCACACTCCTTGGTACCTGTCCTTATGGCAACTCACAAGGAATATCTAGGACCTTTGATATGTCCCAAATCTATGAGGACAGCAGGTTGTGCTCATTTTACAATCGAAAGGGACAGCTTTGTGGAGAATGTGCAGAAAACTACACCCTCCCTGGCTATTCATATTACCTTGGCTGCGTCAAATGTAACAGTTACAACAATGGATGGATTAAGTTCATAGCTAGTTGCTGCTTTTCTTCCACTAACAATTTTCAGTGATTATATTTAGGATATCGGTTACTTCCTCAACACTTAATGCTTTCGTCATGGTCAGTCAAATTCTTACAAGTCCACTAGTGATTCGAACCACTTATTCCCATAATCTGGTGAGTGATCCTTATCATGTTAGCTATGCTTCTCAATTTATTCTCCAGCTCGTCATTGCAATTTTTACCATTTGGAATCTTGACTTCTTTCGAAGCTGGTATGGATATATTTGTATTCATCCTGACTTAAACTACCAGCATGTACTCTTGCTTGAGTACACTATTGCCATCTATCCATTATTCCTCATACTATTCACCTTCATCTTGGTCAAGCTGCATGACAATTTTGCCTTTGTTGTTTGGCTTTGGAAGCCATTTTATAGATGCTTAGCTGTCTTTCGGAGACAATGGAACATTCGAAGCTACCTTGTCCATGCTTTTGCCACTTTCATTGTCCTATCATATGTCAAGATTCTCTATACATCGTTTGAACTCCTGAGACCCTCACAACTCTATGATATGCATGGCAACCACATACTCAAGGCATACTGGTATTACGATGGTAGAGTGGATATGACTTCGAAGGGCTATTTTCCTATCCTATTTCTAGCACTGTTTATGCTACTGTTGTTTAATGTATTCCCCTTGGCACTGTTAGCTCTCTATCCTTTCAAATGCTTTCGAAGACTTCTTAATTTTTGCTTAAGTCATAAAAGTAGGCTAGTACTTCAAATTTACATGGATTCATTACACGGCTGCTATGAGGACACTGCACATGATTATCGCCACTTTGCCACACTCAGATCTACCTGGCAGTGAGATTCCTAAATCTTCTAATATCATCCATATTTAACTACACTCTCTATCTTCCAGCCGCTATACTCGTGTTTGTTTTCGCTATAACTCTTGTAGCTAAGTTCCAACCATACAAGAACAAGAGGAATAACACTGTTGATATTATTCTGCTACTCACGATCATTATTGCATTTGCATCATCAAGTATGAATTATGCTGAGTTTATGTACCCCCGGCTGCTGAATAGGATAATTGTAATCTTATCTGTTTTGATTATTCTTGGCTACCAAGTGTTCCTTATCCTGGCTTGTGTTTTCCCTAAGGCTATACAGTGCTGTAAGAATGTAAAACACTCCTATTGATCATAATCAAGATGAGTGAAGTGAATGAAGAAGATAGACCTCTCTTAAATGAGTACTGATCAACTATAACTCTAATACAGTTGATACATAAACATGTCACACATTATGCTATCCCAGAATAATGACAAGATGTGCTTTGAACAATTTTGTGCTTATAAGCATCCAACATGTTTATTAGTGAAAATGAATGATAATTGTGTTTAGTAGTTAGATATTATTAATAGTACATGATATCGTACTACCATACACGTTATCATTGTAACATAAAATTTTAATCCACCTTTGCATTGCACTTATACATATCACATAGATTTTGATGCATGCTTATTCCGGCTATTCAAGCTCCATTATGACCAAAGAAGGTAAAACTACACTGCGGCAAGTTTATACTCATGCATTGTCTATATATGTCACAATTTTGCTTTGTTGTTTGGCTTTGGAAGCCATACTATAGATGCATAACTGTCTTTCGAAGACAATGGAACATTCGAAGCTACCTTGTCCATGCTTTTTCCACCTTTATTGTCCTATCATATGTCAAAATTCTCAATACATCCTTTGAACTCCTGAGACCCTCATAACTCTATAATGTGCATAGAAACCACATACTCAAGGCGTACTTGTATTACGATGGTGGAGTGGATATGACTTCGAAAGGCTATATTATTCCAATCCTACTGCTAGCGCTGTTTATGCTACTGTTGTTTAATGTATTTCCCTTGGTTCTATTAACTCTCTGTCCCTTCAAACGTTTTCAAAGACTTCTCGATTTTTGCTTAAGTCAAAAAAGCAGGCTAGTGGTTCAAATTTACATGGATTCATTTTACGGCTGCTATATGAGGACATTATCGCCACTTTGCCACACTCTACCTGGCAGTAAGATTCCTGAATCTTCTAATGTCATCCATATTTAACTACATCCTCTATCTTCCAGCTGCTGCACTCGTGCTTTAGCTCTTGTAGCTATAAGTTCCAGCCATACAATACATTATCCTGCTGCTCGCAATCATTACTGCACTCGTATCGTCATCTACACATTATGCTGAAAAGTTTATGTACCCCAGGTTGCTGAATGCTCTCATTGTAGCCATATTATAATTTTGTTTTGATTATTCTTGGCTACCTGGTGTTCCTTATCCTGGCTTGTGTTTTCCCTAAGGCTATACAGTGCTGCAAGAAGTGTTAATACACTTAATCAAGAAGTGAATGAAGGAGATACTAGCTAAGAGCTCTTTTAAATCATGAGTCTACTGATTTACAACTCCTAGAGTTCACACATAAACATGATACTGATGATCCGAAGCATACATTACAGTTACCTACGCTAAGCCGTTATAGTTTTGTAGCAACATATTTAGCTAAAGTTAGTTGAATCATTACTGTAACATTAAATTTTATGACGTGTAGTTTTCTAGTACAATGCATATAATAATTATACCGGTACACGTATTGCTTAGTGCAATCATCAATGTTGCGGATAATTAAATTTACTGTTAGAGTCAAACAAATAAACCCATGATTGTACCATGGCCAGTACTGTAACAATAGTGAGGTGACTAGTACCCAGGAAAGTGGTAGGCACCCGCACATGTACAGTAACTATGATATTTCAATCAAGGGATTAGTAATCGCAAGCAAAGGATTGTAGTTAATGGAGCAACATCTCTACCTGCAGATGTACTATCTGGTGTCCCACAGGGATCGGTGATTGGTCCACTACTGTTCCTGATATACGTTAATGATGTGTGTACTGTGAACCTATCGAGTGACTGCCGCCTAACTATGTATGCAGATGATATTCTTATATTTAAGCCAATTGAGTGTGCTGAGGATTTCACAGCATTTCAGGAAGATATCAACTCCATATCTGACTGGGTGGACATAAACTATCTTCAATTTAATGTGCAAAAGTGCAAATTTATGCTTGTCTCTAGAAGGAAAAACCAACTGATGTATCCAGATTTGCTGCTTTGCGGTCAGCCATTACAAAGGGTTGATACCTACAAATATCTTGGTTTGCTAGTGTCGAGTGATTTGAGCTGGTCTGATCATGTAAGCTCAATCTGTTCTAAGGCCAGAAAATTATTGGGTATGCTGTATAGGAGATTCTACGCACACTCGAACTCCGATGCACTTTTTCATCTCTATCAGTCACTTGTACGTCCCCATTTGGAGTATGCGAGTTCGGTATGGAGCCCATACAGAATTGGAGAGATCAAGGCACTTGAGGACGTTCAAAAATTTGCTCTCCGTATCTGCAGAAAGACCTGGGATCAAAGCTATCAATCACTTTTAGAATTGTTTCAGATCCCCACACTTGAGGACCGACGAATTTACCTGGACTTGTGCACTATGTTCAAGATTGTACATAATCTGTGTTATTTTCCATCCGATGTACTGTGTGAGCATCATGTAACCAGAACCACTAGAGCCACACTTGGCAGGCCATCACACCTCCACTTTCACTATCCAAGCTTCCACACCACCCAATTTCAAAAATCTTTTGTCATGCGGTCAATAAAAGCCTGGAACTCACTGCCACTAGACTTATTGTCTTGTCCTTCAGTATCCTCTTTTAAGTTTCATGTATGGAATTGTATATAAATTGATATTATAATAATTATTAGATTATACAATTGTATTTTGTAATTACTTAGGGCATACATATTATATTAGCATTATTTTGCTCTGTGTGTCCATTGCTTATGCAAGAATTATTATAGACAAATTACACACTAAGTAGAAATTATACACTAAGTAGAAAAAAAAAAGCAAATTTAAATAAATAATCTAATTCATGGGGGGGTTGGTAGCACTTGGGGGGACAATTTTTACATGGGCACGCAGAATGGGTCGAAACTAGAGATTTGATCCTGGGGAATTTTGATTCACGCCTTAGAATTAAAGTTACGGCCCTTTAAAGTTACCCCATATGTTTGTATAGAAGCCATGCATTTGCAATGTTTTCCGCCCACGCGCTACGTGAGGGGCGGGGCCACGCGCGCACATTAACGTGACGACCATTACCCACTTTGATCAAAATTGATGTATAGGCTGCCTGCTTGCATTGTATGGCTCTACTATGCATCCAGCTCAACTATGTGGCGGTTTTCGAACAATTTTTTTTTCTGCTTAGTGTTCTGGTCGCCTTGAAAAAAAAGAATTTAAATAATTAAATAATTAATGTAATTCACTGAGGACTTGGGAGCACTTGGGGAGATATTTTTTACATGGGCACGCAGAATGGGTCAAAACTAGAATTTTGATGGCAGGGAATTTTGATTCACACCTTAGAATTAAAGTTATGGCACTTTGAAGTATTCCCATATGTTTATATAGGAAGCCATTCACTTGCAATGTTTGCCAAAAAATTTTTACGGGCACGCAAAAAAAATTTTACGGGCGCGCGGCGTACTTTGACGACCCTTTACCGAAGATTGTGCATATTATTGCTGTTTGGGTGCCTGCTTGCATTGTATGGCTCTACTACGCATCCAGCTCGACTGTGTGGTGCTTTTCGGACCATTTTTTTCAGCCACAACAGTAACTCTCCCGTTTTTGCTGAGAGGTAGGTGGGGTAATACAGCTATAGTTTTAATTTAGCTATGTATGTGTGTATGTGTGGGAAAGTACATCTAGTTGAGAAACATAACTAAATTTGTTTTGTGCTTTTCCCCTAGCCTTGTGTGTGTGCTGTGGTGATCTTGAGTACTAGTACGAAGTGCTTGAACGTGTTGCAGGGGCCACAGGTACTGAACCTCTTCCCCTAGCCTTGTGTGTGTGCTGTGGTGATCTTGAGTACTAGTAGGAAGTAACGTATTGCATTGGCCACTGGTACTGAACCTCAACACTGATCATATACTCTGAGTTTCTAGGCTCTATTAGGAGCATAGACGGCCTTGTTTCCGATTGTATGGGCATCCAGCTCAACTATGTGGTGGTTTCTGGACAATGTTTTTACAGTAATACTCGGGATGACTATAATATTATACTGTAGTGTGTGAATATTATATACATGCATGTTTCTGGCACTTTTATCTGCTTAGTGTGCATGGTAGCTCCTTAGATGATTTCCAACAAGCTGTAACTGCGCCGCAGGCGCAGTTAGAGCGGGTGGAAATCATCTAAGGTACTTGGTATTGTTACTATGGTATACCAATGCTAAATCGTACAGGCACTGTACACTGATTAAATTATTGTGGGCTAGGGTAGCTGTTTTGAACATGACTTGACTATGGATGCTCTACTGAAGAATAATTTTAGTGACATTAGATGTTGTTACCATAGTAATATATACCAAATGTAGCTACATAAAGTATTGCAGTGTATGTATCTACATGGTAAACGATCAATATAAAATAAGCCTAAGTGCATATTAATTTGTGCGAACCTATACAATGCAGGTACGTAGACTTATGTGCCGCAGTTTTTTTTTTTTTCTGCTTAGTGTGCACGGTAGCTTGTTAAACACTAAGTAGAAAAAAAAAGCAAATTTAAATAAATAATCTAATTCGTGGGGGATTTAGGAGCACTTGGGGGGATAATTTTTACATGGCACGCAGAATGGGTCGAAACTAGAGATTTGACCGGACAGATTTTTGATTCACGCCTTAGAATTAAAGTTACGGCCCTTTGAAGTTTCCCCATATGTTTGTATAGGAAGCCATGCAGTTGCAATGTTTTCTTCCCACGCTCTACGTGAGGGGTGGGGCCACGCGCGCACATCAACGTGACGACCATTACCCACTTTGGTCAAAATTAATGTATAGGCTGCCTGCTTGCATTATATGGCTCTACTATGCGTCCAGCTCGACTATGTGGTGGTTTTCGGATAATTTTTTTTTCTGCTTAGTGTTCTGGTCTTCTTGAAAAAAAAAAAAAAAAAAAAAAAGTAGTAGCTTCCATGAAAAATTAGTGTATTGTGTGTGTTGTGTTCGAGTGCCCAGCATATATGACGTTGGATACGGTATGCATGGATTGTTTGGACAGAGATCTCCTTTAGTGACTGGAATTTCACTTGATTTTTGGACAATGTCATATTTTTGGCTAGGGGTATCATGGTTAGATTTGACATTGTGTGATTTGCTTGAATTATTAATGTCATGTGGGATGGTGGCTATAGGTAGTGAATATCACTGTATTCTGTAGGGGTTGATTTTCAGCCTGAGTAGACGGCCAAATTGACGGTTTATATAAATGGTGTCTCCAAACCTTGAATAACTTAATAAGTAACTAGGTTTGGGTATCTGTTTGTGCATGATATGACAATTTTAGGTTTGGAGTTGGCGACATTTAGTTGTATGGCATACTTTCTTTGTTTATCTCAGAGTCCAGAGGTGACCACTTTCCACTCCCTAAAAGGTTTTCCGTTACAGGGAACATGTCAGCTAATATTGGTGAGACCCGTGTTCGTGATCTCCCAAGGTTCATCGCCAAGAATGTACGTTTCTTTGAGACTGTGGGAAGACTGGCCAGTGCGTATCGAGCCAAGTATGTCACTTGCAAGAATGCCGGGATGAGACCGTTCTTCCACATGGGTACCGTGTGCATGGTGTTCAACTATAATTATAAACTTTGCACGAAAATTGTCAAGAGTTAGCGTGAAACTTCACATTCAACTTGATGTTTGCATGAACAAAATCATTGAAATTTGTTAAGTATGCGTTAATTTTGTCAACTCACATTGCATAACCAAACATGGATGTAATCTGTAAACATGTTATTATTATGTTTTGAAAGCGGTGTTTTGCAATTGGGCAATGTCTGCTGTGAAGTTCACTGCAAACTTTGATGTAAATTTGACGGTTGACATAAATGCTCACTTAACAAACGTCAATGATCTTCATATGAAGTTGACTGTAAACTTTGATAGCCAGGCAATTACTGCAATAATAGTTATTGCTGGATTACATAAATTGTCTATGTCATGAATCTCTATGAGTGATGCTTTGAATGCAGCCCACATGCAGGGGTATATAGCTACTCATCAAAGTATATTTACAAAGAAGCGGATGATGAATCACAGATCTGGTAAATTTTAAGCATAAACATTACAAACTGTACGTAACTATATATAGTGAGCTTCAAGCAGTGAATATAGGACCTGGTAGTACTATAAATAAAGGCGTACAGAGTTTGGCACCAGCTCACCATCATGCCACGTTTGGTGCGTTTTCTGGTCAGTTTCGTTCTAATTAACATGCTTACTACAATGTCATGTATGTGTGCAGATAGCTCAGACCTGCCTACCTGTCCTGTATGGACGTATCCAAGTCCTTCTGGCAGTGAATGTGTCTGTGGAGATAGTCTCTATAATGCAGTTATCTGCAACCAAGAAACGTTAGCTATACAACTCATTGTGAAATTCTTTTGCTTCATACTAAACGATGATAATGGTGTGAATACCACACTCCTTGGTACCTGTCCTTATGGTGTCTTACAGAAAAAACCTAGGACATTTAGTGTGTCCCAAATCTATGAGGACAGCAGATTGTGCTCATTTTACAATCGAAAGGGACAACTTTGCGGAGAATGTGCAGAAAACTACACCCTCCCTGGCTATTCATATTACCTTGGCTGTGTCAAATGTAACAACTACAACAACGGATGGATTAAGTTCATAGTTGCTGCTTTTCTTCCACTAACAATTTTTTACATTATAGTGATTATATTCAGGATATCGGTTACTTCCTCAACACTAAATGCTTTCGTCATGGTCAGTCAAATTGCTGCAAGTCCACCAGTGATTCGAAATGTTTATTCTCGTAATCTGGTGAGTGATCATCATCATGATATCTCTCAATTTATTCTCAAGCTCATCATTGCAATTGGTACCATTTGGAACCTTGACTTCTTTCGAAGCTGGTATGGATATATTTGTATTCATCCTGATTTAAGCTATCAGCAAATACTCTTGCTTGAGTATGCTATTGCCATCTATCCATTATTCCTCATACTACTCACCTTCATCTTGGTCAAGCTGCATGATAATTTTGCCTTTGTTGTTTGGATCTGGAAGCCATTTCACAGATGCTTAGCTGTCTTTCGGAGACAATGGAACATTCGAAGCTACCTTGTCCATGCTTTTGCCACCTTTATTGTCCTATCATATGTCAAAATTCTCAATACATCTTTTGAACTCCTGAGATTCTCACACCTCTATGATGTGCATGGCAACCACATACTCAAGGCATACTGGTATTATGATGGTAGAGTGGATATGACTTCGAAGGACTATATCCCGCTGCTACTGCTGGCACTGTTTATGCTACTGTTCTTTAATGTATTCCCCTTGGTTCTGTTAGCTCTTTATCCCTTCAAATGTTTTCAAAGACTTCTTAATTTTTGCTTAAGTCAAAAAACCAGGCTAGTGCTTCAAATTTACATGGATTCATTTCACGGCTGCTATGAGGACACTTCACATGATTATCGCCACTTTGCCACACTCTACCTGGCAGTGAGATTCCTAAATCTTCTAATGGCATCCATATTTAACTACACTCACTATTTTCCAGCTGCTGCACTCGTGTTTGTTTTCGCATTAGCTCTTGTAGCTAAGTTCCAGCCATACAAGAGCAAGAGAAATAACACTGTTGACATTATCCTGCTACTCGCATTTATTACTGTATTCATATCGTCAACTATGCATTATGCTGAAGAGTTTATGTACACCAACTTAACGAATGATCTCATTATAACCATATCTGTTTTGATTGTTCTTGGCTACCAAGTGTTCCTTATCCTGGCTAGTGTTTTCCCTAAGGCTATACAGTGCTACAAGAAATGTAAAACACTCCTATTGACCAAAATCAAGATGAGCGAAGTGAATGAAGAAGATAGACCTCTCTTAAATGAGCACTGATTAACCTACAACTTTTAATACAGTTGATACATAAACATGTCACACATTATGCTAATGATAAGACATGCTTTGAATACATTGCTCCTGCTTGTAACTTGAGTGCGCATGCGCCGAGGTATGTGACTCACCCAATTGTCGCGCACCTTCATTGTTTTGTTTGCGACCATTGCCAACTATTACCTGGAATGCATTTGCTATGGAGCTGCAAGATTCTAGTTCTGAACGACTTCAAGATCACGCCCAGTCGCCACGTAGCGACCAGGAGTTACTGTTTAAACCGCTTGATGGCAACACTGATCCTGATGCCGATCCATCCTCCACTGCATCCTCCACTGCTGGCGTTGGAGTAAAATCAAAGTTCTCTCGTATCTTAGCGAAGGCCAAGAGCCAGCTGACTGATGCAGATGGGCCAGAAACCGGAAAATTAGCTCTAAAGAGGGAGATTACTCCTCTGTCCGGCATTGGCTTCGTCGTTGGTCAATTGATTGGGTCTGGGATCTTCATCACTCCATCGAACATTCTCAGGTACACTGGATCGTTTGGGCTGAGCATTGCGTGTTGGATCATTGGTGCTGTCGTTGCCCTAGCAGGAGCCCTCTGCTACTTTGAGCTAGGGCTCCTGGTGAGGAAGGCCGGGGGAGACTACGCCATCTTGCTGGAAGCGTACTCCTTTCGAAAGAAGAACCGCTGGGTCGAGATGCTTGGCTCTCTAGTCTCGTTTCTGTTCACGTGGACTACTGTGTTTGTGCTGAGGGGTACATCTGTATCCATCATCACGCTGACCTGTGCCAGGTACTTGACTCGCCCCTTCTTCATTGGCTGTGAGGTGCCAGAGGCTGCAGTCAAGCTCATTGCTCTGGCTGCACTTCGTATGTTTCTCTGCACAGTATTATACATGTAATTGTATGCATGCTACAATGTAATAGGAATGTATGTAACATAATGTCCTGTGCAATTACCAGAGTATGTGGCATATCTGCAATGAGTATGCACACATTAGTAAATAATGCACTTAAAATTAATGTAACTATTCCCATAATACTAGCTGACAATTTTACAATACCGTAGGACGGGTTTTAATTGCGTAGTTAAATAATTGCGTTCTAGTCAAGTCAGGCCAAATTGCAAATCCAATAATTACGATGGACGACCCCATAGTATACGTGCATGCATGTTTATGTTTGCGAATCTATTAATTGCGAAACGTAGAAAAACGCGCAATTCGCAATTAATAGATACTCGCAATTAAAACCCGACCTACGGTAATTGTTGTCACTATTTCCCTTGTATAATATCTATAGTTATTCTGATCCTGGTCAACTGCTACAGTGTGAAGCTGACAGCTCGAGTGACTGTGATCTTCTCAGGGCTTAAGATACTGGCCATAGCCTTCATAGTAGCAGTGGGTATCATCACGGCTATCATCAATCGGTGTTACCCCAGTGAGCTACAACAGCCGTTTGAGCCGCTGGAAGGACATGAACCCACCACCTCGTCTGTTGCCCTGGCACTCTATAGTGTCATGTGGGCCTACGACGGCTGGTGAGAACATGTACATGTGCATATACATGTATTATGATACTATCATAATTCGCGTTAATTTCATATGCAAATTTTTTTGCGCTAGAAAAGTTTCGTGTAGCAATATATCTAACACGCGCCATATATTTGCTATAGAAGTTAGTACAAATAAACTATTCTAAATGCATGTAGTATAACTGTAATATTGTTATCCAGTAGAATAGCTGGTAACCACTATGCCAATACATACGTGAGTATTGTTTGTTGTTGTACAGCTATGAGTATATTATATAATATTATATTATAATATATAATATCTGTATGTAGGCCGCACTGGAGCCTCAGGCTTTCCATGCACTTTCATTTTTTTCCTACCCATTTTACTTTAGGAACATTATGAATTACGCTATTGAGGAGATGAAGAATGTGGAAAGGTTGGTTGCAAGATCATTGTAAGATTTATTATAAAATTAAATTTAATGAAGTGATTTTCGGTTGCTATCTGCATGAAACAAACGAAGATTCTTTGCGCACCTCGCTTCACTTTTGCCCTGAGGATGACTAGAGCATCTACATGTAGTCGAAACATCGGCAAATTTTACCGAACAGTTAAGTTGTCCGCAAAGAATCTTCGTTTGTTTCGTAAAATTTAATGATCAGATCCTACAGCAAATGGAGAGAACATAGGCCAACTTCTCATGAAATTTCATGTACAAGTAACATCTACACGTATACATGCATGTATCTGTGATTACAGGACGATGCTGATATCTTTGTTTGTTGGTATTCCCATGGTTACTGTGTGCTACCTGCTGGTCAACGTTTCCTTCTTCCTAGTGCTCAGCTACGAGGAGATACTCAGCGCCAAAGCAGTGGCACTGGTCAGTTGGACAGTTACATGTATAATATAACAAGTATAAAAACAATTGAATAAAATTGAAGAATGAAGTAGGGATGGCAGGATCAAAAAGTACACAAACAAGAAATAATCACATCTACTATACATCTCTACACTTGCTTTTCTCGACTATTGTGCACCTATTATAATCATGGTTGACGTGTTTGTCGAGTGTGGTATGTGGGAGACATTCATGCAGGTTGTTCCCTAGTTGTCACGATGGTTCAGTTTATCAGTTTTGATTCAATCGCTTCATAGTTATTACTGGCTATTTTTGCACCCCTCAAAAAGCAAGCGTAGGGATGTATAGTAGATGTGATTATTTCTTGTTTGTGTACTTTTTGATCCTGCCATCCCTACTTCATTCTTCAATTTTATTCAATTGTTTTTATACTTGTTTCTGTTCTTTTTTATTGCACTTAGTGTAATTTATCAATGCCATCTTACATGGTTTGCTCATAACTTCTGATCAAGTGGAAGATGGGAGGTGCATAAAATTCTTTGCCACGCCCCTCATTAACTTGCATTATTAGCGGCCCAAGTAGTGATGAGACTTTTCCGCTTAGGGAGAAAACAAAGTTCTATATTTTACTGTTGGCAGCAGCTAGCTATCCGGCATAATAATTATTATTTTTATGATTTGAGTACGTTTTAATACCGCTGCTCGAGCCTTGTTCCTTCATATCTATGACCGATCCAGCGTAGCACTAGTGCTGCAAGCGCTAGCGAGTAGCTCGCCTATACCTAGCGCCTTACCGCTCCTCGAGCCTTGAACCTTCATATCCATGATCGGCCCAGCGCGCCGTTGCACGCGCTAGCGATGTACGAGCTAGTAATAGCTAGCTCGCCTAGCGCCTACGTCCAGTAGGCCTTGTCCAGGCGCTGTCACATGACTTCACCATGGCAACATATTCCGAGCATGCGCATTATATCATAAAATGGCGTATTAGACACACCCATTCGATAATGCGCCGTACACACTCACTATTACGTAACTGTCGAGATAATGCCAAACTAGCGTGCCACTGCACTGCGCGCTACAAAATAGAGTGGATTTATACTCAAAGTAAGATGAGCAGTGGAGGCAGTCTTGAGTTAGCCCTGATAATGAAAAAAAAAGAAAGAAAGAAGAAAGATTGACAAATGGCCTATTTTTTGAACGTCTGGTTCTGACGTGTACAATTGTTTTGATGAATGATCTTGGTCTTGTTAGATGCACAATCTGCTGGAGATTCTGATTTTCACACTTAGAAATTTCACAAAATTACCAATTTTGAGATATTTGGGTATTTGTAATGTATTACATATATGGTATATCCGGGCCATCCCTACTTATAGAGTCTACCGACTCTATGATAGACTATAGCCTTGAGTGGTTTATTTGAATTGTATATACGCGAGAGGCGGGCATTTAAACCACGAGGCGAAGCCGAGTGGTTTAAATGCACGCCTCGAGCGTACAATTCAAATAAATCACGATAAGGCTATAGTCTAAGTGGCTTGTACTATGACCGCCAACCGTGGTATATGGAAGTTATACCACGGCTCTATGCCCATAGTAAATACACGCGTTATCCTCTTAATGATTGCATTGGGATATGGTGACCTTTACTGTGTTGGCGAAAATTTATCACCGATTTTTTCTGCACTACAAAGTAGTTGTATTCATGTCTTTCAGTATTGTGATGTTTTGTATTTCCTTGCAGCCATTTGGTGATGCCACTCTGGGCAAGGCCGGCTTGGTGCTCATCCCCATCTTTGTCGCCTTCTCTACGTTTGGAGCAGCTAATGGCAGTGTCTACACGTCATCGAGGCTGATATTCGGAGCAGCAAGAGATAGCCTTCTGCCCGACTGCCTCAGTGGGCTGCACACAAAGTATAAGACGCCAGTTCCAGCTCTCTTCTTCCTGGTCAGTTCCTTCATTGTAGTGTATGTTGTACTGTTTATTGTAGTTTAGTCCTGTTTGTACAATGTTATGTACATGTATATATAGTATCTATTTGTTAGTTTGTCTAGGCCTTTATGTGAGTGTTATGGAAGAGGGAGGGAGGAAAGGACTGAGTGAGTGTGTGTGTATGTGTGTGTATGTGAGAGAGAGAGAGAGAGAGGAGGAGGAAGAGGAGGAGGAGGAAGAGGGAGTGAGGGAAAGAGAGAGAGGGGGAGGGAAGAGAGAATCAGAGTGAGAAAGAGGGGGAGGGGAGAAGAGAAGGAGAGAGGGGGCGTTGGGAGGTCCGAGAGAGGGAGGATAGCTGTACATAGGCATCACTACTTCAAGGATGTTGTGTACATTGCTCTACCTTCCTTTTTTTTGTTTCAGGCTGCCATGTCAACCATAATGATCAGTGTTGGTGACATTGGTGAGCTGATTGAGGCATTTTCAGCTGCTGCTTTTGTATTCTACATGCTAGCGTTCATTTCAGTGCTCATCATGAGAGTCACTCACCGCGACCAGCCCAGACTCTTCAAGGTACACTGTACATTGTACAAAATTTAATAGTTACATACTCCTACCAATGCACAAGTACATGTGGCATAATACAACCATGTACCGTAGATCTGGAAATTTTCGTGTAAAGAAACTTTCGTATGATAAATTTTCATGTAAAAAAGTTTTCGTAGGAACGACCCCTTACCGCATTAGCATTAATAGTGCATGCTAATTTTCGTAAGATCAATTTTCGTAGCTGCCATTGACTACGAAATATTTTTACAACGAAAATTTCCAGATTTACGGTACTTGTGATTTTATTTTGCCATAGTTTTACTCTCTGTGTCTCTCTTTTTCTCCCTCTCTCTCCTCCCCTTTCTCATTACCTCCATTCAGGGATACTTCATCATCCCCATTGCCGTATTTGCTATCCTCTCTTCTCTGTTTCTTGTCGTTCTTCCAATCCTTCAAAAGCCTCGGCCAACGCTGCTTGCTCTCAGCGCCACGTTCATTGGAATCCCTTTCTACATCTTTCTTGTCATGGAGACGCCTCGGAAACTGAGACCGGCATTTCTCGATAGAATAAGCAGTAAGTTCAAACCGAATGTTTATGTGTGTTTATTGTTGTATCAAGTATTTGCTGTGTGTACATTTTGCTAAGCAAGGATTCTTTTATTTACTCTTTCTCAAACTAGGATCTTCTACTGCTTTTTAATTAGGCCCTGGGTCACACAGAAAATTATTTGAGCTGCATGTACATGTAGTATGTGTACTGTAAAGCCAGCAACCTTTTATGCGGGATATTTATTTATTTGAATCATGCAAGTCAATGCTTTATGGTAAAATATATGTGTTCTATGAATGGTAGAGCTTACTGGGGGTCGTCTTCAACTTGCATGAACCTACAGTAGGCATGACTTATGTGTGACCAAAATTACCCCTAATATCCACACAACCCCCTTAATGAAGTGGGACAAAATCATTTACCTCCACTAATAATATTTTTACAGACTACATCCAGGACAGTAAGATTAGTATAAAACGTATCACCCTAGTTAGGGTGGGACAATCCAATATCACGTTGTGATAAAATAATTGATTACATGGCATTGTAATTATTAATATCCGTAAAAATATAATAGTAGTCATCATCCGTATTCTGCTTATTCTCACAGGGCGAATTTCCTGGTATATCAATAATCTGCTCAGCACTCAGTCATCAAGGGAACAAACTCAAGATAAATAGCTAATAATTAATGTAAATAATGTCATGCACAAAATCTATTTTGTCTATTGTCAGAATAATTATTTATTGGCTCAGAGAAATTATGGTGCTGCGCCCGCGAAATTTAATTTCTTTTATGACATGATGTAATGCCGGATGTCACATGACTTACTAGAAATTAATGTATTCCCCTTGGTTCTATTAGCTCTTTATCCCTTCAAATGTTTTCAAAGGCTTCTTAATTTTTGCTTAAGTCAAAACTGCAGGCTAGTGCTTCAAATTTACATGGATTCATTTCACGGCTGCTATGAGGACACTGCACATGATTATCGCCACTTTGCCACACTCTACCTGGCAGTGAGATTCCTGAATCTTCTGATGGCATCCATATTCGACTACACTCTCTACCTTTCCACTGCTGCACTCGTGTTTGTTTTCGCTTTAGCACTTGTAGCTAAGTTCCAGCCATACAAGAAAAAGAGAGACAACATTGTTGACATCATCATGCTGCTCACAATTATTAGTGCATTTATATCGTCAACTATGCATTATGCTGAAGACTTTATGTATCCCAACTTGGCGAATGAAGTCATTGTAGCCATATCCGTCTTGATTGTTCTTGGCTACCTGGTGTTCCTTATCTTGGCTTGCATTTTCCCTAATGCTATACAGTGCTGCAAGAAATGTAAAACATTCCTATATGTTGACCAAAATCAAGATGAGTGAAGTGAATGAAGAAGATAGACCTCTCTTAAATGAGTACTGATTAAACTACAACTCCAATATAGTTGATACATATACATGTCACATAATATATGTTATCCCAGAATAATGATATGAACAATTTTATACTCTATAGCATGCTAGTCTAGTTATGACAACATGTTTGTTGGTGAAAATTAATGATAATTATTATAGTTAGATGCATAATTTTTCATACGCTACTTTTCTAGTACAAAATACATGATACAGGTATTACTTATTACTATCGATATCATCAAGAGATGCACAATAAGGAACTTCTTATTATTAAGTGTTAAAATCAGTGGTGGGTGGGGATCACTCTCACAGTGGTACTGTCTGGCCATCCAAGTTCAAGAAGCTGTATTTGATCGGTTGTTGGCATCATTTCTCTTAGAATTTATTAATGTGAGCGTACATGTTTTCAGTATCATTATTGCTATGATATTAATACTGTGTATATGGCAAGGTTGAGGGTCGTTGCACTATCAAGCATGGATATAAGGGTTAATGAATTTGATTGAGTTTAAATATTATGAGCCCTCAAGTTTGGTTGTGTCCGTTTTAAGGATGCTAATTAGCTGTCTAAGACTTTCAGAGACAATGGAACATTCAAAGATACCTTGTCCATGCTTTTGCCATTTTTATTGTCCTATTGGAATCTTATGTCAAAATTCTCAATACATCCTTTGAACTATACTGATACCCTCATAACGCTATATGATATGCATGATAACCACGTACTCAAGGCATATACTCAGTATTACGATGGTAGTATGACTTCGAAGAGCTATATTATTCCACAACTATAGCTAATACTATAATATAATGCATCATGATCAGTACAATAGCGAGGTAGCTATATAATATTATAAGTACCCAGGAAAGTGATAATACTAGTATAGGCACCCACATATGTATACCATGATAATTTCTAGTATAGTATATAGCTGCCATGAATAATAAAATTATTAATGTATGCAATACATGCCATGGGGGCAAAATTGCATGCTATATATATATTATGTTCATTGCAAATGCCCCGCATGATTATAACATGAAAATATTATTATAATATTACTATATGTATACGTTTTAGCCTTCAAGGGGTATAATAATATTATATGTATAGTATTTTAGCCAAATGCGGCTATAATTTCTCATGTTGCTACAAAAACTGACAGAAATCTCTAGGGGTGATGGTTTCAATGCCCACACATAGCTACAGGGTTGCTTTTAGAAATTATAGTGGTGCATGCACATTGCTGGCTTTCACTGTGAGGTACATGTATACTGATAGTGTACTATACATAATATTGTACACTACGTTACCATAATATTATATACATTCAATATGTAGCATATAATATTATTATATAAGTCCATGCATGGACCCAAGTATTGTATTTTCATGTAGATATCGATGCATGCTTATTCCAGCTATTCATGTTCTAATTGATTCAAGCTCCATTATGACCAAAGAAGGTAAAATTATACTGTAGTAAGTTGATACTAAATATATGTCAGGTTAGAATGTGAGGGGTGTACCTACTCATCTAAATATTTATAATCTATATACATGTCAAGCGTAATAGTCAATAATGCTGTTACAAACTGAAGCTATTATATTATATATAGCTAATATAAGAGTACAATAGCTTCAAGCAGTAGCACTATAATATTATATAGCTATAGCTATAGAGAGGTGTGTTACAGTGTAGAGTTCTGGACCAGCCATGCCACATTTGGTGCATTTTCTGATCAGTTTCTTTCTAATTAACATGCTTACTATGTGTGCAGACAGCTCAGACCTGTCTACCTGTCCTGTATGGACATATCCAAGCCCTTCTGGCAGTGAATGTATCTGTGGAGATAGTCTCTCAAATATAATTATCTGCAATCCAGAAACGCTAACTATACAACTCACTGTGAAATTCTTTTGCTTCATGGTACTTGATAGTAATGGTGTGAACACCACGCTCCTTGGCACCTGTCCCTATGGCGACTTACAGAGAGTACCTAGGACCTTAAATGTGACCCAAATTAATGAGGACAGCAGATTGTGCTCATTTTACAATCGAAAAGGACAGCTTTGTGGAGTATGTGCAGAAAACTATACCCTCCCTGGCTATTCATATTATCTTGGCTGTGTCAAATGTAACAATTACAACAACGGATGGATTAAGTTCGTATTTGCTGCTTTTCTTCCACTAACATTTTTTTATATTCTAGTGATTATGTTCAGGATATCGGTTACTTCCTCAACACTTAATGCTTTCGTCATGGTCAGTCAAATTATTGCAAGTCCACCAGTGATTAAAAACGTTTATTCCCATAATCTGGTGAGTAATCCTTATCATGTTAGCTATTTGTCTCAATTTATTCTCCAGCTCGCCATTACAATTGTTACCATTTGGAACCTTGACTTCTTTCGAAGCTGGTATGGATATATCTGCATTCGTCCTGACTTGAACTACCAGCAAATACTCTTGCTTGAGTATGCTATTGCCATCTATCCATTATTCCTCATACTACTCACCTTCATCTTGGTCAAGATGCATGATAATTTTGCCTTTGTTGTTTGGCTTTGGAAGCCATTTCACAGATGCTTAGCTGTCTTCCGGAGACAATGGAACATTCGAAGCTACCTTGTCCATGCTTTTGCCACCTTTATTGTCCTATCATATGTCAAAATTCTCAATACATCCTTTGAACTACTGAGACCTTCACAACTTTATGATGTGCATAAAAACCACATACTCAAGGCATACTGGTATTACGATGGTAGAGTGGATATGACTTCGAAGGACTATATTCCGCTGCTACTGATAGCACTGTTTATGTTACTGTTCTTTAATGTATTCCCCTTGGTTCTGTTAGCTCTTTATCCCTTCAAATGTTTTCAAACACTTCTTAATTTTTGCTTAAGTCGAAAAACCAGGCTAGTGTTTCAAATTTACATGGATTCATTTCACGGCTACTATGAGGACACTGCACATGATTATCGCCACTTTGCCACACTCTACCTGGCAGTGAGATTCCTAAATCTTCTAATGGCATCTGTATTTAATTACACTCTCTATCTTCCGGCTGCTGCACTCGTGTTTGTTTTCGCTCTAACTCTTGTAGCTAAGTTCCAGCCATACAAGAGCAAGAGAAATAACACTGTTGACATTATCCTGCTACTCACATTTATTACTGCACTCATATCATCAAGTATGCATTATGCTGAAGAGTTTATGTACACCAACTCGACGAATGTTCTCATTATAACCATATCTGTTTTGATTGTTCTCGGCTACCAAGTGTTCCTTATCCTGGCTTGTGTTTTCCCTAAGGTTATACAGTGCTACAAGAAATGTAAAACACTCCTTATGACCAAAATCAAGATGAATGAAGTGAATGAAGAAGATAGACCTCTCTTAAATGAGCACTGATTAACCTACAACTTTTAATACAAATGATACATAAACATGTCACACATTATGCTAATGATAAGATCTAGACATGCTTTGAACAATTTTGTGTTTCAGCATCTTAGTTGTGGCAACATGATACATGTGCCTATGCTACTTTTCTAGTACAAATATATGTATCACTTATTACTAATACTATCATCAAGGTTTAAGGAAGGGCGGTATCAAGCTCTAGGATCTTTACATTATAGTAGTACAATAATTATACATTGCTCCAGCTTGTAACTTGAGTGCGCATGTGCCGAGGTATGTAACTCACCCAATTGTCGCGCACCTTCATTGTTAGGCATGTCAGAACCCCAAAAAATTGCCTATAAAAAACCTGCACACATGTAAATATTACGAAGTTTCAGGGATCATAACTACCCACTGCAATGTGCTACGAACACCAAACTTGCACCACAGGCTTCAGTAAAGATAACACTACACTACAGTATCCAAAGTGTTGGGTTGTAACCACTTCCGGCATTGCAGGGCTTCAGGGAAACTCCATAAATACCACATACTTAACTACTGTGGCACACAAATATTGCTAATAGATAACTTCAACTTGCTCCATGTTGCTCACTTCTCCAGAGCATTTTATGCTTCTAGGGGTAACTCAAGGTGCTGATTTCAAATTTTTTAGTAGTTTTAACCATTTTTGAAGTGTTCAGTTGAAAAGAGCTCAATAAGCATTTTACTTTGTATAAAATAACATGTGTACATACGAGAAAATGTGTTGAAAATATGAAAAATGAAATTTTTGGCTCAAACTACCCTTAGCTAGACTATTTCTGTCAAAAAATATGATACATAGAAAAGTGCACACACTTTAAACTCTTTGTTGCTTCTAAAGAACTCAGTGCTCGTCTTACACTTTAAGAATAGATTCCACTTCAGAAAACAATATTAATATGTGCATATGAGCATATACATGTGTGAACATGTGTGTGTAACACTATAAAAACTTATGTATGTGTTTGAGCGGATATCTAAACTAGTAATTTCAGGTTGTTAGGTTGTGATAACATTTGCTGTTGAGGAGAGTCTGAGGTCCTGTTTTGTTCAATAGATTCATCTGTTGTAGGTGGGGGCTCATTGGGTGATTCAGGGTCGTTTGTAGAGTTTTGGGGCGTTCCATCGTTTTCTTGAGTGGAATTTGATTGACCCTGAGAGTTAACATATTGTAGAAGTGGTGTGAGTTCCCAATCCGTTTGCAAAGCTACTTTATGCCAATCTCCATCTAGCTGCTGCAGGATTTTTTCATTTGCCCTAACTACAAACCACCATCTGATTACACGTTTAGCTGCTGTTGAGCTAGGATCGTTTCCAGCAGTTTTGTACTTCCTTTTGATCTTCAAATCATCCACAGGTACTGACGTTAGATTGGCAATTGCTTTTCTTACCGCCCTGGTAGTTGTAGAGTCGTGGGTCCTCCATATACGTCTTGCTCCACTGATAGGAATACCTTCTTTCTTACGCCGAGAAGGGGGGTGCTGTCGGGAACTGCCGTTCGTAGTTCCTCCAGAGTGGGAGCTGGTACTGTGCATCTGTACAGTCGTTGTTGCAACCGATGGAGGGTGGGAATTTTGCCGCCTACCACGCTTGACAACTTGAGACCACTGAGGCTCTTTTTCCGTTTGAGGATTCAACTTTCTTTCGCGATCACGGTAGGCACCTTTTAGCTCCTCGAGTTCGACAACGAGGGAGGTGATTTTGTCTTCTAGGGAAGCTACTTTTGCTCTGTAGGCTTGCTGAAAGCATGCATAACAGAAAAAAGGTTCCTCACTGTTTGATAGCTGCTCGAATTGTATAGTTGTTACACCTGCACAATATCTGTGAAACCATTGTCCACAGAGACCTTCACATAAAATTAACGACTCGTTATCTTCATCCTTCACGACTTTGCAACAGAGACCACAGCTCGTTTCTTCACCAGCATCAATCGACTTGGTGCTGTTTGCATTGGCTGCTTTCTTCCCACAGGCAGCGGCGCTCTTTCCACGTCTTCCCTTGGCCATTATTCACGTACGATGATGGAGGAAGGGGAACTGATTATGTAACCACTATACCAATACTCTTGCCAATACACACATGAGTGTTGTTTGTTGTTGTACAGCTATGAGTATAATAATATAATATCTGTATGTAGGCCGCACTGGAGCCTCGGGCTTTCCATGCACTTTCATTTCATTTTTTCCCCGTCCATTTTACTTTAGGAACATTATGAATTACGCTATTGAGGAGATGAAAAATGTTGAAAGGTTTGTTGCATGATTATTGTAAAATTTAATGAAGTGACATCGTTCTCAATTGCTATCTGCATGAAACAAATGAAGATTCTTTGCACACCTCGCTTCACTTTCGCCCTGAGGATGACTTGAGCATCTACTAGTCGAAACGTCGGCAACTTTTACCGAACAGTTAAGTTGTCCGCAAAGAATCTTCGTTTGTTTAATGATCAGATCCTACAGCAAATGGAGAGAACATAGGCCAACTTATCATGAAATTTCATGTACAAGTAACATGTACACATAATATACACATTATATCTGTAGTTGCAGGACGATGCCAATATCTCTGTTTGTTGGTATTCCCGTGGTTACTGTGTGCTATCTGCTGGTCAACGTTTCCTTCTTCCTAGTGCTCAGCTATGAGGAGATACTCAGCGCCAAAGCAGTGGCACTGGTCAGTTGGATAGTTACATGTATAATCATTAAATGGAGTATAGAGAACATAATATTATGCACCGTATATATACATAATACATGTAGCTATGTGTACGTAGAAACTTTCACCAAGAGAAATATTTTCACCAATTTTGACAAAAAATTTATCACTTAATGATTGCATCGGGATATGGTGCCCTTTACTGTGTTGGCGAAAATTTATCACTGATTTTTTCTGCTATACGAAGTACATGTAGCTATGTTCATGTCTTTCAGTATTGTGATGTTTTGTATTTCCTTGCAGCCATTTGGTGATGCCACACTGGGTAAGGCCGGCTTGGTGCTCATCCCCATCTTCGTTGCCTTCTCTACATTTGCAGCAGCCAATGGCAGTGTCTACACGTCATCGAGGCTGATATTCGGAGCAGCCCGAGATAGCCTTCTGCCCGGCTGCCTCAGTGGGCTGCACACAAAGTATAAGACGCCAGTTCCAGCTCTCTTCTTTCTGGTCAGTTCCTTCATTATAGTGTACGTTGCACTGTTTATTGTAGTTTAGTCCTGTTTGTACGGTGTCATGTACATGTATATAATATAGTATCAATCTGTTAGTTTGTCTAGGCCTTAACTATACAACTCACTGTGAAATTCTTTTGCTTCATGCTAAACAATGATAATGATGTGAATACCACACTCCTTGGTACCTGTCCCTATGGTAACTCAGTGAGACTACCTAGGAACTTTAGCGTGTCTCAGATCTATGAGGACAGCAGATTGTGTCCTTTTTATAATCGAAAGGGACAGCTTTGCGGAGAATGTGCAGAAAACTACACCCTCCCTGGCTATTCATATTATCTTGGCTGTGTCAAATGCAACAATTACAAAAATGGATGGATTAAGTTCATAGTTGCTGCTTTTCTTCCACTAACAATTTTTTACATTATAGTGATTATATTCAGGATATCAGTTACTTCCTCAACACTTAATGCTTTCGTCATGGTCAGTCAAATTGCTGCAAGTCCACCAACGATTCGAAATTTTTATTCCCATAATCTGGTGAGTGATCATTATCACGATTTCTCTCAATTTATTCTCAAGCTCGTCATTGCAATTGGTACCATTTGGAACCTTGACTTCTTTCGAAGCTGGTATGGATATATCTGTATTCATCCTGATTTAAACTACCAGCAAATACTGTTGCTTGAGTATGCTATTGCCATCTATCCATTATTCCTCATACTACTCACCTTCATCTTGGTCAAGCTGCATGATAATTTTGCCTTTGTTGTTTGGCTTTGGAAGCCATTTCACAGATGCTTAGCTATCTTTCGGAGACAATGGAACATTCGAAGCTACCTTGTCCATGTTTTGCCACTTTCATTGTCCTATCCTATATCAAAATTCTCAATACATCTTTTGAACTCCTGAGATTCTCACACCTCTATGATGTGCATGGCAACCACATACTCAAGGCATACTGGTATTATGATGGTAGAGTAGATATGACTTCGAAGGACTATATTCCGATCCTACTGCTAGCACTGTTTATGCTACTGTTGTTTAATGTGTTCCCCTTGGTTCTATTAGCTCTTTATCCCTTCAAATGTTTTCAAAGACTTCTTAATTATTGCTTAAGTCAAAAAAGCAGGCTAGTGCTTCAAATTTACATGGATTCATTTCACGGCTGCTATGAGGACACTACACATGATTATCGCCACTTTGCCACACTCTACCTGGCAGTTAGATTTCTGAATCTTCTAATGGCATCCATATTTAACTACATTCTCTATCTTCCAGCTGCTGCACTCCTGGTTGTTTTCGCTCTAACTCTTGTAGCTAAGTTCCATCCATACAAGAAAAAGAGAGATAACATTGTGGATATCATCCTTCTACTCACAATTATTAGTGCATTCATATCGATAACTATGCATTATGCTGAAGAATTTATGTACTCCAACTTGACGACTGGGATTGTTGCAGCCACATGTGTCTTGATTGTTCTTAGCTACCTGGTATTCCTTATCCTGGCTAGTGTTTTCCCTAAGGCTATACAGTGCTGCAAGAAGTGTAAAACACTCCTATTGACCATAATCAAGATGAGTGAAGTGAATGAAGAAGATAGACCTCTCATAAATGAGTACGATTAACTACAACTCCAATACAGTTGATACATAAACATATCACACTGAACAATTTTTTGGTTTCAGCATCTTAGTTGTGGCAATATGTTTATTAGTAATAATTGTATTAAATTTTAGCAGTTAGATGCATAATCTTTTATGTGCATATGCTACTTTTCTAGTACAAAATACAATCATGATACGTGATCACTATTACTATCATCAAAGTTTACTTGTAACTTGAGTGCGCATGCGTCGAGGTATATGAACTATCCCAATTGTCGCGCACCTTCATTATTGTTTATTTTGCGACCATTACCAACTATTACCTGGAATGCATTTGCGATGGAGCTGGAAGATTCTAGTTCTGAACGACTTCAAGATCACGCCCAGTCGCCACGTAGCGACCAGGAGCTACTGTTTAAACCGCTTGATGGCAACACTGATCCTGATGCCGATCCATCCTCCACTGCTGGCGTTGGAGTAAAATCAAAGTTCTCTCGTATCTTAGCGAAGGCCAAGAGCCTGACTGATGCAGATGGGCCAGAAACCGGAAAATTAGCTCTAAAGAGGGAGATTACTCCTCTGTCCGGCATTGGCTTCGTCGTTGGTCAGTTGATTGGGTCCGGGATTTTCATCACTCCATCGAACATCCTCGGGTATACTGGATCGTTTGGGCTGAGCATTGCATGTTGGATCATTGGTGCTGTCGTTGCCCTGGCAGGAGCCCTCTGCTACTTTGAGCTAGGGCTCCTGGTGAGGAAGGCCGGAGGAGAGTACGCCATCTTGCTGGAAGCATACTCCTTTCGAAAGAAGAACCGCTGGGTCGAGATGCTTGGGTCTCTGGTCTCGTTTCTGTTCACGTGGACTACTGTGTTTGTGCTGAGGGGTGCATCTGTATCCATCATCACGCTGACCTGTGCCAGGTACTTGACTCGCCCCTTCTTCATTGGCTGTGAGGTCCCAGAGAGTGTTGTCAAGCTCATTGCTCTGGCTGCACTTCGTAGGTTTCTCTACACAGTACATGTAGCCCCTTGACATTACCAGAGCATGTGGCAATGGGTATGCACACATTAGTAAATAATGCACTTAGCTACATTGCTTAAATGTACCTATTCCCATAATACTAGCTGACAATTTTACAATAGTTATTGTCACTATTTCCCTTGTATATAATATATAGTTATTCTGATCCTGGTCAACTGCTACAGTGTGAAGCTGACGGCTCGAGTGACTGTGATCTTCTCCGGGCTCAAGATACTGGCCGTAGCCTTCATAGTAGCAGTGGGTATCATCACAGTCATCATCAATCGGTGCTATCCCAGTGAGCTACAACAGCCGTTTGAGCCGCTGGAAGGTCACGAACCCACCCCCTCGTCTGTTGCCCTGGCGCTCTATAGTGTCATGTGGGCCTACGATGGCTGGTGAGAACATGTACATGTATTATGATACTATCATAATTCGCGTTAATTTCATATGCAAATTTTTTTGCGCTGGAAAAGTTTCGTGTAGCAATATATCTAGCACACGCCATATATTCGCTATAGAAGTTAGCAGGCCCGTAGGCAGGGGGGGTGCAGGGGGGTGCACGTGCACCCCCCTTTTTTCAGCCTAACAATTGCATGTCGGTTCTTAATTGCATGAGTAATAGACTGAGGCTGCATGCTATCCTCTCTATCAGCTTGATAAAACCACACTTAGTGCAGCTAATTAGCATCACACCTCAATCAACAAGCAGTTGTGACCAATACTTGCATACATGCATTGCATAAAAGTAAGCAAGAAATATTCCAACCCTTGTTGCGAGACATTATAGTAATTAAACCCATACACATGTGCACCCCCCCTTTTAAAAAGTCTGGCTACGGGCCTGGTTAGTACAAACAAACTATTCTAAATGAATGTAGTATAACTATAATATTGTTATCCAGTAGAATAGCTGGTAACCACTATGCCAATACACACATGAGTATTGTTTGTTGTTGTACAGCTATATTATATGTGACCAGCTATGAGAAAAGGGACCATTTGAGAGTTTTTTTGTTCGTAGTATGTGGCTTGTTGCATATATGGAGTAATGTACTGTACATGTAGCTGATCCACTCTATTTGTGCCTACACACGCATAGGCTGTAGCTACTCACAACCAGCTACATAATTCTATTGAAAGCAAGCTATTTGGGCATAAAAATTGAATACTATCGCTGTCCACAAATGGTCCCTTTTCTCGTAGCAGGTCACATATATACAATCTGTATGTAGGCCGCACTGGAGCCTCAGGCTTTCCATGCACTTTCATTTTTTTCCTGCCCATTTTACTCTAGGAACATTATGAATTATGCTATTGAGGAGATGAAAAATGTTGAAAGGTTGGTAGCACGGTTATTGTAATATTTAATGAAGTGACATCGTTCTCAGTTGCTATTTGCATGAAACGAACGAAGATTCTTTGCGCACCTCGCTTCAGTTTTGCCCTGAGGATGACTAGAGCATCTAGTCGAAACATCGGCAAGTTTTACCGAACAGTTAAGTTGTCCGCAAAGAATCTTCGTTTGTTTCGTAAAATTTAATGATCAGATCCTACAGCAAATGGAGAGAACGTAGGCCAACTTCTCATGAAATTTCATGTACAAGTAACATGTACACGTATACATGCATGTATCTGTGGTTGCAGGACGATGCCAATATCTCTGTTTGTTGGTATTCCCGTGGTTACTGTGTGCTATCTGCTGGTCAACGTTTCCTTCTTCCTAGTGCTCAGCTACGAGGAGATACTCAGCGCCAAAGCAGTGGCACTGGTCAGTTGGACAGTTACACGTATAATATAATAATAATATTATACATAATATTATTATACATATAAACTGTACGTGAAAACTTTCGCCAGGAAAAATAATTATTTTCACCAATTTTGGCAAAAATCTATCACTTTTGTCCTCTTAATGATTGCATTGGGATATGGTGACCTTTACTGTGTTGGCGAAAATTGATTTTTTTCTGCACTGCAAAGTAGTTGTATTCATGTCTTTCAGTATTGTGATGTTTTGTATTTCCTTGCAGCCATTTGGTGATGCCACTCTGGGCAAGGCCGGCTTGGTGCTCATCCCCATCTTTGTCGCCTTCTCTACGTTTGGAGCAGCTAATGGCAGTGTCTACACGTCATCGAGGCTGATATTCGGAGCAGCTAGAGATAGCCTTCTGCCCGACTGCCTCAGTGGGCTGCACACAAAGTATAAGACGCCAGTTCCAGCTCTCTTCTTTCTGGTCAGTTCCTTCATTATAGTGTATGCTGTACTGTTTATTGTAGTTTAGTCCTGTTTGTACAATGTTATGTACATGTACATGTATGTATAGTATGGATCTGTTAGTTTGTCTAGGCCTTTATGTGAGGGTGAGGGAAGAGGGAGAAAGGAAAGGTCTGTGTGATGTGGGAGAGAGAGAGAGAGAGAGAGGGGGGGGGGGAGAGAAGGAGAGAGAGAGGGGTGTGGGGAGGTCCGAGGGGGAGGAAGGGAGGGAGGAATAGCTGTAGGTACTTCAAGGATGTTGTGAACATTGTATACACTCTACCTTCCTTTCTTTGTTCCAGGCTACCATGGCGACCATAATGATCAGTGTTGGTGACATTGGTGAGCTGATTGAGGCATTTTCAGCTGCTGCTTTTGTATTCTACATGCTAGTGTTCATTTCAGTGTTCATTATGAGAGTCACACACCGCGACCAGCCCAGACTCTTTAAGGTACACTTGTACTATACATTGTACATGTACAAAATAATTACATACTCCTACCAATGCACAAGTATATGTGGCATAATACTTATTATACAACCATGTACTTGTGATTTTGCGTTAATCGTTTTACTCTCTGTGTCCCTCCCTCTCTCTCCTCCCCTTTCTCATTACCTCCATTCAGGGGTACTTCATCATCCCCATTGCCGTATTTGCTATCCTCTCTTCTCTGTTTCTCGTCGTTCTTCCAATCCTTCAAAAGCCTCAGCCAACGCTGCTTGCTCTCAGCGCCACGTTCATTGGAATCCCTTTCTACATCTTTCTTGTCATGGAGATGCCTTGGAAACTAAGACCAGCATTTCTCGATAGAATAAGCAGTAAGTTCAAACCGAATGTTTATGTGTGTTTGTTGTTGTGCCTAACATTCGCTGTGTGTACATTCTGCTTAGCAAGGATTCTTTTATTTACTCTTTCTCAGACTGGGGTCTTCTACCAGTTTGAATTAGGCCACACGGAAAAATTATTTTAGCTGCATGTACATGTAGTATGTGTACTGTAAAGCCAGCAACCTTTTTATGCGGGATATTTAAATTTATTTGAGTCATGCAAGTCAATACTTTATAGTACATGTATGTGTATAGTAAATGTACATGTATATGATGTCTATGAACGATAGAGCTTAGTAGCGGTCGCCTTTTAATTTGCATGCATGAACTTCAGTAGGTGTGACTTATTATGTGTGACCGAAATTACGGTAATCCCTAATCACACAACCCCTCTAATGAAGCGGGATAAAATCATGCGTTTACATGTACCTCCTCTAATTAAAGGCTACATCCAGAATAGTAAGTATTAAACATATCACCCTAATTAGGATGGAACAATCCAATATCCAATATACTGTACGTGGCATTATAATAATTAATACCCGTAAAGTAGTCATCATGCGTATTCTTCTTATTGTCACAGGGCGAATCTCCTGGCATATCAATAATCTGCTCAGCACTCAGTCATCAAGGGAACAAACTCAAGATAAATAGCTAATAATAATAATTATCATTGTAAATGTCATGCACAATAATATTTTGTCTATTGTCAGAATATTCATTGGCTCAGAGAAATTATTGCGCTGCGCCCGCGAAATTTAATTTCCTTATGGCATGACGTAATGCCGGATATCACATGACTTACTAAACAGCTAGCCCAAAAAAAGTGCTGTGCTGCGCACCAGTGAGCGTACTTTTCACTCTTCAATGGCGACTTTCAGCGCGGTCACCGTGTCCTCCCTCTCCCAGATGGGAGTGATTCGAATACTGACGCCCGAGTTCCTTCACTACCGACAGAACGCCATGAGAAACCATCAGTCAGACTCGGAGGAAGTTCGATGGGTGAGTGTATGTGTGTGTTTAAGATACGGGCATGAGGGTGAGTAGGTCTCTTGTCAGCTGTCCGTAGAATACGTATGTGTGTGAGAGAAAAAGAGAGAGAGAGAGAGAGGGAGGGAGAGAGAGATGTAGAGACTAAAGAGAAGGGGAGAGAGAAAAACTACAGACAGTGATGGTCATTGGAGTGGAGGCTCTATCCCACACTCCTCTGTTGTTCCTGATCAAAACTGTACCTCTACTCAAATCTTAGCCATTGGTCATATTGTGTATCGTGTGCTAGTCTAGCTTGTAAATCCTGTTGTCATGGTCAATACTAGTAGTCAGTCACATGTACATTTATAGTCTCAGTTTGATTCATGGTGGGCCTGGTGACCCATGTCCAATAGTGAGAACATTCTATAATATACATGTAGACAAGCTTATGAATTATACAGCACTGTGGCTTATGATCGATGTTGCTCCAATATTGCTGTAGCCAAAAAACCCGTGTATGTAAATGTTTTTTTCCCTTGCTTAATTCCTGATTACATGTGTATAGAAAACTATTGTACATGTATGTACACGTAGTAATTTCTGATAAACTTCGTTTTCTCATTCTTTTCCCATGAACCACACATACACTAAGCGTGCATGCAAGGCTCACTTAACTTTTAGCCCCCTGGTTCATATGCCTAATAATTTCTCTTTGGTCACAGCGTACCTCTGAGAGTGGCCATGGGCGTGGCCAGCCGTTATGCCCCTCCCCCCTCCTCCTCAATCCCAGCCCTAACCCCTGCTCATCATCATCATCAACTGTCAATCATCACTCCAGTTCATCTGTCACCGTAAATCGAAGCACTCATTCATCATCATCACTGCACGATAAGTTCGAAGCCCCCCACCAATCAGTCGAATACATCAATTCAATAAAAGTCACCTACACCAGTCAGCGTCACTCATCAAGTGCATCTTCTGAAGGTGCCGGAAAACGAAGCGAAAGTTTCAAGCGACTCATAACTCCAAGAATCGCAGACAAAAGATCAAGGACACCACCGAGTCAAGGAGATCGGACAGAATCCAAGTTATCATCAACACGTATGCCAAAAAATGGAGAAATTGAAATCATTGAACTAGGAAAGATCGAAACGGAAGAATCCCAACATACATGTTATACTGTAAAGGAGGAAAACCCTGTAATAATTGAAGACCGGCCTAAAAAGAAGTCAAGAAGGCACGAAAGCGGCGAGATCGAATTGCTTAAGGACGATCTTCGGGTGGTAGTGTTCCACCCAGACCAACAGCAGCTAATGGTGCGTGGGGAAGTGCATTGAATTGAAGTTTGTGTGTGTGCTGAGCAGCGTACACGTCACAGGTCAGGCTGGGATTGAGGGGGAATTCCCTATTAACATTTGGAATTCCTAGTATGGCAAAACACGGTTGTAAAGTAAATTAATTGATAACCACGTCAATTTCCTGTTTCAAATTTGTAACAAATTACGTCCAAATACAGTCATGCATTAGATAGCTACATGTACACATGAACATGGACTTGATAGTTTATGTAACAATGTTACATAGATTGCGTAATTCTCTCTGCAGCAGTGTACTGTAATTGTTAGATGTACAGTGTAACCAAGCAAGAGAGCAAAACTTTTTTATTTCAGAATTTGAGCCTATTTTGACTCATAAAATAAAATCTATTATAGATAAGAGTTTGAAATTTGGTGCCAACCTTCTTCAACATAAACTCTACATAAAATTTAAATTACGGGATGTAACCAAGATTACTTCCTTTTTTATGGCTTCATAAGATAACATGGCTCTCCAAAATATGTTAGGCACATTAAATGAGTATTGTTTTCGGTTAAGGGTGTGCGCTCTACCCAGTCATGCACATCCATATGAAATTAATTCGACATGAGTGTAGAGGCTGTGCAGTGTATTGCTAACCAGATATTGTCCTAAAATCCCTTTCGGAGGGCCAAATATGTTAGGCACATTTTTTCCTATTTAGTTCTAGTTAAGAAATTCCACTTGGTGGGCTGATAGCACTTGTAATAAAGTTACTAAATCCCAAATTTGAAGTCTTGACTCCTTACCACTTCCGAGATATAACCACTTTTATCCAAAATCAGTGAAAAATCTATGAAAACTGGCCTGCACATGTGGCTTCTGTATTAGCTATATATGGGAAATTTGCAATTTTGTAAAACACAATAAAAATGATTGTTGTGGCCATTTTGATATCAAGTAGGTCTGTCTATATAGTTTTTAGCCCAAAAATATGGTTTTAAAAAGTTTTGCTCTCTTGCTTGGTTGCACTGTACATGTACATTGTTTACTCACAAATATATACTTTCATGATACACTCACACACACATAATCTAGCATGCTGGTTCGGACACGATAGCTCTTGTTCCAACTCGAGGTGCTGTGGATGATGATCCAGTGCACAGCGCCTACACCATAGCTCCGGAATGGTGAGCCATGTCAGTGGTAGTGTGTACACTGTATGTCCGGTACACATGACTACTAAAGTCACTTATGTTGACGTAATAAAACGCATGACTTACATGTACATGTTGCACTTCGTAATAATTATTGTTGTGAATACATGCATGTATAAACACGTATAGGACACATTTGCTGGATGAGATTCAATATGAGGTGACCACCATCAAGAGAAGAAGTGAGTATAGTGTAGATGTATATACATGTACATGTGCATGTATGTAACAATTAAGGCATAATATATTATGTGCATGTATATGTACATGTATGTAGCAAGGCACCTTAGGAAAGCTTAAACTGGCCCGATTAGCGGAGGCATCCTCATTCTGGGGGAACTTTGAACTCTTTCATAATGTATTCATTGCTGGGACCTTGCATGATGGGAGTGTCCTTTGGGGTTCCACAGTGTATAGAGTAGTGACATTGATGCCTGTACTACATGTATGCAGTGCAAGAGCTGAGTCAGCTTCAGGACAAACACGCCACTCGTCCTGATGTCTTTGATGATGTGGAGGAAGAACAAGAGATAGAGATTCTCACTCAGGAAATCACACAGGTAGACATATTCAGCTCACCGACTAATACATAATATTATCTTAGCTCAGCTAGCAAACCACATCCACTTGTATGGCTATTGCCCCCCCCCCCCCCCCCCCCCCCCCAAAGAAAAAACACCCTAACTGTCTTATATACTGAGTTTTTTAGTGTCCAGGGCAAGCCCCTATACACTGCATTTCATGGGGTCAATGTACCACCTATACAAATGTATGCAATTTATATCCTAGGTAAGTGCCCATGCGGGCTAAAATGTTCACATGCCCATAGGCATTTACATGTAACCAGGACACTATGGTATGCACAAATAATATTATCGTAAATCCAGATGTTTACAAGAGCCAAGAGAGGTCTACAAACTATCAACGCAAAAAGCAAAGATGCTTCAGACCAAGAGAGGAAAGTGGCCAAGAACGTCACCACATCGCTGGCCATCTCTCTACAAGATCTCTCAGTCAACTTCAGAAAGTCTCAATCGTCTTACCTCAAGAGTGAGTTTAGCGGAAGATACATGTACAATGTATGTCCATGTACATAGTTACATATTATTCTCCCTCTTCCTGTCTCTCTGTCCCTCCCCCTCCCACCCCCCCTCCCTCTCTCCCTCCCTCTGTTTTCCATTCCCTGTATATATACAGTAATATCTAGCAACTTGAATTTTATGCCGTTATGCGTAATATCTAGGGATAGAGCACCACCCCCCCTCCCCCCTCCCCCCCCCCCCCCCCCCCCCAAAAAAAAGCTCTCTCCCTTTCCCCCTCTTCCGTCTTCCATTCCCTGTATATAGTAGCATGCATAACATGCTAGTATCACTCCTATGCCATTATGTGTAACGATGAAGCACAGAAACAACCATACCACCCACAGTCTTTCACTCCCTCTCTCCGCCTCCCGCTCCATGTATATACATGTATACGGTAACATCTACATGTACATATAACGACTTTTACTTGTGTATAGGGATGAAGCACAGGGAGGAGCGTGTTGTTGGTGGGGAGGTGAAACCCACAGCATCAGTGTTTGGAGAGGAAGAGGAGGAAGATCCACAGGTCCTCTACGACAAGGTCAGTTCATGTCACTCAACGCCCATTCTCTGCACCCCCTGTTACGTATATTATTATTTGCTTTAATGACAGGGGTTCACTCGGCAACAAATGTCGATGGTGGAGAACAGTGTGGCCATGATTGAGGAGAGAGAAAAGGAGATAACAGCTATTGTCCAGTCCATCTCAGAGATCAATGAAATGTATCGAGACCTAGCAACAATGGTCGTTGATCAGGTACGATAACTATTGTGTTTGCTACAGTCTACCCTGGCATGGACAATACTTAATGTTTTTGCTACATACTGCAACACTATATTAGGGTACGATACTGGATCGCATTGACTACAACATTGAGCAGACAGCCCACAAGGTCTCCAAGGGAGTAGAGGAACTGGAGAAAGCAGAGAAACACCAAAAGAGGTCCATCAAACTGATCGTCATTCTAGTGCTGGTTGTTCTCATTGCCCTGGCTATTATTGCACTCGTCATTTACCAAGTAGTCAAGCATACAATTTAGTTAACTGGTATAGTATTATCCAAGTCCAAGGTGCTTGCCTTTCTTTTTCTCAGTGAGGCTTGTTCATGTCTGGTGCACATCTTTCTTTTTGATGCTTAATTTATTGTTGTGTTGTCAAGTATAAAATATCAAATTATTGTATGGTGTTCTCAAGTAGCATGAAGGGGGTGGGGATTTGGGTTTGCATTCTTTTGTTCCCATAATTATAATATCAGAAAATTTTGTGGGGTCAATACTTTATAGCGGGAAACTATTAAAGGAGATGACTTTTGCAGATCAGAGCATTTCAAGGAGAAAATTTTCAAGGAATGTTAAGCAAATCTTATAGGTGGGTGTGGCATGCCTACAAGTAACTTTCACAGATATGGCTCTTGACTTGTATTCTCCCTTGAACCATAGATTGTTGTGCAGTATATATGTCTTTTGCATACCACAGAATACAGAAAGTTACTGCACTAGCGCTGAGCAGAGTAATCAATATCCTATTAGACACGTGAAATCAGACGTCACAACCACGCAAAGATGAATGTTTTAATCCTTTAAACTGGAAAAAATCTGAACAGCATTAAAATTAATTATAAGCAAACTGAAATCACTACAGAAAATTAATAAACAAAAGATGACAACTAATAGTTGGGTGTGTGAATGTTGAGGCTGGTTTCAATTTTACTTGCTAGTTCTCCCATTTCAATGTCATTGAGTACCCCCACCACCGTACCCCACGACGTAGGCTTCCTTCCTTTGCCGTCTAGCCACTCTTGAAAAATCTGGCAGTTGATTCTCTCTGCATTCTCATGGAGTTCTCTCTCCAGTGATCTGATGTATCCAAAGCTTTCGCGGAGAAGCTGTGCTCCAAGATTGTGGTACTTTGTTCCCACCTCCCGAGGTATGTTGATGTGACTGTCACCAGCACAAAAGTGAAGCAGCTCAGCCATCGTCGGAGATGAACCTACATGTACATACAGATATGTAAATTAATAATATTAAGATACACGTGGAATAAATCTACAAACGTGTATATACTTTAATTAGTTCTTAGATACATGTGAGATAAATCTAGAGGAGCAAACTTGATGGCTTAGAGGGCTTAGGATAATCATAATACAGCAAATTCTCATAAGTTTAATGGCAAAAAAATATGGCCTAGAAGTAACTTAGTTAAAAATTATACCTGATGTTTCCTCCAAAAGAATGTCTCCATCTAACCACAGCTGTTGATTTGATGAAAACTTGTCTCCCTCTCCCTCATCCGAAGTGCAGATCCAAAATCCATCTCCGATGGTAGCAGGATGAGGCTCTCCAGCTCCACAAGGACAGAGAAAGGCAAAAGATGGTGTCGAGTTCGTGTAGCCTAAGGTGACGTTAGCCTTCTGCAGCCCAGCTGTGATAGCACGTTTGATTATTGGGCAGACCTTGCATGCAGCTTCCTTTGAAACTTTCACGTGTACCTCAAACTGAAGCAAGGTGTCGATGAGTGTCACAGTGCAAGGTACTTTGACCCCACGAATGGTGAACTGGACGCAGTTGCGGTGGAGGCAAGTGGGAGTGACTGATCCAGCTGATGGCATCTTCAACTTCCACGGTCCCGGGAAGTGATTCTCTGGTGAAGTCAAGAAACAGAGAAGAGCACAGAAGATGCCACGACGTGGAGGGCCATCAGTGAAGTGGAGGACAAGTGGTGTGAGATGGTAGTCATGTGACAGGCGATACTTTGAGACATCAATACGGCCAAGCATTCGGAGAAGGCAAGGGACGAAAAATTTCCCCTCAGAATAGTTGGCAAAAATGAAGAGCTTTCGGCAGAAAATCACCAGGTTTTCAGGCATGAAGAGGCCAGGCACATAGTGCTTATCGAAATCCTTTTGAGAAAGAAATTCGACTGTGACAAGAGCATGATTGAAAAATTCTTGCCATGCCTTATCTCCACAGCGTTTTCTCAAATCGTGATGGACTTTCACAAGCTCAGAGACTTTGTCCAACAGCACCTGTGGGTTGGTGAAGACAAGGTCTGGAAGAATATCGGGATAGTAGAGGATCAGAGACAGCTCATCGAGGTACATTAGAGCTGCTTCTAGGGTGCTCTCGTCAAAGTGAAGCCTGCGAGCAACTTCAAGGCATTCATTCTTGTGGAGTAGTCCACGTTGAAGAACGTGAGTGATTTCATCCAGCACAATCTCTAGAGCCATCCATGGAAGAGGAATTCGCCTTGGTTTTGATCTGCGCACTCTATTCCGAACCACTTGTGCCATATCCTCTTCTTCTTGGCCAGGGCACCTTGCATTCATAGGGAAGAGGATGTCATTTGTGGCAGCCTGGTAGTAGACAATCTCGTCTTTGAAGGTGGGTAGAAGCATTTCTCGCAGTTTCTGATTTTTTGCTTCCCTGGATTCCTTGCACTCTCCCTCCTTGTCTTTATGAGTGCCAACGACCACAATCTGTGGAGCATCATCACCTTTATCTTTGCTGGAGCGATGAGAGTGGAGTGATCGAAGGCCTTGCTGGAGGAGCTGCTCAGTGGTCAGGTCGGATTCATAAGGAGTGCCCAAGGATTTTCCATTCTCGTAGTATTCGATCATTGGACGGCTAGAAAGCTCTTCCGATAGCTTAATGATAAACACGATCATAGACATCTTTTTCAAGAAGATGGGTAAGATCTCATGAAATTGAGGCTGCCCTCCACAATCAGTGATGAGGACCTTACGCAGGAAGGAGATTGGGTCTTCTAACTCGGAGCACTTATCAATCAGCTCAAACATCTTGTCAAGGACCTCCTGGATCACTTTGATCACTTTGGAATCGACAGAAGCAGTAGATGGTTGTGCTGCAATACTTGAGCGATCAGCACGCTGCTCACTGACTTGGACTGCAGATTGCTCGGCACCTGAACTTCGTGGACTTTGTACTTGTTCTCTGCCACTCTCCTCCTGGTTGCTACCTTCCTCACTGGTTGGATCTAGAGCTGGAGTTGCTGCTCCCTGTTTCAACACTTCGATGAGTTCCGGTCTGAGTCCCAATTTCGACAGCCATGCACAGATCTTCAATCTTTGTTCCGACGTGTATTTGAGCCATATCTCCTTTGACAACAGCATTTGAAAGATGGTTACGGGGCGGGTGGCTATGGGGGTACTGTGTCGAGCTTCGGGTATTTTTTCTCCTGCGACAATGCTCATAGTGCAGGTTTTGCCGACACCTGCACTTCCGTGGAACAACATTTTATCCACGGAAGCATCTACAAAGCCACTCTTCATTGAGACCTCAAAAAGACGCCGTGATTCACTGGTACCTAAAGATATACCATTATAACATTAAATTTTTTCACTTAACTATTGATCTTGATGCTATCACCATCTAGATCTCTTTAGAGCATATAAAACCCTTGGTGCTTCGCATATGGTATTATACAGCAGCACAAGCAGGCAACGACAGCACAGTGTTCAACATACATGTAGTAGCCTCATCTTCAACCCTTTATCAAAAATTCAACGTAAAGGGCTGGGGGCGAGGTTAATGTTATACGCGCACTGCAGCAGTGTTGTTCAAAGTTCAATGGCTCATGGTAATAACCCTAGTGTGTTGTATCTAACTCCGCACTACGGTGCCGACAATGTCCCTCATAGTAGCCGGACTGAAGTCTATATTATTACCATAGTTAATAGAATACAACGCATGATCCAATTTAACGCAATAAATTAGCATTAATTTTCACGAATTTCTCGTAACGATTATATATGGAGTGATTGACGACCTTTACCAGAAAAACGCGCGTTTTCAATGATGAGCCAGTTGTCTTATTGGATATATAGCCCCTGTTGTCAGCTTCATCCATCAAAAGCTTCACTCGCTAGGGAGCGAGGAAGGTGGCGACCAGCACAGCGCCAACGATTACTGTAACCTTACAGCGCATGCACAAATAATATGTACATAAGCTTACTATATCAGCACGCAACACACAACGTTCTATTTAATATACGTAAAGTCAGGTTAAGAAGCATAGAAACAGCAAATAATGCCAAAATTTATAAAGTAAGCAAGTCAGCGAAATCCACACAATACATGTGTTTGGAACAGAATAAGGAACCTTATGACACTGCACTTGTGGACTCGCAAACGAGTTATGTAGCCGCTAGCTTGATAATAGACAGACAGACAGATACAACGAATAATGTCACCCTCACGCATGCGCCGAGGGTTAATTAATGTCCTGGCTAGTCGTAAAAATCTTCTAAGCAAAAGTTTTAGCCACAAATTGCAAGCGCGGGGCCGATATGAACCATAGAGGCAATAGATGGGTAATAGACAGACATACAATGTACATGTACAGACACACACACCATCTCTGGTGAGAGTTACTGTACACGTACCTTAGGGTGACTATGGGTATTAACATTTGATATTTCTGTGGATTGGTCCAAGAATGTAAAATTTTATACCACTGTCATTAGCTACGCATTTTATAGAGCATTAAAATTTGTCGACCCTGATACCATTTCCATGTACAATGTAGAGCCAACACCAATACCCTTCTCCATGTGGGGATTGGGGGAGACTATAGATTCACTTGCTATTTAAAGCACAGCATGGATGAGGAAAGTTATGGCTGCATGCTATCAGTATCTTGATTATATATTCCATGTACATGCAGTATACCAATGCCATAGGTGAAAGGGGAGGATGTGTATAACACAAGCAAGTTATAGGGAGAATATCAACCACAATTTGGCCTATAGTTTCAATCAATCAGAGTCACTGTTTCAGAAACAGTAGTATTTCAGTACACCTTTGTATGAGCACACAGTGCCCCTGTACACACAATACATGCATGTATATGGTATTGAACATCGTTTATACAAGCAAGGAAGATGCATTAATAATTAGTGTCATTACATCACTATATTTATTACAAGAAGCCACCCGGTAACATACCGTATAGCCGGAAATATTGGCGGAAATTAAATTTGGTGGTTGAGCCCAAAATCACTATTGCAAGAATATTGGTGAATTTAAATTTGGCGGTTCGGTATGGGATCGCCATATGTACATATGTGAGTAGGAAATTTTGGCAGATTTTAATTTGGCGGTTGTAATATAGACCGCCAAACCGCCAAATTTAATTCCCCGCCAAATCTTCTGGCTATACGGTAGTCCTTACTCAAATCAAGAACTTATTAAGCCACATTAACCCTAATTAGTTTTCTATTATTAAAATGAAAGAATTAGGATTTTCATGTGTGTAGCAACTGACGACCTTCACCAGAAAATTGCACAAAACTTAAAATTGTTACATGTAATTCGGATGGTACATGTAGCTAGCTATACATGTAGACCTACTTACATGTAACTTAGTTGGTCAGGCATGACGTCCCCCCCCCCCCCCCCCCCCCCAAAGCAGTTCACTTATACATGTAGGGGATTCCTTGCCTGTGTAGCAGTATACATTGTTACCTGGCAATAGGTCAAAGTTCATTCCAGTTAATACTGTGCTTATTACCCCACGTGCATGTGCAAGGGGTAAAGCAATCGGTTTGTCTGTCGTCGTCGGCGGCACGAAAATCACCAGATCTCACGTTCTAGGCATCTGTGCGTGCTATAAGCACAACCAATCGGTAGATATCGGTGAAAAACTGGTTTGTATGTGCTTCGAATTGCTCAAAAAGGCTTACTAGTGCTACAAATCGTGCACTTCTGTTCAACATGCCTGTGGTTTATCGACCACACCCACTCTTGTAGCACAATAGTATGCTGATGCGACTGTGCATGCTCAAGCTCAGTGTTGGAAAGGGTCGTAAAGTCATAAAACAGCTATGCCACAGAGTGTTGCGCTACAGTGGCTACAGAGCGTGCGGGGTATGTGCTCTATAGAGCTCTGATGTTATTAAAAGTGAGCGCTATTCAGAACTTTGAGCCGAGTGCTAGCGAAATATAGCAGGTAAAGTTTTCAATTGTATCACGAAGGCAGACTCAAACATTAGTCCAGCAGCCGCTGGGTCTGCCGGAGCTGTTCCTATGCCCCTGGTGTAACTAGTCACTAATAGAGGCTCATCAAAAATGTTTGTCATGCACATTGAAAAGCAACTTCACTACTACTCAAGTCAGCAGCTAAAGCACTGGTTTAATGATGGTCCACTGCTTCAAGCCAAACAATGAGAAATGAAGAACAAGACATTTTTGAGACCGTCCATTATATTTAAAGATCGATTGCTTACTAACTTATACTGCAACAGTCACTATGGACGGCATTACGTGCGCCACACTGTGGACCAATCAGGTGGGATACATGTATATGTAATAACACATATAGCCCATATACACCCTCAGACTTCTCAGGCAACAGGATTGCTATGTTCTCAGCTACCCAGGAGACTGTGGTAAGCTCCAATAGACTCACCTTTGAGGTAATTCATCTGCAGCACCTCCAATGCTCCATGTTCCCGCCACTCATAAATCCCACCAGCCAATATCCTCCAGGAGGGGGCTGGGTGGTGATGGAGCCAATAGTCCCAGCAGGCTTGTTTGGCTTGGTCAGTGGTAGGGCTCTGACTCTTGAGCTCACGACGTTTGCTGAGAGGAATACCAATCCAATCAGCCACACTCTCCCACTGCCGGACATCTTTCATTATAGCAGTGACATTGTTGAGGGTTAGTGTTGGGTCTGTAAAGAGAGGAGAGTGTCCTGGAGGCAACATGCATGATTGCTCATGCATTCACAGATGGAAATATGAAAACAAATTTATGTGTACATATGTACATATGTACATATACACATACCAATGAAATTAAAATACGATAATATGTACATGTACATGCATTAGGACGTACCATAAATCGCGAATATTTCGTGTCTAAAATATTTCATGCGATAATTTTTCGCGTTAAATAATTTTCGGACAAACGACCCTGTACCGCATTGTCGTTAATATTGCGCATGTATTTTGTGTGTTTAATTTTCGCACAAGTCATGCTGTCTGAAACTGTTTTAACATCGAATTATTCGTGATTTACAGTAACTCTGTAAGACAAATGCAGTTATTATCACCTTTAGCCAAGAGTACATGTACAATCATATGGAGAGGAGAGTATCCATCTCCAGTATACAATGTACCTGCCTACCATAATACTCATGTAGAGATTGTTATACTATATACAACGAAAAATATTTTTCAGACGGTCATTTTTCTTATACATGTATAGTCAGTGTCATTACATGGGGGCATGGATACGCATCTTCGATCGCCCGGTTGCTATGAATGCGCGGCACGGGTGGAGAGAAAGTCCACAATACTAGGCTCAGGATTGGTAAGAACTTTAGGGGCAGGTGCACAAAGAAGAGTGGCCTTAAAGCCTCAGGCCATAGCTACAGCTAGAGACGCATTGTCGAACCATCAGCATGAAAGCGACATGCGTCAGTAGTCCGGTAGCGACATTCGAGCAGAGTGAGAACGTTGCCATTGCATACTTAGTTGGAGCCAGAGCAACTACTTGCTGTGAGGGGTGTGGCCTGTGCAATAATTGGTACAGGTTCAAAGTTCATGCCACTTCCATCTGCGCGTATGCTTGGTACTAGTGGACAATCTTCCACAGGCAGGATACTGTTTGTACATGTATTATGTCTCTATGTTTTGTGAGCATGTACTGATCATGCATACTAGCCACAGTATCCCATGATTGTGACATTAAACATACTTGTACCTTAGAAATAATATTATCATACTAATACATGCCTATCCTCAATAGGGGCTAGGCTTGTGATGTCCCCTTACCATAATCACGCAACACTGATTATACACGACACTGTGTACGCAATACACATTACATATGACACGTTGTACAATGTATGTGTGGCATGCCGATAATTAACCACACTCATACCAGGTGTTTGATGGATGTATCTCTTAGCAGTAGCTGAAGCACTCTCCTCCCCAAAGTAGAGAAGTCGACCAGAGAGCCACTTCCAAGAATCAAGAGCATAGAGAGAACACTGCAGCCACCAGCAAATCAGTTCATTCCTATACTCCTCATCATTGTCACACTGCTGCCGTAGCTTCCCCCACAAACTGAGTGGTACATCGAGGAAGTCCCCCAGCCGCCACACTTCCACTGTCTCCAGCACTGCTGCTAGATTGCTGTGAGTGAGGCTGGAGTCTGAGAGGGGAAGGAATGGATATACATGTGCCATTGAAACAGCCACTCTCACAATATCATTATCAGTAGTGGTAGTGAGCATGTGTATGTGTGCTTATGTATTTTTGACTTTAGTATGGATCATTCCGCATACTTAATACTAAGAATTTGGAAATTTTCGTTATAACTTGTCATACTCAAAAGTGCATGGCTGCAAATGCATACACAATATTAATGTGAGGTCATTCCTATACAATAATATCATAAAATGGATGTTTCATAAGCATGAAATTCCCATACATGTATTATGTATCTGTGGTACATGTACACATTGTACATGTAATACATACATGTATGCCAAGTAAAGTCTAACACTGTACAACTATAAATTTTCACCAATAGTGTCTCTTTTTAAATTTTGCCACCTATTCTCACTGGCGAATCCTTACTCTATGATGTTTGTACATGTATTGATCTACATCTACCAACATGTACACGTGTACATGTAGCAGTAATTGGGATGCATGAGGTGTGTGGTTAGTGCTCCCAACATACCAGTCAGCTCCTCACTGTAGTGATAGAGTGTAATAGCATGATCATGGTTCAACTGCTTTTCAAGTTGCTGTATAATTCTTCTCCATGATGCGAATGGATCTCTGAGGATCCAGTATCTGATCACTGCTACTTCACGTTCCTCACCACTGCGATACGCTCCCTCAATTTCACTGAGCTTGGAGTCTGGAATGAATAGCATCTCACCAACCTCACGCCAGGGTATTCCATGTAGTGCCTTTCTGACATTATCAACAGTCAGACCTGCAATGTACAACAAGGTGACATTAACACACACGCACATGATTATTATGATGAAGAACCACAAGTATAGACCGAGTCAGACAAGTGAAATGATAATACTAGTGACATGCAGGGCCTGTTTGGGGCGAGCCTGAGCTGAGAAAGGTTCTGTCGGACTTGATATAGATCTATGGACTGGAGTAGAGACTGAAGCCATAGATCGTGAAGACCATGGACAATGAATCCAAGCATGACAGTCATAGTTGCTGTGCACCTACCTGATAGTCCTCTCCACATAGTGTCTATTCTATGTCAACAGTCAAATTATAACTGTGTTTTTAATAGTCTGGCAGGACAGCTGCATAGATGCCAGGCTCACAATTGCACAGCTCGGTGAGCAGCACGTCTATCCTACCTCTATCGCCTTCTATAGCCACTCCTCGTGCGGTTGAGCTGACTGTGCTGAAGACAATTTGTCTCCCTCCAGCATTCTTTGCAGCCTTCTTTGTCTCTGGTTTACACTTGGCTCAGCCAGGGTCCCTGGTTCAGCGTTCATGGCAAGTTGCAATAGCAATTTCATGCTGCACGAGTGTAAATCTGTAATTGGCTAAACTAGAACAGCGTACATACGGCCCGTGGGCTCATGAAGGCATAAGAATGCGCAATAGAATATTTCACGCTTATGTCCATAGAGCCATGCTGGGCATATATTTTGCGTGACCGACGTACCATAATAATAATATATATACAATTCACACATACATGTACCGTTTATGTGGGGCTCGCTTAGGTTTGTCCCAATCATGTCCAATATCAGGGATCTGACGACCTCATGACCTTTGCACTAGCCCTTGCACTTAACACACCCACACCTTCATTAGTCAACATGGCAACCTTCTCTTGGGAAATTTCACTTCAAACTTAAACCATCCAAGCTTGCCATTTCTAGGTCACACCAGCACAAGGAATTAGGTCATAGGGCAAGTATAATACAATAGTATCCGGTACCTAAGCACAAGGTTACTATAGATGCCTAGATTGGGCATTCTTTGTATTAATAATACTAGGGTGATGTAAATCATTGAGGGGGCGAGCCTTCGCTCATATTTTTTTAAATAGTAGAGGGGGGATATTGGGATGCCCCTCTAGTACAAGCAGCTATCTGTTGCTCAGCTGACAAGATAGACTGACTCAGTGAGTCAGTCTATCTTGTCACTATGAAGACCAAGGGATGAGGAGCATGCATGATTCATCCCCAGTACGTCGGGAGTTTTGCCACTGAGGCTACTCTGACTACTACATGTATGTGGCTACAGAATTGTACAGCTAGCTAGTGCTTTTCTACACCCTTGCAGAGTCAAAGTGCTGAGTACTGCAACCACTAGTTGTAGCTGGGTGCAACTAGTGGGGCTTCCGTTTTGTCAACAGAACGCCCCCGCACGTAATTTTTACCTCAGAGTGCAGGTGCGCAATTTTTTTTTTGAATTTTGACCGTGCAGTGGAGCAAACCTAGCCTCGCGCCAGCGCGGGAGAGCCTGGCGCGAGGATAGAGCAAACCAGAGTGCAAGATGTCTATAGAGAGTGCGCGATCTAAGGCCTATTCTAGCGATTTGAGGTGGCGCATGGTTTACATGTATCAACGATGTGTGCTGGGGCTTTCCTACGCGAAAGTGGCACAGCAGCTAAATGTTGACCCTACAACAGTGAGTAGGACAGTGCAATTGTTTGAGGAAACAGGAACTGTTTGCAGTATCCAAGGATATCATGAGAATACATGCAAGAAGTTAAGTACAGTGGATGAATTTACCATCATGGAGGCTATTGTAGACAACCCTTCCATGTGTCTCCATGAACTGCAACATCTTGTACTTCAAACAACTGGCACTGTAATATCTGTATCAGCTATTTGTAAATTCCTGCAAATATAGAAATTTTCCCGAAAGAGGCTAACCTACAGAGCACTCCAAAGGAGTGAGGAGCTTAGGGCACAGTATTATGTCTGAAATGTCACTGTATGAACCACAGACACTGGTTTTTGTAGATGAAACCGGCTCAGACAAGCGTTGTGCACTTCGCCGATATGGATATGCTCTGAAGGGAATGCGAGCTGTTTCAGATAGATTACTTATTAAAGGAAAACAATACTCAACAATAGCTGGTATGAGCATGGATGGAATGCTAGATGTTCATATTACGACAGAAAGTGTGGATGGGGACATGTCTTGTGATTATGTTGAATGGTGCCTCCTCCCCTACTTAATGCCCTTTAATTGTACCAATCCAAGAAGTGTAGTAGTCATGGATAATGCTAGTATCCATCATGTGGACAAAGTTGTGGCCCTCATTGAAGAAGTTGGAGCTATAGTTATCTATCTCCCACCATACTCCCCCGACATCATGCCAATTGAGGAGTGTTTTTCAAAAGTTAAAGCCTATCTAAGAGCTAATGATCCACTCATTCAAGTTCTTGAGGGTTCAGAAATTGAGGATGCTATACTTTCAGCTTTTGCTAGTGTTACACCAAGTGACTGTTATGGATGGGTCAAAGATTGTGGATACATACACAGAGACTAAACATTTTATTATCATTATTATTTGTGTGTTACTGTCGAATTTAGATAGCATTTTCCATTTCATTTATTGAGTTCACGGATGTTTTTCAAGGCATAAGCTTTTTGCTCTTCAAATTCTTCGGGTGTAAGCACTCCTGATTGCTGAAGCGCCCTCAGCCTCTCCAATTGCTCCAAGTATAGCCCCGAAACACGAGCGCGTTTCCCAGGAGATACTGGTCCAGGCGCCGAAACAGGATTGTTTCCTGTAATCGCACTCACGACGACGTTTGCACAATTGGTCAAGGCCTCATTTAATGCAGATTCACGTTTAGCTGGTGGTTTCTTAGTACCACCATTGAAAAGTGGGTATGGTGGCGCCTCGTCTAAGCTGGAATGTTGCCCATTATGCTTCATTCTTGCCCACATTCGGTACTGCGGCGCATTGTAGTCCTCTCCATGCTTTTTTCAGATGAAGGGCCCTCACACCATAATGTTATTTCGGCCTTATTGCTAAATGTTTTATACATTGCCTCAAGATCTTTGTTGTCTTCAATCCAGCGTTTGGCATTGGTACGCTTCTCAAGATATCCACACTTTAATTCAGATAGCGTAGGAAGCTTGTCTTCAAATGTTGCTATTAAATTCTGTTTCAGTTGTTTAGCAGATGTAAATTTTGTATGAATATCATGCCAAACCTTTGTAACGAATTGTGTTTTGCAATCGGGATCAATAATTCGTACAACATAGCTGATGGTGTGCTCGGACAAGTCTAGTGTGGCTGAATCTATCTCCTACAATAGGGATATATGCAGCATGGATGAATACAACCCTTTATTAATGACTACCAAATTTTAGTTAGCTACATGTACATGTACATGTATACAAACATGTAAAAAGATGAGCCCATAGAGTATTCAAAGATTAAGCTAAACTTGAAATGACTCACCTCTGTGTGAATCCTTGACTGGGGTACAAGTGTTTGGGGCTGTCGAGGGTTGGGATCATCATGGATCTGCAAGGGAGAATAATGGGCTATTCCAGTTAATAAAGATACACCCCTGTTGAGGAATGATAATTACATCCTGAGGGGGTAGCTTGACTTGATGAAGTCTTGAGGGGTGTTGAGGCTATTTTAATGATGTTCTGGGGGTAAAATGGTGCATTTTAACGATGACTTGGGGGTCACTGCCTCCATTTTAATTACGTCTTCTGGGGGAAATTTATCTGATTACTTGTCTTCAGGGGAACTGGAAAAGTGTTCCTCAACAGGGGTGTATTCTTATTAACTGTACTGGCCCAATTTCAAATAATGCCCACCATGCACCACATGGTCTAGCTAGAACTTGATGATGATTCACAACTAACAGGCAAAAAACTTACTTGTACATATGGAGATGGTTGTACAGTTGATAGCCGGGAGGTAGAAGGCAGAGTGTAGGATGGCACGCGAAGTTTGGAGGCGCTGGGGCAAGTCTTGGGCCAGAAATGGACAGCTGCGGCTGAAAATGGCGCCACTGAACGTCAAAACTGTTAGATGCATCTTCCAAATCGTAGTATGGGTCAGAATAGTACCTTGATATCTCGCTAACTAGCTAAAGTTCAGACACTGCAAATAATGGCTACCACATTGAATGATACACACTGTACTGAGCGCGCGCGAGCATACCCGCGCAAGCGCAATGTAATAATCGATTACGCAATACGCAATAATTAAATCAGTGCACCATGTGCTGAGCAAGCGTGAGCTTGAGCGTGTACTAATGTAAACTGATACTCTATATATTGTGGTTACAGCGCCTAGCGTTGTAGACCTGCAAAGGAAGCACTGTAGTCCTTGCACCCAGACTATAGGCCTAGCCTTCAATTTTGCTGTAGATACTTGTACTGATGCCTTACCTTTTCTTGTTTTCTAGCCGTCTACTCGAATGGTTGCGAGCTGCATCTTTTGGTGAGCTACATTTAGAGTTAGCGCGGCCAACGTTGACGATCTTTACCGCAATGATTACGCGCATGTGCTATGAGCTAGCGAGCAAGTGTTTGACGTATCGCTACATACATACAAACATACATAAGTACAGCGTTTTTCTCGTAGTACTGCCGGCTCGCCCCAATTATATATTGTGTTAATACACAGAATATATTCTTTACTCGAATTAAAAAATGCTTCCGGTGCATTTATTAGGCACCTTAACTATGTTATGCACATGTACTGCATTGATCTACAGTACATGTACATACTAGGATACAGGGTTTCATTACCCCGCGCGCATGCGCAAGGGGTATTATAAAGTAATCGGTCGTGTCGTTGTTGTTGTCGTTGTCGTTGTCGTTAGCACAAAAATCGCCATATCTCGAGAAGTAGGCGTCTAAGCGACTCGTAAGCACAACGAATCAATCGAATTCGGCGAAAAACTGGCTTCAGTGAGTGTCAAATCGAGGGATACGGTCCACGAGCGTCACAAATAATGCCTTTTTGTTGGCCACCGTAGCCACGCCTATCGACAGTGCCCATCAATGCATATGCATGCCCATTGTGCTTTCTGCTCATGTGCATAACTAACAAGCGTATGACTGGTAAAGATCGTCGATGTTCTAAATAATGCTCGTGACTTCTATATTATTATAGTGACTGAAATCTGAAGCCCCATGGAACTAATCACTATGTAAGATAATATAGGTACAAGTTCATAACTTCCTAGTCTGGGTGCAGAGAGCGCTGTTTTAGCTACGTGTTTCCGGGACAACTAAGCAGCATCATAATTTTCCACTTATAGCTAGCTATTTCTCTCAAGTTCACTGACAAAATTATAGCCATGCACCGAAAGTAAATCTTTAGATTGCGCAATGTGCGCGCGGGGTATGTGCTCTACAGAGCTCTAGTTTAGGATTTTCATCAAGGGGGGGGGGGGCAAACGCGAAAATTACAGAGTAAAGGGGGGCAAGGATTGTACTACTAGTGTTTTTTATCAGCCAAGAATAACATAGTGCTCATTAACTAGGGGGATCTGGGGGTACGCTCCCCCAGGAAAATTTTACCGTGGCATTTTTAACTGCTGATACTGTTTCTGGTGGTTTCTGAGACCTGTTTTGTCAGTGATACCTACTGGTTCCCCTACAGTATGTTTCCTCCTGCGCGGAGCGTGAAGCTGAAAATAATTTGTGTTGAAAAGGAGCAAAAAAGTGCCCATTTCGATATTTTTCGCCATTCAAACTTTTTATATTACGTATATGGTTTGTGGCAATTCTCAAGGGGGAGGGGGCAGCCAGCTTCCAAGGGGGGGCGAGTGCCCCCTCTAAATGAAACCCTGCGGATACATGTACATGTAGGTGCATTTACGCCACAACTATTACTCAGCCAAGTCTCACCTGGTTTGAATCTTTTCTTGATTTCTTGTTCTATTCTTTGTCTTTCTTGTCTGGACAGCTTCATGAGGTATCCATTCTCACTATAGTAGCCTGATCTTTTGGCGCCGAGGGCAGGGGCAGCAGTGGCAGCAAGGCTCAGGCTAGCCGCCCCCCTAGAGCTGCCGGGGGAGGAGATAACTCGATATTCTCGAGTTGCTGGTTGTTCTCGTTGAAGCAACAAGTCCTGCTCTGTGTCCATACTCCCTCCACGTTGGTCACCAGCTGGCCTCTCTGCCATATCACCAATCAACGCCGTCAGCTAACTCCTTTAACTGCTTTGTTCCTTAGTACGCCATGTTCGTTTGTGCATTCTGTATTCTGCAGGGAGTGTCAGCCTCTACTTTTGCAGCCCCACCCCTCTTATGGAAGAGGCGGGGCTTGTTTCCTAATTGGAGCTCACCTACAAACTATGGAGCAGATCTCAAGTTCTGTAGCACTTGACGAGAATTGTCTCTCGCCAGGCAGTGACCAAGAACTGCTGCTAGTGAATCGTGCCGATATCCTGATAGAACAAGTCATGGAAATTCTGCTGACGTGAGATCATCATCAGAGGAGGAAGCAGCCAACACTGTGGGGACTCTGACAACCATCCACAGCGCTAGCAGCGGCGGCACTGCAGCAGAGAGGCAGAGCAAAGTAACTCTAAAAAGAGAAATTACTGCCTTCTCTGGAGTATATGTAGTCATCAATCAGTTTATGGGCTCAGGCATCTTCATCACCCAGTCCGGTATCTTGAACTACGCTGGGTCATTTGGAGCGAGGCTTGGTTTGCTGGGTGTTTGGAGGGACAGTGGCTCTGGCTGGGGCAATGTGCTACCTTGAGCTGGGCCTGCTGGTGAGAAAGACGGGAGGAGAGTATGCCATCTTGCTGGAAGCGTACTCCTTTCGAAAGAAGAACCGCTGGGTTGAGATGCTTGGATCTCTGGTCTCGTTTCTCTACACCTGGACGAATGTTCTCTTGCTGAGAGGTGTGGCAGTGTCCATCATCACGATGACCTGTGCCAGGTACTTGACTCGCCCCTTCTTCATTGGCTGTGAGGTCCCAGAGGCTGCAGTCAAGCTCATTGCTCTCGCTATCATGCGTAAGTTGGCTGTATTGGGCGTGGAAGGCTGGTAATGGGCTATAGATTTAGTTGGTTTACTTTCTTACTCGTCAATGCATAAACTTGTATTTTTGATGCTTGGATAATTATTATTAACAACACTCTACTTCTTTCATGTCCATGCAGTGATCCTAATTCTAGTGAATATCTATGGCATCAAGCTGACTGTTCAAGTAACGATGCTCTTCTCTGGTCTCAAGCTTCTGGCCATTGCCTTCATTGTGGCTGTGGGTGTCATCACGGTTGGTATTCGTCAGAGTGTCCCAGAGAGACTCCACCAGCCGTTTCAACCGCTAGAGTGTCATGAGCCTTCTGTCTCATCAGTGGCTCTGGCTCTCTATGGAGTGCTGTGGGCTTATGATGCATGGTGAGTGAGTGTGTGTGTGTGTGTGTTTGATCCTTTGAAGGACACCGCTATCATCACTTGCGTGATGGGCGTGTGTATGTGTTTGTGTGTGAGTGTATAAATATTTCCACAACTAATTTTTAGGAATATTATGAACTATGCTGTTGAAGAGGCCAAGAATATTGAAAGGTATACCTTTAGCTTTATGCGAGCCACTAAATCTCATGTTCATAAGAAGTACAATGTGTGTAATTTTCCTGTTTTTGCTCTGTATACTTCAAGGACTCTGTCTGTCTCTCTGTTGGTTGGTGTGCCTGTAGTGTGTCTGCTATCTCCTGGTCAACACTGCTTTCTTCATAGTGCTGCCCTATGAGGAGATCTTAGCAGCTGAGGCAGTGGCACTGGTGAGATCACTATTTTAATTCATAAGTGATGGTATAGCTCTTTGTATTAAACTATGCTACTGTCCTGTCTAATGAATGGCTGGCTAGCAATGGAACAATAGCTTACATGTACATGTACCTTTTCTAACCGTGATCAGAGCTGACCTGTTAATATTCAGCTGATATCTACTGTAAGGTGACAACTTTAGCATGAGTCGGGTGCTGGTCGTCTTCGAAATTCATACGTTGTACCCCATAACATTAGAGTTCATGAAACTCTTGAACACATTAAAAATGGCTCATTTTGATGGATTCTTTCAATGACATATGAATATATATATATATAATTATAACTTTAATGCATGTGATGTGCTCCTGGTGATAATTATGTCTCACTTGCAGCCCTTTGGTGCGGCTACATTGGGAAAAGCAGGTCTTGTTGTGATCCCAATATTGGTATCCTTCTCCACGTTTGGTGCTGCATGGTAGCATCTACATCACCTCACGACTGATATTCGGAGCTGCTCGAGACAATCTGCTCCCAGACTTCTTCAGGGGACTGCACGTTAAGCGAAGGACACCCATTCCCGCCCTCATCTTATTGGTGAGAACCACATGACTGATTTTGACAGCTTTAGTTTAGCCATCAAGTCTTTAAAAAATGAAGAAAAGCTAACAAATTATTACCTTTATTTTAGTTAGAAAATGCATTATTAAGCCTGTTTTGGCCAGTTGGACCTTCTGTATAATATAGGAGAGGTGGAGTGGCCATTATAGCCTGAGTACAATGACAATGACATGCACTCTCCATTACACATGCCAGGGTGTGTTGTCTACGGTTATGATCAGTGCTGGTAGGATAGCGGACCTCATCAAGACATACTCAGTTGCCTCCTTCTTCTTCCACCTCCTGGTCATCATTGCTCTGTTCATCATGAGAGTTACACACACGCCAGTCAACCAAGGTTCTTTAAGGTATGCATCATAATATTATAGCTACATCATGTGTATTATAAGGCTTGTACTGTACAGCCAAAATTTTTATCCCTGACAGCAATTTCGTGACTGTGAATAATTGGGCCATATAACATGCACATCCCCATGAAATTTAGTGTGTCTGGTATCAAGACTATTACACCCTTGCTGCCTATATAGAGTAATCAAGATGCCTGCATAGCCAGAAAATTAGGAATTAAATTTGGTGGTTTGGCTGTCAGTCTACTGTATATGCACAGCCTCAAAGTGAGCTACATGTATGTGTTTATATGCATGCAGGGCTACTTCATCATTCCTGTCGCTATCTTTGTGTCAATTTCGTCCATTGTGGTGATTATTCTTCCCATCGTTCAAGAGCCCGCCCCTGCCCTGATTGCTGTGGGCACCACTCTGCTGGGACTATTGAAGAATACTGTAAGATCACGATACTAGTGCATGCATACTTTAGTGGGATATAACGGAGCACAATTTGCAGAAATAACCTATCATGCCTATAGCTTTCGTGTTCTAAAATAATTTTGTTTCGTAGTTAAAATTTTATCATAAGGACTAGTTATGCCTTTATACAATATACTGTACTATCGACAAAACGCCATGAGAAACCATCAGTCAGACTCAGAGGAAGTTCGATGGGTGAGTGTTTGTGTGTGTGTGTGTGTGTTTGGAGGAATAAGATGTGAGGCATGAGGGTGAGTAGGTCTCTTGTCAGCTGTCCGTAGAATACGTATGTGTGTGTGTCTGTGTGTGTGTGAGAGAGACAGAGAGATGTACATGTAGAGACTAAAGAGAAGGGGAGGAGAGAAAACTACAGACAGTGATGGTCATTGGAGTGGAAGCTCTATCCCACACTCCTCTGTTGTTTCTGATCAAAACTGTACTGTACCTCTACTCAAATCTTAGCGATTGGCCTTGTTGTGTGTCATGTGCTAGTCTAGCTTATAAATCCTGTTGTCATGATCAAGACTAGTAGTCAGTCACATGTACATGTACATTGATCTTGGTTTGATTCATGGTGGCCCATGTCAAATAGTGAGAACATTCTATGTATACATGTAGACAAGCTTATGAATTACACAGCAGTGTAACTCATGATCAATGATGTTCCAATATTGCTGTAACCAAAAAAAACCGTGTATGTAAATATTTTTTCCCTTGCTTAATTCCTGATTACATGTGTATAGAAAACTATTGTACATGTATGTACACGTAGTAATTTCTGATAAACTTCGTTTTCTTATTCTTTTCCCATGAATCACGCATACACTAAGCATGCATGCAAGGCTCACTTAACTTTTAGCCCCCTGGTTCATATGCCTAATAATTTCTCTTTGGTCACAGCGTACCTCTGAGAGTGGCCATGGGCGTGGCCAGCCGTTATGCCCCTCCCCCCTCCTCCTCAATCCCAGCCCTAACCCCTGCTCATCATCATCATCAACTGTCAATCATCACTCCAGTTCATCCGTCACCGTAAGTCGAAGCACTCATTCATCATCATCACTGCACGATAAGTTCGAAGCCCCCCACCAATCAGTCGAATACATCAATTCAATAAAAGTCACCTATACCAGTCAGCGTCACTCGTCAAGCGCATCTTCTGAAGGTGCCGGAAAACGAAGCGAAAGTTTCAAGCGACTCATAACGCCAAGAATCACAGACAAAAGATCTAGGACACCACCGAGTCAAGGAGATCGGACAGAATCAAAGTTATCATCAACACGTACGCCAAAAAATGGAGAAATTGAAATCATTGAACTAGGAAAGATCGAAACGGAAGAATCCCAACATACATGTTATACTATAAAGGAGGAAAACCCTGTAATAATTGAAGACCGGCCTAAAAAGAAGTCAAGAAGGCACGAAAGCGGCGAGATCGAATTGCTTAAGGACGATCTTCGGGTGGTGGTGTTCCACCCAGACCAACAGCAGCTAATGGTGCGTGGGGAAGTGCATTGAATTGAAGTTTGTGTGTGCGCTGAGCAGCGTACACGTCACAGGTCAGGCTGGGATTGAGGGGGAATTCCCTATTAACATTTGGAATTCCTAGTATGGCAAAACACGGTTGTAAAGTAAATTAATTGATAACCACGTCAATTTCCTGTTTCAAATTTGTAACAAATTACGTCCAAATACAGTCACGCATTAGATAGCTACATGTACACATGAACATGGACTTGATGGTTTATGTAACAATGTTACATAGATTGCGTAATTCTCTCTGCAGCAGTGTACCGTAATTGTTACATGTACATGTACATTGTTTACTCACAAATATAATACTTTCATGACACACTCACACACACATAATCTAGCATGCTGGTTCGGACACGATAGCTCTTGTTCCAACTCGAGGTGCTGTGGATGATGATCCAGTGCACAGCGCCTACACCATAGCTCCGGAATGGTGAGCCACATCAATGGTAGTGTGTACACTGTATGTCCGGTACACATGACTACTAAAGTCACTTATGTTGACGTAATAAAACGCATGACTTGCACGTCGTAATAATTATTGTTATGAATTAATACATGCATGTATAAACACATGTAGGACACATTTGCTGGATGAGATTCAATATGAGGTGACCACCATCAAGAGAAGAAGTGAGTGTAGTGTAGATGTATATACATGTACATGTGCATGTATGTAACAATTAAGGCATAATATATGTGCATGTATATGTACATGTATGTAGCAAGGCACCTTAGGAAAGCTTAAACTGGCCCGATTATTCTGGGGGAACTTTGAACTCTTTCATAATGTATATATTGCTGGGACCTTGCATGATGGGAGTGTCCTTTGGGGTTCCACAGTGTATAGAGTAGTGACATTGATGCCTGTACTACATGTATGCAGTGCAAGAGCTGAGTCAGCTTCAGGACAAACACGCCACTCGTCCCGATGTCTTTGATGATGTGGAGGAAGAACAAGAGATAGAGATTCTCACTCAGGAAATCACACAGGTAGACATCTTCAGCTCACCGACTAATACATGTACTCTGGCTACAATAATATTATCTTAGCTCAGCTAGCAAACCACATCCACTTGTATGGCTATTGCAAACCCCCCCCCCCCCCCCCCCCCCCCCCCCCCCCCAAAGAGAAAACACCCTAACTGTCTTATATACTGAGTTTTTTAGTGTCCAGGGTAAGCCCCTATACACTGCATTTCATGGGGTCAATGTACCACCTATACAAATGTATGCAATTTATATCCTACATGTAGGTAAGTGCCAATGCGGGCTAAAATGTTCACTTGGCCACAGGCATTTATATGTAATCAGGACACTATGGTATGCACAAATAATATTATCGTAAATCCAGATGTTTACAAGAGCCAAGAGAGGTCTACAAACTATCAACGCAAAAAGCAAAGATGCTTCAGACCAAGAGAGGAAAGTTGCCAAGAACGTCACCACATCGCTGGCCATCTCTCTACAAGATCTCTCAGTCAACTTCAGAAAGTCTCAATCGTCTTACCTCAAGAGTGAGTTTAGCGGAAGATACATGTACAATGTATGTCCATGTACATGTACATAGTTACATATTATTCTCCCTCTTCCTGTCTCTCTGTCCCTCCCCCTCCCACCCCCCCTCCCTCTCTCCCTCCCTCTGTTTTCCATTCCCTGTATATATACACTAATATCTAGCAACTTGAATTTTATGCCGTTATGCGTAATATCTAGGGATAGAGCACCACCCCCCCCCCCCCCCAAAAAAAGCTCTCTCTCCCTTTCCCCCTCTTTCGTCTTCATTCCCTGTATATAGTAGCATGCATAACATGCTAGTATCACTCTTATGCCATTATGTATAACGATGAAGCACAGAAACAACCATACCACCCATAGTCTTTCACTCCCTCTCTCCCCCTCCCGCTCCATGTATATACATGTATACGGTAACATCTACATGTATATATAACGACTTTTACTTATGTATAGGGATGAAGCACAGGGAGGAGCGTGTGGTTGGTGGTGAGGTGAAACCCACAGCATCAGTGTTTGGAGAGGAAGAGGAGGAAGATCCACAAGTCCTCTACGACAAGGTCAGTTCATGACACTCAACACCCATTCCCTGCACCCCCTATTACGTATATTATTATTTGCTTTAATGACAGGGGTTCACTCGGCAACAAATGTCGATGGTGGAGAACAGTGTAGCCATGATAGAGGAGAGAGAAAAGGAGATAACAGCTATTGTCCAGTCCATCTCAGAGATCAATGAAATGTATCGAGACCTAGCAACAATGGTCGTTGATCAGGTACGATAACTATTATGCTCGCTACAGTATACCCTGGACAATACTTAATTTTTATGTTACATACTGCAACACTATATTAGGGTACAATACTGGATCGCATTGACTACAACATCGAGCAGACAGCCCACAAGGTCTCCAAGGGAGTAGAGGAGCTGGAGAAAGCAGAGAAACACCAAAAGAGGTCCATCAAACTTATTGTCATTCTAGTGCTGGTTGTTCTCATTGCCCTGGCTATAGTCGCACTCGTCATTTACCAAGTAGTCAAGCATACAATTTAGTTAACTGGTATAGTATTATCCAAGTCCAAGGTGCTTGCCTTTCTTTTTCTCAGTGAGGCGTGTTCATGTCTGGTGCACATCTTTCTTTTTGATGCTTAATTTATTGTTGTGTTGTCAAGTATCGTGTCAAAATCATTGTATGGTGTTCTCAAGCAGCATGAAGGGGGTGGGGATTTGGGTTCGCATCCTTTTATTCCCATAATTATAATATCAGAAAATTTTGTGGGGCCAATACTGTATAGCGGGAAACTATTGAGAGAGATAACTTTTGCAGATCAGAGCATTTCAAGGAAGAATTTTTCAAGGAATGTTGAATCTTATAGGTGGATGTGGCATGCCTAAAAGTAATTCACAGATTCACAGAATGGCTCTTGACTTATAATTATTCTCTCTTGTATGAACTGTAACTGTTATGTGGTATGTCTTTTGCATACCACAGAATACAGAAAGTTACTGCGCTAGCGCTGAGCAGAGTAATCAACATCCTATTAGACACGTGAAATCAGACGTCACAACCACACAAAGATGAACATTTTAATCCTTAAAACTGGGGAAAATTTCAACAGCATTAAAATTAATAAGCAAACATAAATAAACAAAAGATGACAACTATTAGTCGCGTGTATGAATGTTGAGGCTGGTTTCAATTTTACTTGCTAGTTCTCCCATTTCAATGTCATTGAGTACCCCCACCACCGTACCCCATGACGTAGGCTTCCTTCCTTTGCCGTCTAGCCACTCTTGAAAAATTTGGCAGTTGATTCTCTCTGCATTCTCATGGAGTTCTCTCTCCAGTGATCTGATGTATCCAAAGCTTTCGTGGAGAAGCTGTACTCCAAGATTGTGGTACTTTGTTCCCACCTCCCGAGGTATGTTGATGTGACTGTCACCAGCACGAAAGCGAAGCAGCTCAGCCATCGTCGGAGATGAACCTACATGTACATATACAGAATCTGATGCGTAAATATATTTTAAGACACACGGGATAGCTAAATCTGGAGGATGGCTTATATAAAGGGCTTGGAATAATCACTACACATCCAATTCTCATTAGTTTAATGGCAGTATAAAACCAAAAAATATGACCTAGAAGTAACTCAGTTAAAAATCATACCTGATTTTTCCTCCAAAAGAACGTCTCCATCTAACCACAGCTGCTGGTTTGGTGAAAACTCGTCTCCCTCTTCCTGATCAGAAGTGCAGATCCAAAATCCATCTCCAATGGTAGCAGGATGAGGCTCTCCAGCTCCACAAGGACAGAGAAAGGCAAAAGATGGTGTTGAGTTTGTGTAGCCTAAAGCGACGTTAGCCTTCTGCAGCCCAGCAGTGATAGCACGTTTGATTGTCGGGCAGACCTTGCATGCAGCTTGCTTTGAAACTTTCACGTGTACCTCAAACTGAAGCAAGGTGTCGATGAGTGTCACACTGCAAGGTACTTTGACCCCACAAATGGTGAACTGGACACAGTTGCGGTGGAGGCAAGTGGGAGTGACTGATCCAGCTGACGGCATCTTCAACTTCCATGGTCCTGGGAAGTGGTTCTCTGGTGAAGTCAAGAAACAGAGAAGAGCACAGAAGATGCCACGACGTGGAGGGCCATCAGTGAAGTGGAGGACAAGTGGTGTGAGATGGTAGTCATGTGACAGGCGATACTTTGACACATCATCACGGCCAAGCATTCGAAGAAGGCAAGGGACGAAAAATTTTCCTTCAGAATAGTTGGCAAAAATGAAGAGCTTTCGACAGAAAACCACCAGGTGTTTTGGCATAAAGAGGCGAGGCACATAGTGCTTATCGAAATCCTTTTGCGAAAGAAATTCGACGGTGATGAGAGCATGACTGAAGAACTCTTTCCATGCCTTATCTCCAGCAGTGCGCTTTCTCAAATCGTGATGGACTTTTACTAGCTCCGAGACTTTGTCCAAAAGCACCTGTGGGTTGGTGAAGACAAGGTCTGGAAGAATATCGGGATAGTAGAGGATCAGAGACAGCTCATCAAGGTACATTAGAGCTGCTTCTAGGGTGCTCTCATCAAAGTGAAGCCTGCGAGCAACTTCAAGGCATTCATTCTTGTGGAGTAGTCCACGCTGAAGAACGTGAGTGATTTCATCCAGCACAATCTCTAGAGCCATCCATGGAAGAGGAATTCGCCTTGGTTTTGATCTGCGCACTCTGTTCCGAACCACTTGTGCCATATCCTCTTCTTCTTGGCCAGGGCACCTTGCATTCATAGGGAAGAGGATATCCTCAGTATCTACCTGGTAGTAGATGATCTCATCTTTGAAGGCGGGTAGAAGCATTTCTCGCAGCTTCTGATTTTTTGCTTTCCTGGATTCCTTGCACTCTCCCTCCTTGTCTTTATGAGTGCCAACGACCACGATCTGTGGAGCATTATCACCTTTATCTTTGCTGGAGCGATGAGAGTGGAGTGATCGAAGGCCTTGCTGGAGGAGCTGCTCAGTGGTCAGGTCGGATTCATAAGGAGTGCCCAAGGATTTCCCATTCTCGTAGTATTCAATCATTGGACGGCTAGAAAGCTCTTCCGATAGCTTAATGACGAATACGATCATAGACATCCTTTTCAAGAAGATGGGTAGGATCTCGTGAAATTGAGGCTGCCCTCCACAATCAGTGATGAGGATCTTACGCAGGAAGGAGATTGGGTCTTCTGACTCGGAGCACTTATCAATCAGCTCAAACATCTTATCAAGGACCTCCTGGATCACTTTGATCACTTTAGGATCGACAGAAGCAGTAGATGGTTGTGCTGCAATACTTGAGCGATCAGCATGCTGCTCACTGACTTGGGCTGCAGACTGCTCTGGTTGAAGAGCTGTGGCACCTGGGCTCCGTGGACTTTGTACTTGTTCTACGCCACTCTCCTCCTGGTTGCTACCTTCCTCACTGGTTGGATCTAGAGCTGGAGTTGCTGCTCCCTGTTTCAACACCTCGACCAGTTCCGGTCCAAGTCCCAATTTCGACAGCCATGCACAGATTTTCAGTCGTTGTTCCGACGTGTACTTGAGCCATATCTCCTTTGACAACAGCATTTGAAAGATGGTTACGGGGCGGGTGGCTATGGGGGTACTGTGTCGAGCTTCGGGTATTTTTTCTCCTGCGACAATGCTCATAGTGCAGGTTTTGCCGACACCTGCACTTCCGTGGAACAACATTTTATCCACGGAAGCATCTACAAAGCCAAACTTCATCGAGACCTCAAAAAGACGCCGTGATTCACTGGTACCTAAAGATATACCGTTATAACATTAATATTTTTTCACTTAACTTTTGATATTGATGCTATCACCATCTAGAACTCTTTAGAGCATATAAAACCCTGGGTGCGTCGCATATGGTATTGTACAGCTGCACAAGCAGGCAATGACAGCACACTATTTAACATATTGTACATGTAGCAGCCTCATCTTCAACCCTTTATCGAATTTCAATGTAAAGGCTGGGGGGCGAGGCTAATGTTATACTCGCACTGCAGCAGTGTTGTTCAAAGTTCAACGGCTCACGGTAACAACCCTGGTGTGTTGTATCTAACTCCGCACTACGGTGCCGATAATGTCCCTCACAGTAGCCTCCTTGGGAACATTAGCTAGCTTCTTCAAAACATCTTGAATCAGCACTGAAGTTGGTATTATTACCGTAGTTAATCAAATATAATGCATAGTATTAGATTAAGTACGGTAAACTGCGCTCCAATCAACGATGAGCCAGTTGTCTTATTGGATCTATAGCCTCTGTCGTCAGCTACATCTATTGAAAGCTTCACTCGCCAGGGAGCGAAGAAGGTGGCGATCAGCACGGAGTCAACGATTACTGTAACCTTACAGCGCATGCACAGATGGTTACCATTATGTACATAAGCTTACTATATCAGCACGCAACACACAACGTTCTATTTATACGTAAAGCCAGGTTAAGAAGCTTAGAATCAGCAAATAACGCCAAAACTTATGAAGTAAGCAAGTCAGCGAAATCCACATAATACATGTGTTTGGAACACCATAAGGAACCTTATGAGACCGTACTTATGACGTTGCACTTGTGGACTCACAAACGAGTTATGTAGCCGCTAGCTTGATAATAGACAGATAGACAGATACAACGAATAATGTCACCCTCGCGCATGTGCCGAGGGTTAATTAATATCATGGCTAGTCGTAAAAATCCATATCTTTTAAGAAAAAAATTTTAAGTTACAAAATGCAAGCATGCGGCCGATATGAACCACAGAGGCAATAGACGGGTAATAGACAGACATATATGTACAGACACACACACCATCTCTGGTGAGAGTTACTGTACATGTACCTTAGGGTGACTATGGGTACTAACATTTGACATTTCTGCGGATTGGTCCAAAAATATAAAATTTTATACCACGTACTACCATTAGCTAAATGTATATACAATATGCATATTAGAATTTGTCAATCCTGGTACAATTTCCATGTACAAAGTAGAACCAAGACCAATACCCTTCTCCACGTAAGGCTATAGATTCACTTGCTATTTAAAGCACAGCATGGATGAGGAAAGTTATGGCTGCATGCTATCAGTATCTTGATTATATATTCCATGTACATGTAGTATACCAATGCCATAGGTGAAAGGGGAGGATGTGTATGAACACAAGCAAGTTATAGGGAGAATATCAACCATAATTTGGCCTATAGTTTCAACCAATCAGAGTCACTGTTTCAGAAACAGTAGTATTTCAGTACACCTTCGTATGAGCACACAGTGCCCCTGTACATACAATACATGCATGTACAGTATTTATTCAAATAGTAGCCGTGGCTACTATTAATTTCAGCCTTGCTGGAATGCGGCTACTAATCGAGGGAAGCTCTTATTCGAGGACAGCTTTGCGTCAATCCGGTGGTATCTTGTGATAGACTAGATTTTTAGGACTACTTTTCGAATAGTCGAGATATTATGATCGAAAAACAGCAGCAGAACCAAGCCAGGGACGTCTTCTGTAATGCTTTTGCCTCGAACTGACGATTGTTCATGGCGTGTGAACGTGACCACACCCACTTAAACTGTGTTCACGCATGTGTGCGGCTACTATTCGCGGGCGGCTACTATTTCTTTGGCGGACCTCCAGTAGCGGCTACTATACGAGGGCGGCTTAGTTATGTAATCGTGATCTAATCATTTTTAATCTGGATAGCATAACTCCACATTTGGGAACCTCAAAGTGTTCTGTACAGCTACGTACATTATTTTAATACTAGTGCGACCAGTGTAACAATTGTTCATGATAAAATTAATATCACGAGACCCCAACCCTGCATGCCTATATCTGTTAATCATGATAATACTGTTCGGGGTGCGGTTTCTATTCGAATAAATACGGTATATGATATTGAACATCGTTTATACAAGCGAGGAAGATGAGTTAATAATTAGTGCCATATTTATTACTAAGCTACAAGTATGTTTGATGTCACAATCATGACTGAACACTACATGCTATGTATAATCGAGTAGTTAGTACAGTGCGCATGCACAGATGAAAGCAACACCGAACTGGTGTAGACCACACCCCCTCATTGAGCAGCTACTCAAACTCACCGTGTAATGGCGACGTTCTCACTCCGCTCGAACGTCGAATCTACCACCAGACCATGACAAAGAGCAGACATCACCTCTCCCTTCGCTTGAGGCTCGGTGGCCTGCCAAGCAGGCCTGTTGAAATGTGCGGCGCTTGCGCCGCTCGTTCAAGCTCGAGAATGCATCTCTATGGCCCCTAGGCGCAAGGCCCTGGTAACCTTGTTTGTGCACACGGCACAACAATTCTGACCAATCATGAGTCTTCTGAACTTGTAGGAGAGCGCATCTTTTATGCCCTCCAGGTTAGGACACGGACTATATAAGAAAATTGATCGTCTGAAAAATATTTTTCATTGCATATAGTATAGCAAGAAGCCACCCGTATAGCCGGAAATATTGGCGGGAATTTACATTTGGCGGATGAGCCCAAAATTGCTATTGCAAGAATATTGGCAGATTTAAATTTGGTGGTTCGGTACGGGATCACCATATGTACATATGCAAGTAGGAAATTTTGGCAGATTTTAATTTGGCGGTTGCAAATTTAATTCTCCGCCAAATTTTCTGGCTACACGGTAGTCCTTACTCAAATCAAGGACTTATTAAGCCACATTAACCCTAAATAGTTTTCTATTATTAAAATGAAAGAATTACATGTAACTAGGATTTTCATGTGTGTAGCAACTGACGACCTTCACCAGAAAATTGCACAAAACTTAAAATTGTTACATGAAACTCGGGTGGTAGCTAGCTATACATGTAGCCCTACTTAACCTGCCTATGTAGATGCAGTGTACAGGGGCGTAGGAAGCAAATTTTGGTTGGTCAAGCATGATGTCCCCCCCTCCCCCCCCCCCCCAAAAGCAGTTCACTTATAGAGGATTCCTTGCCTGTGTAGCAGTATACATTGCTACCTAGCAATAGATCAAAGTTCATTCCTGTTCATACTGTGCTTATTACCCCACACGCATGCGCAAGTGGTAAAGCAATCCGTTTGTCTGTCTGTCATTGTCGGCAGCACAAAAATCGCCAGATCTCACGTTCTAGGCATATATGCGTGCTGTAAGCACAACCAATCGGTAGACATCGGTGAAAAACTGGTTTGTATGTGCTTTGAATTGCTCAAAAAGACTTACTAGTGTTACAAATCGTGCACTTTTATTCAGCATGCCTGTGGTTTATCGACCACACCCATTCTTTAAGCACAATAGTATGCTGATGTGACTGCGCATGCTCAAGCTCAGTGTTGGAAAGGGTCGTCAAGTCATAAAACAGCTATGCCACAGAGTGTTGCGCTACAGTGGCTACAGAGCGTGCGGGGTATGTGCTCTATAGAGCTCTAGTATTATTAAAAGTGAGCGCTATTCAGAACTTTGAGCCGAGTTCTAGCAAAATATAGCAGGTAAGGTTTTCAATTGTATCACGAAGGCAGGCTCAAACACTAGTCCAGCAGCCGCTGGGTCTGCCGGACCTGTTCCTACGCCCCTGGTGTAATTAGTCACTAATAGAGGCTCATCAAAAATGTTTGTCATGCACATTGAAAAGCAACTTCACTACTATTCGAGTCAGCAGCTGAAGCACTGGTTTAATGATGGTCCACTGCTTCAAGCCAAACAATGAGAAATGAAGAACAAGACATTTTTGAGACCGTCCATTACATTTAAAGATCGATTGCTTACTAACTTATACTGCAACAGTCACTATGGACGGCATTGCGTGCGCCACACTGTGGACCAATCACGTGGGATACATGTACATGTAATAACACATATAGCCCATATACACCCTCAGACTTGATCAAATCTCAGGCAACAGGGTTGTTACGTGCTCAGTTACCCAGGAGACTGTGGTAAGCTCCAATAGACTCACCTTTGAGGTAATTCATCTGCAGCACCTCCAATGCTCCATGTTCCTTGTACATATAAAGCCCATCAGCCAATATCCTCCAGGAGGGGGCTGAGTGGTGACGGAGCCAATAGTCCCAGCAGGCTTGTTTGGCTTGGTCAGTGGTAGGATTCTGACTCTTCAGCTCTTCACGTTTTCTGTAAGGAATATCAATCCAATCAGCCACACCCTCCCACCGCTGGACATCTTTGATTACAGCAGTGACATTGTTGAGGGTTAGTGTTGGGTCTGTAAAGAGAGGAGAGCATCCAAGAGGCAACACGCATGCCTCATGCATTCACAGATGGAAATATGAAAACAAATTTATGTGTACATATGTACATGTACATACCAATGAAAGTAAAATACAATAACATATACACATACCAATGAAAATAACATGTACATGCATTAGGACGTAACTCAAGACAAATGCAGTTATCATCACCTTTAGCCAAGAGTACATGTACAATCATATGGAGAGGAGAGTATCCAACTCCAGTATACAATGTACCTGCCTACCATAATACTCACGTAGAGATTGTTATACTACAAGTATAAAAAACAATGAAATTGAAAGGAGAAGTAGGGATGGGAGGGCCAAAAAGTATACAAACAAGATTTGTAGGGATAATCATGTCCACTATACATCCCAACGCTTGCTTTTTTCGATTATGGCTACCATATGCCTGTTGACGATGATTCATTGGTGCTATCCTTAACCAAGAGAAATTAATGCTAGCTTAATGCTTGGCTCGTAGGGGTGGGGGGATTGACTGTCGCATTACTGCCTGGTTAGTTTATTCCTGCACCTACTCAAAAAGCAAGCGTAGGGATGTATAGTGGACATGATTATCCCTACAAATCTTGTTTGTATACTTTTTGGCCCTCCCATCCCTACTTCTCCTTTCAATTTCATTGTTTTTAACCCTCGGCGCATGCGCGAGGGTTACGGTAGTTGGTTTGTCTGTCTGTCTGTCTGTTACCACGCTAGCTGCTACATACCTCGTTTGCGAGTCCAATTTTCGGTGTTGCAAGGTTCCTTATGGCATTCCAAACCCATGATTTGTATGGATTTCTCCGAAAACGCTTTGTTCGCCAGTTTTGGCGTCATTTGCCGATTCTAAGCTTCTTGACTTTGCCCGAGCTAGCGATAGCATGACTTAACGTATAAATAGGTTGCGCGCTATATACGGTATGTACGTCTATTAACCCTCAGCGCATGCGCGGTTGCATCAATCCCCCACTGGCTAGTACAGTCTATCAAGCTAGACCCCTTTTTCGTCCTAAGCCTTGGAGTTGAAAAGAAGCCACTGTCATCCCACACAAAGCTTCCTGTATTCTTATGGTACCCTTTGACACTCTGGCTTGTATGCATGCATGGGATTACAGTGCTTGAACCCGGCAAGTGAGTTGTGATAATATTGGACATGCAATATAATTTTGCTCAGTGTACTTCAGTCTTGTACCAAGACTGTGCATCATAATTCGTCAAGTTAAGATGTAGCTAGCTAAGAACCCAAGAATTGGAGTTTAGGCTACAGTGAGGGAAGTTAAGTTGATCTCTACACCATAGTTAGTCTCGCAAGCCATACCCTTCAATCTCCACACGCGACTACACCACAGTGTAGAGTTCGATACAACACACTAGAGTTGTTGCTGCTATGAGCCGTTGCACCTTGAATAACCGTGACTGCTGTGCAAGTATAACATTAGCCTCATCCCTGTCTCACCCCGGCCCCAGCCCTTTAGCTACCTCCTTTCTGCATGCAACTGTTGAAGCATTTAGCTAATGCCATGCAGCGCGCCGAGGGTTTTGTGCTCGAGAGAGCTCTAGTTTATACTTGTTTCTGTTCTTTTTTTTGTTTCTCTTATTTCATCAATGCTATCTATTATGATGTTCTCATTGGCTCTTAACTTCACTTTCAATGGTGCAGTGGCATAATAATGCTATTATAGTATACGTATCCAGGATGACAAGCCTAAAATTGCTCGCGCGCAGTCTTAGCCACGCCCCTCACTAGGTCGTCGTTACCGTACCGCGGCCACGGCCGTACTCTACATAGGCAAGCTCTAGATCTTGGCATAATAAACAGTATGCTCAGTGACTAGCCTCGTTCCCAGACCCAGAGAAGCTGCTACCAACATTAAACTTACTAACTTTTTAGGTTTGCACCCTAAATAGAAGTTTTTCACAGCCTAGCTCGTTCTCCAGGTCCAGTCTGCCCGTGCCCGCGTGATCGATGCGGTGGCGCGCGGCGCCAGCGCTTAACTCCTGTCACATGACTTCACCATGGTAACACATTATAAGCATACGCATTATATAACAAAATGGCATATAAGACACACCCAATCGTACAATGCGCTGACCAAACCCACCATTACGTAACGGTGTCATGATAACACAAAACTAGTGTGACACTGCACTGCGCGCTACAAAATAGAGTGGATTTATATGAGAACTAAGGTGAGCGGTCCAGAGAGTCTTGAGCTAGCCCTGGTAATGAAAAAGAAAGAAAGATTGACAATTGGCTATTTTTTACACAGCTGGTTCAGGCACACCTGATCGTTTCCATGGATGTGTGGGGGCTTGATAGATACATATTCTGGCGTAGATCATGAATATGAGAGTTAAAAATCTTAAAATTTAAGTTGCTCTGAGTTATTCAAGTTTTTGTAATGTATTACATATATGGCAATATCCGGGCCATCCCTACTTATAGAGTCTACCGACTCTATGATATACAACGAAAAGTATTTTTTAGACGGTCATTTTTCTTATATAGTCCGCGTCATTACATGAGGGCATGGATATGCATCTTGGATGCGCCCGGTTGCTATAAACCGGCGGCACGGACAGAGAGAAAGTCCGCATTACAAGGCTCAGGATTGGTCAAAACTGTAGGGCTGTGCGTACAAAGGAGAGTGGCTTTAATGCCTCGGGCCATAGCTACAGCTAGAGACACATTGTCGAACGATTGGCGTGAAAGCGCCGTGCGTTTCGAAAAGCCTGCTAAGCAGGCGCTGACGCTAGCCACTGAGCCTCAAGCGAAGTGAGAGGTGAGGTCTGTTCTTTGTCATACCTGTCAGTAGTCCGGTAGCGACATTCGAGCAGAGTGAGAACGTTGCCATTGCATACTTAGTTGGAGCCAGAGCAACTACTTGCTGTGAGGGGTGTGGCCTGTGCAATAATTGGTACAGGTTCAAAGTTCATGCCACTTTCATCTGCGCATGCGCTTGGTACTAGTGGACAATCTTGCATAGGCAGGATACTGTTTGTACATGAACTATGTCTCTATGTTTTGTGAGCATGTACTGATCATGCATACTAGCCACAGTATCCCATGATTGTGACATTAAACATACTTGTACCTTAGAAATAATATTATCATACTAATACATGCCTATCCTCAATAGGGGCTAGGCTTGTGATGTCCCCTTACCATAATCACGCAACACTGATTATACACAACACTATGTACATGTATGTGTGCATGCCGATAATTAACCACACTCATACCAGGTGTTTGATGGATGTATCTCTTTGCAGCAGCTAAAGCACTCTCCTCCCCATAGTGGAGAAGTCGACCAGAGAGCCACTTCCAAGAATCAAAAGCATAGGGAGAATACTGCAGCCACCAGCTAATCAGTTCATTCCTACGCTCCTCATCATTGTCACACTGCTGCCGTAGCTTCCCCCACACACTGAATGGTACACTGAGGTAGACCCATAGCTCCCCCACTTCCACTGTCTCCAGCACTGCTGATAGATTGCTGTGAGTGAGGCTGGAGTCTGAGAGGGGAAGGAATGGATATACATGTGCCATTGAAATAGCCACTCTCACAATATCATTATCAGTAGTGGTAGTGAGCATGTGTATGTGTGCTTATGTATGGATCTTTCCGCATACTTAATACTAAAAAATAATTTGGAAATTTTCGTTATAACTTGTCATACTCAAAAGGGCATGGCTGCAAATACATGCACAATATTAATGTGAGGTCATTCCTATACAATATCATAAAATGGATGTTTCATAAGCATGAAATTCCCAAACATGTATATGTATCTGTGGTACATGTACACATTGTACGTGTAATACATATGCCAAGTAAAGTCTAACACTGTAGAGAACCATAAATTTTCATCAATAGTGTCTTTTTTCAATTTTGCCACCTATTCTCACTGGCGAATCTTACTCTATGATGTTTTTTCAACCAGTACATGTATTAATCTACATCTACCAACATGTACACATGTACATGTAGCAGTAATTGGGGTGCATGAGGTGTATGGTTGTGCTCCCAACATACCAGTCAGCTCCTCACTGTAGTGATAGAGTGTAATAGCATGATCATGTTTCAACTGGTCTTCAAGTCGCTCTATAATCTTTCTCCATGATGCAAATGGATCTCTAAGGATCCAGTATCTGATCACTGCTACTTCACGTTCCTCATCACTGCGATACTCCCCCTCAATTTCACTGAGCTTGGAGTGTGGAATGGACAGCATCTCACCAACCTTACGCCAGGGTATTCCATGTAGTGCCTTTCTGACATTATCAACAGTCAGACCTGCAATGTGCAACAAGGTGACATTAATACACGCGCACACGATTATTATGACGAAGAACCACAAGTATAGACTGAGTCAGACAAGTGAAATGATAATACAAGTGACATGCAGGGCCTGTTTGGGGCGAGCCTGAGCTGAGAAAGATTCTGTCGGACTCAACATCATAGAGTCGGTAGACTCTATAAGTAGGGATGGCCCGGATATGCCATATATGTAATACATTACAAATACCCAAATATCTCAAAATAGGTAATTTTATGAAATTTCTAAGTGTGAAAATCAGAATCTCCAGCAAATTATCTATCTAACAAGACCAAGATCATTCATCAAATCAATTGTATATGCCAGAACCAGATGTTCAAAAAAATGGCCATTTCTCAATCTTTCTTTCTTCTTTCTTTCTTTCTTTCTCATTTCCAGGGCTAACTCAAGACTGTCTGGACCTCTCACCTTAGTTTTCATATAAATCCACTCTATTTTGTAGCGCGCAGTGCAGTGGCACGCTAGTTTGGCATTATCTCGACAGTTACGTAATAGTGGGTGTGTACGGCGCATTAATGATTGGGTGTGTCTGATACGCCATTTTTTTTTATATAATGCGCATGCTCGGAATGGGTTGCCATGGTGAAGTCATGTGACTGCGCCTGGCCCTAGGCGAGGTACAAGGTCTAGTCTAGCTCTAGCGCTAGCGCTATCGCTAGTGCGTGCAGCGGTACGCTGGATCGATCATGGATATGAATATGAAGGTGCAAGGCTCGAGGAGCGGTAAGGTGCTAGGCATAGGCGAGCTACTCGCTAGCGCGAGTAGCGCTAGTACTATTACACCATAGTACCACATGATCGCAAAGTCTAGAGGAGCGGTAAAATTACAGATCATAAAATTATGCCGGGTAGCTAGCTGCTGCCAACAATAAAACTTAGAACTTTATTTTCTCCCTAAGCGGAAGAGTCTCATCACTACTTGGGGCGCCTAAAGCAGCCTTCTTTGTCAGCTTGCTTCATCATATTATTAATACAAGCCATATGAACGCTAGTTAATGAGGGGCGTGGCTACGAATTTTGCAAACTTCGGTACCTCCCATCTTCCACTTAATTACACTGGACAAAAATTATGAGCAAACCATGTAAGATGGCATTGATAAATTACACTAAGTGCACTGATTAAAAAAGAACAGAAACAAGTATAAAAACAATTGAATAAAATTGAAGAATGAAGTAGGGATGGCAGGATCAAAAAGTACACAAACAAGAGATATCGCAACTACTATACATCCCTACGCTTGCTTTTTGAGGGATGCAAAAATACGTGACCAGTAATAATGCGATTGAATCAAAACTGATAAACCCAAACCATCGTGACAACTAGGGAACAACCTACACGAATATCTCCCACATACCACACTCAACAAACACGTCGACATTAATAGGTGCATAATAGTCGAGAAAAGCAAGCGTAGGGATGTATAGTAGTTGCGATATCTCTTGTTTGTGTACTTTTTGATCCTGCCATCCCTACTTCATTCTTCAATTTTATTCAATTGTTTTTATACTTGTATATTATGGACTGGAGTAGAGACTGAAGCCATAGATTGTGAAGACCATGGACAATGAATCCAAGCACGACAGTCATAGTTGCTGTGCACCTACCTGATAGTCCTCTCCACATAGTGTCTATTCTATGCAAACAGTCAAATTATAGCAGCGTTTTAATAGCCTGGCAGGACAGCTGCATAGATGCCAGGCTCACGATTGTACAGCTCGGTGAGCAGCACGTCTATCCTACCTCTATCGCCTTCTATAGCCACTCCTCGTGCGGTTGAGCTGACTGTGATTGTAGACGATTTCTGTCTCCCTCTAGCATTCTTTGCAGCCTTATTATATAGATGTACCGTTTATGTGGGGCTGATGACCTCATGACCTTTGCACTAGCCCTCGTGCTTAACACACCCACACCTTCATTAGTCAACATGGCAACCTTCTCTCGGGAAATTTCACTTGAAACTCAAACCATCCAAGCTTGCCATTTCTAGGTCACACCAGCACAAGGAATTAGGTCATAGGGCAAGTATATGTATAACTAGAGCTCATAGAGCACATACCCCGCGTGCCATGGCAATATCGTCCATGGCCATGCCTCTTGTTAGAGACCTCTATTCTTTGAAGTTTAATCTCTTGCTACTCATGAATTTTTTCGTTCCCTTCTGAGATCCATGATCACAAATGACATTAATTTTGAGTTAGAAGTATGCTGTAGAGCAGATCGAGCATGCACAGTAGACTCCCTAGATTAGCTCGAGTATATATATGCGCAATAGACTTCATGTGGTACTACTACCCTAGTAGGTGGGCGTGTCCGATATACTCGCACGATTTGTAGCTTCTCTGGATCTCTTGCTACTCATGAACTTTGTCGTTCCCTTCTGAGGTCCACGATCACAAATTTTGAGCTGGAAGTATGCTGTAGAGCCGTTCGAGCATGCGTAGTAGACTCCCTGGAAATAGAGAGCAGCTCGAGCATGCGCAATAGACTTTAGGAGGTACTAGGTGGGCGTGTCCGAAGTAGGCGTGTCCGACATACTCGCACGATTTGTAGCTTCCCTGGGTATTGTCTAGTGTTAAGAATGAGACAGAAGGTGTTTTTTCGCTGTCTTACATCATTTTATCCCATTTATTGATCCTACTTTTGCCTAAATGTTGAGATTTGCCGATTTTTGTGCGGACAGATAACAGACAACAGACAACAGACGACAGACAAACCGATTGCTTTACCCCCTGCTGCGCATGCGCGCACGCGGGGTAATAAGAAGAATACAATAGTATCCGTTGGTTAGCATTAAAGATGCCTAGATTGGGCGATCTTTGTATTAACTGAATATATACATGTACTTTGCTCGAATTAAAAATGCTTCCAGTGCATTTATTAGAGGTACCTTAATTATGTCATGCACATGTACTGCATTGATCTACATACTAGGATACATGTACATGTAGGTGCATTTACGCCACAACTATCACTCAGCCAGTCTCACCTGGTTTGAATCTTTTCTTGATTTCTTGTTCTGTTCTTTGTCTCTTTTGTCTGGACAGCTTCATGAAGTATCCATTCTCACTAAAGTAGCCTGGCTTTTTAGCACCGGGGGCAGGGGCAGCAGTGGGAGCGGGGCTCACCTCCCTAGAGCTGCCGTGGGAGGAGGTGACTCGATATTCTAGAGTTGCCGGCTGTTCTCGTTGAAGTAATAAATCCTGCTCTGTGTTCATACTCCCTCCACGTTGATCACCAGCTGGCCCCTCTGCCATATCACCAATCAACGCCGTCAGCTAGCTCCGAACTACCGCTCTAGCGGATTAATAGGGGCAGGGAGTGTCAGCCTCTATTTTTGCAGCCCCACCCCTCTTATGGAAGAGGCGGGGCTTGTTTCCTAATTGGAGCTCACCTACAAACTACATGTGTATGGAGATCTCAGAAGTTGACGAGAATTATCTCTCGCCAGGCAGTGACCAAGAACTACTGTTTGTGGATCATAACGATAAAACTAGTCATGAAAATTCAGCTGACGTGTCAGTATCAAAGGAGGAAGCAGCCAACACTGTGGGGACTCTGACAAACATCCACAGCACTAGTCTCGTAAACCAGACCCCTATTCCGCAGCGCTGGGTGTATTGGATCACCAGCACGCCACAGCACTAGCAGTGGCGGCATTGCAGCAGAGAGGCAGAGCAAAGTAACTCTAAAGAGAGAAATCACTGCATTCTCTGGAGTATTTGTAGTCATCAATCAGTTTTAATATAGGCTCAGGCATCTTCATCACCCAGTCTGGTATCTTGAACTATGCCAGATCGTTTGGAGTGAGCTTGCTTTGCTGGGCGTTTGGAGGGACAGTGGCTCTGGCTGGGGCAATGTGCTACCTTGAGCTGGGCCTGCTAGTGAGAAAGACAAGAGGAGAGTACGCCATCTTGCTGGAAACGTACTCCTTTCAAAAGAAGAATCGCTGGGTCGAGATGCTTGGGTCTCTGGTCTCGTTTCTCTACACCTGGACGAATGTTCTCTTGCTGAGAGGTGTGGCAGTGTCCATCATCACGATGACCTGTGCCAGGTACTTGACTCGCCCCTTCTTCATTGGCTGTGAGGTCCCAGAGAGTGTTGTCAAGCTCATTGCTCTCACTATCATACGTAAGTATCCCAGGCAGTGGTTGTGAGACGTTGTGCGTGTATCTGGGTGGATAGCAATGATTTCATACACACTAGCAATTTGTTGCTGTTATTCTATACTTTATTTTTAGTTGTAGGTAATCTATTATTGTGCGTATACGTACATTCAGGAGTAGATACTTCTGGTACACGTACATTGTATGGGTATGATCCGTATCCGTGTATGCATTATGCAGGAAGGCACTAGAGTGGCGCATACACTGCTCTTAAAAAGCCATTTTGCATTTGATGTGGTTTATAAAACGATTAACTCCATTAAATTTGATGTCTAACCACAGTACCAGTTTTCAATTTTGCTCTAGTGACTTTCCTGTTCCATTATGTGTTTCATGCACATGCACACACACAGCACAGCACACTGTCACTCATACCCTCACACCTACACACACTCACTGAAACGTATCTTCTAGCATGCTGACACAGACATGATAATAATTATAATAGCTCACATTACAACACCATAGATTATATCTTCAGAAGGTGCCGGAAAACGGAGCGGAAGTTAAAGTGCCAAGAATCACAGACAGAAATTCAAGGATTCCACTGAGACAAGGAGATCTGATAAAATCATCATGTACCATCGTCAATGTGTGCGCCAAGAAATGGAGAAATTGAAGTCCTTGAACTAAGAAAGATCGAAACAGGAGAATCTCCACATACATGTACTATAAAGGATACGAAAGCAGCGAAATCGAATTGCTTAAGGAAGATCTTCGGGTGGTGGTGTTCCACCCAGACCAACAGCAGCTAATGGTGCGTGGGGAAGTGCATTGAATTGAAGTTTGTGTGTGCGCTGAGCAGCGTACACGTCACAGGTCAGGCTGGGATTGAGGGGGAATTCCCTATTAACATTTGGAATTCCTAGTATGGCAAAACACGGTTGTTGTTTACTCACAAATATAATAATAATATTATATTTTTATGAAACACACACACATAATCTAGCATGCTGGTTCGGACACGATAGCTCTTGTTCCAACTCGAGGTGCTGTGGATGATGACCCAGTGCACAGCGCCTACACCATAGCTCCAGAATGGTGAGCCACATCAATGGTAGAGTGTGCACTGTATGTCCGGTACACATGACTACTAAAATCACTTACATTTATGTCATTAATACACGTCGTAATAATTATTGTTGTGAATTAATACATGCATGTATAAACACATGTAGGACACATTTGCTGGATGAGATTGAATACGAGGTGACCACCATCAAGAGAAGAAGTGAGTGTAGTGTAGATGTATATACATGTACATGTGCATGTATGTAACAAGGTATATATACATTATGTGCATGTACATGTATGTAGCAAGGTGCCTTAGGAAAGCTTAAACTGGCTCGATTAACGGAGGCATCCTCATTCTGGGGGAACTTTAAACTCTTTTGTAACTAGTGTATTTATTGCTGGGACCTTGCATGGTATCCTTATTAAGGGAGATGTTCTCACTATGGGAGAGTCCTTTGGGGTTCCACAGTGTATAGAGCAGTGACATTGATGCCTGTACTACATGTATGCAGTGCAAGAGCTGAGTCAGCTTCGGGACAAACACGCCACTCGTCCCGATGTCTTTGATGATGTGGAGGAAGAACAAGAGATAGAGATTCTAACTCAGGAAATCACACAGGTAGACATCGATTAACAGGTAGACATATCTTCTACTCATTGATTAATACTCCGGCTACAATAATATTATCTTCGCTCAGCTACCAAACCACATCCACTTGTATAGCTGTCGCCCCCCCCCCCCCCCCCCCCCCAGAAAAAACGCCCCAACTGTCTTAGAATAATACTAATTATACTGAATTTTTGAGTGTCCAGGGTAAGCCCCTAAACTGCATTTCATGGGTCAATGTAACACCTTCTATACAAACTTATGCAATTTATATCCTGGGTATATAGAAATTTATATGTAACCAGGACACTGTGGTACACACAAATATTGTAAATCCAGATGTTTACAAGAGCAAAGAGAGGTCTACAAACTATCAACGCAAAAGCAAAGATGCTTCAGACCAAGAGAGGAAAGTGGCCAAGAACGTCACCACATCGCTGGCCATCTCTCGACAAGATCTCTCAGTCAACTTCAGAAAGTCTCAATCGTCTTACCTCAAGAGTGAGTTTAGCGGAAGATACATGTACATGTACCACCCGGTGTACATTCGTGTACATAGTCCTCTCTCTCTGTCCCTCCCCCCTCCCACTCCTCTCTCTCTCTCTCCCTCCCTCCCTCCCTCTGTTTCCACTCCCTGTATACATAGGGATGAAGCCCCCCCCTCCCCAAACTCTCTCTCTCTCTTTCTCCCTCCTCCGTCTTCCATTCCCTGTATACAGTAGTATGCATAACATGAGGGACAACCATACTACCATAGTCTTTCTCTCTCTTTCACTCCCTCTCCCCCTCTCACTCCTTGTATACAGTAACATCTACATGTGCATACATGTATAACGACTTTTACTTGTGTATAGGGATGAAGCACAGGGAGGAGCGTGTTGTTGGTGGGGAGGTGAAACCCACAGCATCAGTGTTTGGAGAGGAAGAGGAGGAAGATCCACAGGTCCTCTACGACAAGGTCAGTGCATGACACTCAATGCCCATTCCCTGCACCCTCTATTATGTATATTATTATTGCCTTTAATGACAGGGGTTCACTCGGCAACAAATGTCGATGGTGGAGAACAGTGTAGCCATGATAGAGGAGAGAGAAAAGGAGATAACAGCTATTGTCCAGTCCATCTCAGAGATCAGTGAAATGTATCGAGACCTAGCAACAATGGTCGTTGATCAGGTACGATAACTATTGTGTTTCTTCCTGAGCAATACCGTGCATTTGAAAATTTCACTGAATAAAAATTTGCCAAGCCCAGCTGCCAATGCAATAAACATTGCCATATCCTGTAAGTAATCTTTAATACTGGATAAAAAAAATTAGAATGATCAAATTTTCACCAAAGAGAGAGAGAGAGAATTTTTACATAATATTACATGTACATATCTTAATTTTTGTGCTATAATAGGTACGATACTGGATCGCATTGACTACAACATCGAGCAGACAGCCCACAAGGTCTCCAAGGGAGTAGAGGAACTGGAGAAAGCAGAGAAACACCAAAAGAGGTCCATCAAACTGATCGTCATTCTAGTGCTGGTTGTTCTCATTGCCCTGGCTATAATCGCACTCGTCATTTACCAAGTAGTCAAGCATACAATTTAGTTAACAGAATCTGATACCGTATAGCGGGAAACTTTCAAGGGAGAAAACTTTCACAAATTTCGCGATTGCCACACTCATTATGCGATCATTTTTAACATTCCGCGAAGGTTTTCTCCGCAAAATGCTCCTTTCCTACCGATTCGCAAAAGTTTTCTCCCTCGAAAATTTCCGCTATACGGTATAGTATTATCCAAGTCCAAGGTGCTTGCCTTTCTTTTTCTCAGTGAGGCATGTTCATGTCTGGTGCACGTCTTTCTTTTAATTGTTGTGTTGTAAAGTATAAAACTTGGTGTCAAAATTATTGTGTGGTGTTCTCAAGCAGCATGAATGGGGTGGGAATTTGGGTTCTTGATATCTTGGAATTCAGCTTGTGGCATTGGAAAGCATTGCGGTAGTGTTTATATGTATGAAGACGCCATACTAAACCGTAAAATTTAAATCTGCCAATATAGGTTTGCATACTATTAGGTCCCAACTGATTCACACCAATAATATTACAATAACAATAGTTCAAGTATGACAAACATGGACACCATAAAATTTAATGATGAAAAAAATCAAACAGTAATGACGGCTTTACTTCATTATGGATGGATTGAATAAAAAGTGAATCACTTGAAAACTTGATGTCTTGGAATTCAGCTTACGTACGGCATTGGAAAGCATTGCAGTAGTGTTTTACGTATGGAGATGCCATACCAAACCGCGAAATTTAAATCCGCCAATAGACTCACATACTATTAGGTCCCAAGTTAACAATTAAATTAACACCAATATAACAACAATAGTTAATCTACGAAAACATGAACACCATAAATGAAAAAAATCAAACAGCTGATGCATAAACATTAGTAATGACTAGCCTGACAGTGATTCTTCTAGAGTCCTTGCAAGTTCTCCCTTTTCAATGTCGTGGAGGACCCTTGCCAGTGTGGCCCATGTCGTAGGCTTCCTCCCCCTGCCTTCCAGCCACTCATGAAGAATGTGACGGTTGATATTCTCCCCATTTCGCTGATACTGATGCTCCAAGTCGTCAATGTGAGCTGAAGTGTGTTCCTGAAGGAGCTGTGCACCAAAGTTCTGATACTTGGAACCAATTTCACGAGGAATATTGATACAGCGATCACCAGCTTTGAAGTTCAAAAGTTCTGGCATAGTTGGAGTTGAACCTGCATTATAATAACAAGAGTGCCATAAAAACATCATGATAAAAACACTTTAGGGCAGCTAGCGCTAGTAAAATAATTAATAATATTATCTGCTACAATAAAATACCTGCTTGCATTTCTGTTGTATGCTTATCCAACCAAAATAGTTGATTTGGTGAAAACTCGTCTCCCTCTCCCTCATCAAAAGTGCATATCCAAAATCCATCTCCAATGGTAGCAGGATGAGGCTCTCCAGCTCCACAGCTCCACAAGGACAGAGAAAGGCAAAAGACGGTGTCGAGTTCGTGTAGCCTAAGGTGATGTTAGCCTTCTGCAGCCCAACAGTGATAGCACGTTTGATTGTCGGGCAGACCTTGCATGCAGCTTGCTTTGAAACTTTCACGTGTACCTCAAACTGAAGCAAGGTGTCGATGAGTGTCACAGTGCAAGGTACTTTGACCCCACGAATGGTGAACTGGACACAGTTGCGGTGGAGGCAAGTGGGAGTGACTGATCCACCTGACGGCATCTTCAACTTCCACGGTCCTGGGAAGTGGTTCTCTGGTGAAGTCAAGAAACAGAGAAGAGCACAGAAGATGCCACGACGTGGAGGGCCATCAGTGAAGTGGAGGACAAGTGGTGTGAGATGGTAGTCATGTGACAGGCGATACTTTGATACATCATCACGGCCAAGCATTCGAAGAAGGCAAGGGACAAAAAAATTCCGTTCAGAATAGTTGGCAAAAATGAAGAGCTTTCGGCAGAAAACCACTAGGTGTTTTGGCATGAAGAGGCCAGGCACATAGTGCTTATCGAAATCCTTTTGCGAAAGAAATTCAACGGTGATGAGAGCATGACTGAAGAATTCTTTCCATGCCTTATCTCCAGCAGTGCGCTTTCTCAAATCGTGATGGACTTTTACGAGCTCAGAGACTTTGTCCAACAGCACCTGTGGGTTGGTGAAGACAAGGTCTGGAAGAATGTCGGGATAGTAGAGGATCAAAGACAGCTCATCGAGGTACATTAGAGCTGCTTCTAGGGTGCTCTCATCAAAGTGAAGCCTGCGAGCAACTTCAAGGCATTCATTCTTGTGGAGTAGTCCACGTTGAAGAACGTGAGTGATTTCATCCAGCACAATCTCTAGAGCCATCCATGGAAGAGGAATTCGCCTTGGTTTTGATCTGCGCACTCTATTCCGAACCACTTGTGCCATATCCTCTTCTTCTTGGCCAGGGAACCTTGCATTTATGGGGAAGAGTATATCCTCAGTATCTACCTGGTAGTAGATGATCTCATCTTTGAAGGCGGGTAGAAGCATTTCTCGCAGCTTCTGATTTTTTGCTTCCCTGGATTCCTTGCACTCTCCCTCCCTGTCTTTATGAGTGCCAATGACCACAATCTGTGGAGCATCATCACCTTTATCTTTGCTGGAGCGATGAGAGTGGAGTGATCGAAGGCCTTGCTGGAGGAGCTGCTCAGTGGTCAGGTCGGATTCATAAGGAGTGCCCAAGGATTTCCCATTCTCGTAGTATTCGATCATTGGACGGCTAGAAAGCTCTTCTGATAGCTTAATGACGAATACGATCATAGACATCCTTTTCAAGAAGATGAGTAGGATCTCGTGAAATTGAGGCTGCCCTCCACAATCAGTGATGAGGACTTTACGTAGGAAGGAGATTGGATCTTCCGACTCGGAGCACTTATCAATCAGCTCAAACATCTTGTCAAGGACCTCCTGGATCACTTTGATCACTTTGGGATCAACAGAAGCAGTAGATGGTTGTGCTGCAATACTTGAGCGATCAACACGCTGCTCACTGACTTGGACTGCAGACTGCTCAGCACCTGGGCTTTGTGGACTTTGTACTTGTCCTCCGCCACTCTCCTCCTGGTTACTACCTTCCTCACTGGTTGGATCTAGAGCTGGAGTTGCTGCTCCCTGTTTCAATACCTCGACCAGTTCCGGTCCAAGTCCCAATTTCGACAGCCATGCACAGATCTTCAGTCGTTGTTCCGACGTGTATTTGAGCCATTTCTCCTTTGATGACAGCATTTGAAAGATGGTTACGGGGCGGGTGGCTATGGGGGTACTGTGTCGAGCTTTGGGTGTTTTTTCTCCTGCGACAACGTTCATAGTGCAGGTTTTACCGACACCTGCACTTCCATTGAACAATATTTTATCCACTGAAGCATCTACAAAGCCAAACTTCATTGAGAGCTCAAAAAGACGCCGAGATTCACTGGTACCTATAAAGAGGTACCATAATCAATAAAATAAAAAGTATAAAAACCTTTGTCTTGTTAACACAGAATTTGCCGAAATTATTCCATAAATGAAAATTTTGTGTACACAGGCAATGAAGAGACTTCAGACAGGTGGTTTCAGTGCCTAAGTATGCTACTTCGGTGATACTATAATGATACTAGGATGATGTAAATCGAGGGAGCGAGCCTTCGCTCATAGACAATAATAGTAGAGGGCAAGGTACACCCACTACTATCCGAGGCTTGGATCCATAGTACCGGTACATAGCTACAGTACAAGCAGCTATCTGTTGCTCAGCTGATTCATGGATCAGTCTAATGTCACTATAAAGATCAAGGGATGAGGACATTTGCGTACCATGCATGATTCATCCCTAGTACGTCGGTAGTTTTGCCACTGATGCTACTCTGACTACTACATGTATGTGGCTACACAATTGTACAGCTAGCTAGCTACTGAAATTAGATCATATTAACGTAGTCCTTGCACCCAGACTATAGCTAGGCCTAGCCTTTGATCAATTTTGCTGTGTACCGATGCCTTACCTTTTCTTGTTTTCTAGCAGTCTACTCTATTGAATTAATGGACATGAGCTGCATTACGACCAACATTGATAATCTTTATCGTGATAGTTATGCGCATGCACTATGAGCTAGCGAGCATGTGTTTGATGTATCATTACATACATATATACATACGTACAGTGGTTTTCTCATACTACAGATTAGTATGGGGCTCGCTCAGGCTCGCCCCAATTATACACATACTATAAGTTATAGTGGTGAAGCATATGAAACACATCGGTGAAACCAGGGCTGCTAAAACGTCACTCATCAATACCTGTCACTGCAGCTTGAATATTATAAATGCTCTACACAAGTCAGGTCTGTGTCACAACAACATATATATTTGATGAATTTTATAAGCTAAAAAGCCATGATACACAAAATATTGTTTGGGCTAATAAAGAAAGGGCAAGTACAAGTCAACGAAAAATTCTGAATATCAACTAAAAACTAGTCAAAAGCTATCAAGCACTTCAAGAAGACACAGAAAATCCACGTCAGATACAGATCTCCTTGTGATTATATTTGACCTACAGCAGAATCTATTGGTACCTACATGTACCTTGACCCACTCTTCCATGTTCTACATGCGTGTGTATGTGCCTCAGCAGCGGGAAGGTATAATTGTCTCTCAGTGTTGGCAGTCTAACTCATTTTTTCATGCAGTACAGCACATGATATCCGACCACTTCTTTGATTTTGAAGACTTGGAAAAACAATTCATGCGATGTAAACAGAATGCTTCGAAGAAGGACACTTTGATTTCCAAAATTATATGGATGAACTTTGGACAAGCCATTGTCAACCGAAGCGGAAAAAAAGTTGTTGAGAAGCACCTAATTAATCATGGCTGTGCTATACATACGTCTCCGTTGAACCATGGTTGAAAGTCTCCTTGGCTATGCCACTGATAATATTATAATTATATTATACATAATATGTATACCAGGGTTTCATTTAGGATTTTCGTCAAGGGTGGGGGGCAAACGCGACAATCATAGAGTTTAGGGGGGGCAAGAATTGTACTAGTGTTTTTTATCTGCCAAGAATAACATAGTGCTCATTAACTTGTTTGATTAGGGGGGTCTGGGGGCATGCTCCCTCAGGAAAATTTAACAGCTGAGATTGTTTCTGGTGGCTTCTGAGACCTATCTTGTCAGTGATATCTACTGGTTCCCCTCCCTTTTAATATAGTATGTTTCTTCCCATGCGGAGTGCGAAGCTGAAATAATTTGGTTAAAAAGGAGCAAAAAAAGTGCCTATTTGGACACTTTTGCCATTCAAACTCCTTATATTGCATATGGTTTGTAGCTATTCTCAAGGGGGGGGGGGGGCAGTCAGCTTCCAAGGGGGGTGAGTGCCCCTCCCCCCCAAATGAAACCCTGTATACACATATACATGTACATCAAAAGAATTCTCATCATGTAGCTATACGGATATTCTCACAGAATAAGCGATGTTCTTCGGGCAGATATGGTAGCATCTTCAGTACATCATCAACGTTCTTGGGCTTAATGGCTAGACTTACATTAGACTCCTGAGGGAGGGGTGCTCAGGATGCTCGAGCACCCCCTTCTGCAGGTGGCCTAGTTGACATAGTCCATAGAACAGCCTCAGCCTGCCACCCCCTAAGCTACTCAAAACTAACATCTACTACAAGAAAACAGCTTAAAAGATAGTTAGAAACTTAACTTATCCCAAGATTTGGCCAAAAGACCTTGAGCTAGCTTGCTAGCTGAACTACGCATTCTTTGTGACAATTTGAACTTTATATTCAAACCCCCTCAACAGCAGACACCCCGCTATAATTCTGTATAACGGACACTTATTTTGGTCCCGTTCAGCCTGCGCAATAGTGAACAACCTCACATAATGGACAGTTAGGCCACACCCACCATTTAAATTGATCGGTTTCAGCGACCAGTAACTACAGTCAAGCCTACATGTAAATATGTCTCAAATTCTTGCTTAGGAGCTGTCAGTTGACAGATTTCTCATCAATACAGTCTTTTTCGTCATCTACAGTATTCATCTTTTGTTGACTTTCTGACCCACCCCTTAAATTCTCATTGTAGCTAGTTGTTGCTTTTAGGTTGGAGGTAGGTACACGTCTCAACCTTAAGCCTATAATATAATACATGTACAGTGGAACTCCTCTAAAGTGGACACTACTGGAACCAAAATTTTGTCCGCTGTAGTGACGTGTCCTTAGCACAGGGGTTAGTGGTTGACCATGCCCCTCCTACAATCCTATAATCGCGGCCAGCTATATATGATAAAGCAGAGCTCCCAAGTGATATCCAACAGGAGGTGTGTCATGTCAAAAAAGGGGTGGGTCAGAAAGTCAACTAATGATGAGTATCCAACAGGAGGTGGGCCATGTTCAAAAAGGGGAGGATTAGAAATGTCAACTGGGATCCTACCAGGAAGACATGAATATCAATTAAGTCTACTACTGTGGTAGCTAGAATAAATTTATCATACATGCAGCTAGCAGACAACAAAACTACCATGTTAATAATATTTACTATGGCATGCAGCGAATATGACAACTACATATACATGTAACTCCCGATTTTGTCATTGAAAATATGCTGAACGTACTTTATCACCTTTTTCCACTCAGAATCAATGATGCTAAAATTATTGCATACATGTATTTCCCATAATATTGTACTCCACAAGCTGATGATTCATGCAAGGATTGCTTATGTCATATCCATGTTGTATATGTATTATCAACTTGAAAGGAAATAAGAATTAAAAGTTACAAAGCAAAATTGATATCAAAACTTTTCTCAAAATAGTGTATTTAGCGCTTATCGTCTTTTTTCACTTATCCCTTCACATGTACATATCATAATACCAAGGCCTTGATAATACATACCGTATAGCGGGTAACTTTAGCGAGCATTTAATTTAGGTTCGCCATTGGTATTGGCAAAGTTTAATTTGGTGATCTGAATCGCTACCACCATAGGCGCACATACATTAAGTTCAATTGGCAAGTCCGAATTTTCCAAGACACCAAATTAAAAACCTCGCCAAAATTTCCCGCTGTATGGTATACATAATATACATGTAGCCTACACCCTTAAGACTTGGTTGGCTTACTGCAATAAATCTCAGGCAGCTGGGTTATACTATTACATACATGTACATGTATGCGCAGTAGAGACTATACACGTAGTAAGCCCCTGTAGACTCACCTTTAAGGTAATTTGTCAGCAGTACCTCCAAGGCTCCATGTTCCTCCCACACATAAAGTCCACCAGCCAATATCCTCCAGGAGGGGGCTGGGTGGTTATGGAGCCAATAGTCCCAGCAGGCTTGTTTGGCTTGGTCAGTGGTGGAGTTCTGATTCTTGAGCTCAAGACGTTTGCTGCGACGAATACCAATCCAAGAAGCCACATCCTCCCACTCCTGGATATCTCTCATTATAGCAGTGACATTGTTGAGGGTTAGCGTTGGGTCTGTAAAGAGAGAGGAGCGCCCAGGAGGCAACATACATGATGACCATACTGCTCATGCATTCACAGACAGAAAAATGGAAACAGATTTACATGTATGTACATACATGTACACATAATATAACGTAACTCAGAATGTTATTTTGGCACAATACCCTTAGCCAAGAGTGCATGTATACTGTACATATGGAGAAGAGAGTATCCAACTCCAGTATGCAATATTATAATACTCATGTAGAGATTAATACACCATACTAATACATGCTCCCTTCTCAATAGGGGCTAGGCTTGTACCATAATCATACAATATGCATGTACATAACCTTGTATACGCGTGCACGTACCAATAATTAACTGTGCACACTCATACCAGGTGTTTTATGGATGTATCTCTTTGCAGCAGCTAAAGCACTCTCCTCCTCCCAGTAGAGAAGTCGACCAGAGAGCCACTTCCAAGAATCAAGAGCATAAAGAGAATACTGCAGCCACCAGCTAATCAGTTCATTCTTATGCTCCTCATCATTGTCACACTCCTGCCGTAGCTTCTTCCGCACACTCTCTGGTACACGGAGGCATTCCCCCAGCAGCCCCACTTCCACTACTGTCTCCATCACTGCTGCTAGATTGCTGTGAGTGAGGCTGGGGTCTGAGAAGGGAAGGAATGGATATATATGTACCACTGAAACAGCCACTCTCACAGCATCAACACCACCAGTGGTAGTGAGTGTGTGTGTGCTTATGTAATTAATTTTTCACTTCAGTATGGATCATTCTGCACTTAATATAGTTAATTTTGAAATTTCATTGTCATATATACGGATGTTTTATCGCATAAAATTTTCCAGAGCTGCGGTACATGTAATACATTCACTGCAGAGCCATAAATTTTCACCAAGGGAAAGTTTTTGTCAACTTCGCCACCTGCTCCAGTTGGCAAAATTGGCAAAGTGAAGGAATGTAGCTGGGCTTGGCAAAATGTTAAAAGTTCCTGCTACATGTATATATATGGTACATTTACACATGTACATGTAGCAGTAATTGGGTGCATGAGGTACATGGTTAGTGTTCCCAACATACCAGTCAGCTCCTCACTGTAGTGACGTATTCTAATGGCGTGATCATATTCCTCCCACTTTTCCAGCTGTTGTATAATTCTTCTCCATGATGCGAATGGATCTCTGAGGATCCAGTATCTGATCACTGCTACTTCACATTCCTCATCACTGCGATACTCTCTAGCAATTCCTCTGAGCTTGGGGTCTGGAATGAACAGCATCACACCAACCTTACGCCAGCGTATTCCATGTAGTGCCTTTCTGACATTATCAACAGTCAGACCTGCAATATGCAACAAGGTGACATTAACATACACACGCATACATGTACATGACAATACGTGTACATGTACATGTACATGTAGACCCACATGCATGTACTGACAAATGAAACTGTACTGCTGTGTGTCTAAAAGAATACGGGATCTGATGAACTCCTGACATAATGCACGTACTCAATGCACCCATACATGTAGTCCATCATTAATCAATATGGCAAAGTCTCTCGAGCTCCCTCAAAATTTCGCTTGGAAACTCGAACCATCCAAGCCTACCATTAGTCTCGTGCCCAGCCCCCTTTCACACACACGCACAGAAGGGGTCTGGACAAACGTGTATAGGGCCCATGTCGCCCGTGCAACATACAGTGCACTCCAATCAGATGCACGTACAGATCAAGTCACATGACTGTACAGGCATGAAATTAATGACTGTGCACGTGCGCATTTGTACACGATATAACCCTTGGTACCCAATGGAATGTTATGTGTTGTGTGGTTTGTATGTTGTCTAGACCCCTTCTCTCCACATGCGTGAATGGGGGCTGGGCACGAGACTAGCCTGCCATTTCTAGGTCACTCAAGCACAAGGAATTACATGTATGATCGATATCATAACGAAGCTTATGCAAACAGAGTGTACAAGCTAGGCCCTTCCTCCTCCTCTCAAAGGGCTTGGGGATGAGGCCACTTATTAGCTAAGCTATCTTTGTGTTAACAATAATATTATTGTTGCTTATGCGTGTGGGATAAACAGTGCATTTATTAGAGAGGCACCTTAACCACATCTTGAGCTACAACTATAGAATCGGTCAAAAAAACGTTGCCATTTCCGCTGCCGTCCGTACCGTTTGTATGCCGAGGCTTGCAGAACAGAGCAGGAACAGATTGCAAGTGCAGACTAGCACCATCCATTCTGTTCCACTCATTCCTGCAGTTACTAGGCAGCAAGCTCTATACTACTGGAAGCACTATCTAACTCATAGGGGGGCTACCTAACCATAGTTTACAGTACGATTTGCAGGTCAGGAAGTTACATGTAGGAAATGGCACATGTCTCTGTCACTATATTATGACTTGTAGTATAACTGAATAAGCACTTGGAGCCACTGCCTATTTACTCTTTCCATTGGACAACTGACTTGCAAGGAAAAGTAGTCACTCAAGCAGTGATGGGATGTGTTCATCTCGTTAGAGGTCGGACTCATTGGTGGCCAACTACAAGCCACAGAGGACCAGTTAGGTTACAACTAGTTTCTACAAGTGCCTAGTGGGCCAGTCCAGCTAAAACCGCATTGCACGCTGTATATACAAACAGGTAGACGGCAACGTTTTATTAACAGATAGGTGCAAATTTTACGCCATAATCACTCGGCCAAGTTCCACCTGGTTTGAATCTTTTCTTGATTTCTTTTGGGGGAGGGTCAGCAATGGCAGCGTGGCTCAGGCTAGCCGCCCTCCTAGAGCGGCCGAGGGAGGAGATGGCTCTAGAGCCTTCTGGAGTTCCTCGTTGTTCTCGTTGAAGCAACAAGTCCTGCTCTGTGTCCATACTCCCTCCACGTTGATCACCAGCTGGCCCCTCTGCCATATCACCAATCAACGCCGTCAGCTAGCTCAAAACTACCGCTCAACTGCTTTGTTCCTACATAGATATAATCTATGGTTTCAACACCATATTCATTTGTGGTACAGTATTCTGGGTGCACGCGGATTAATAGGCTAGAGAGTATTTTTGCAGCCCCACCCCTCTTATAGAAGAGGTGGGGCTTGTTTCCTAATTGGAGCTCACCTACAAACTCTTATTAGCAGATCTCAAGTTCTGTAGCAGTTGACGAAAATTATCTCTCGCTAGGCAGTGACCAAGAACTACTGTTTGTGGATCATAACGATAAAACTAGTCATGGAAATTCAGCTGACGTGTCAGTATCAGAGGAGGAAGCAGCCAACACTGTGGGGACTCTGACAACCATCCACAGCGGCGCTAGCAGTGGCGGCACTGCAGCAGAGAGGCAGAGCAAAGTAACTCTAAAGAGAGAAATCACTGCCTTCTCTGGAGTGTTTGTGGTCATCAATCAGTTTATAGGCTCAGGCATCTTCATCACCCAGTCTGGTATCTTGAACTATGCCGGGTCGTTTGGCGTGAGCTTGCCACCGTTTTGCTGGGTGTTTGGAGGGACAGTGGCTCTGGCTGGGGCAATGTGCTACCTTGAGCTGGGCCTGCTAGTGAGAAAGACGGGAGGAGAGTATGCTATCTTGCTGGAAGCATACTCCTTTCGAGAGAAGAACCGCTGGGTTGAGATGCTTGGCTCTCTGGTCTCGTTTCTACACCTGGACGAATGTTCTCTTGCTGAGAGATGTGGCAGTGTCCATCATCACGATGACCTGTGCCAGGTACTTGACTCGCCCCTTCTTCATTGGTTGTGAGGTCCCAGAGGCTGCAGTCAAGCTCGTTGCTCTCGCTATCATGCATGCATAAGTTGGCTACTCGAGCCGCTCCTGGGGCCATGCTTTTGGCTAGGTCTACATAGTCTGCCCTCGAATTCTTTGAGTTAGAGAACAATTTTTATATTGGCAGTGGAAGGCTGGTAATGGGCTAGAGATTTAGCTGGTTTACTTTCTCACTTGACAATGCATAAGCTTGTATTTTTGGTGCTTGGATGATTATTAACAACACTCTACTTCTTTCATATCCATGCAGTGATCCTAATTCTAGTGAATATCTATGGCATCAAACTGACTGTTCAAGTGACCATGCTCTTCTCTGGTTTGAAGCTTCTGGCCATTGCCTTCATTGTGGCAGTGGGTATCATCACTGTTGGTATCCGTCAGAGTGTCCCAGAGAGAATCCACCAGCCGTTTCAACCGCTGGAGTGTCATGAGCCTTCTGTCTCATCAGTGGCTCTGGCCCTTTATGGAGTGCTGTGGGCTTATGATGCATGGTGAGTATGTGTGTGTGTGTTTGATCCTTTGAAGGACACCGCTATCACCACTTACGTGATGGGTGGGTTCAAAGGTGCATGTGTGTGTGTGTGTGTGTGATAGTATTGTTTCTGTAATTTTAGGAATATTATGAACTATGCTGTTGAAGAGACCAAGAATATTGAAAGGTACAACTAGCTCTATGCAAGCCACTGGATTAAATGGTTCATAAGAATATGCATTATTCTTCAGTGGCGTAGGAACCACGGGTGCGCCGGGTGCTGGCGCACCCCCATGGAAAGAAAGGCACACAGAAGGTTCCTACAGTGGCATACTGGAAAGTAGTGGCTCAAAGGCTGCTGCCTCCTCATCTTAGGCCTGGCCTGACTAAGAGTTATCTCATAACATAACAAAGTAGCTAAGCCCAGAGCCCCTGCTTGACTGACCATTCATTTCTTCGCTGAGAAACTAGCCAGCAACCTCGTCTATGCAAAATGGGTGGAGTTTTTGATCGAAAGTGGGCGTGGTCGAATTTTTCGCGCGCGTTCCGCGCGCAATTTGATAATAGTGCACCCCTTGGCTAGAGTATCTTCCTACGCCACTTCAGGACTCTGTCTGTCTCTCTGTTGGTTGGTGTGCCTGTAGTGTGTCTCTGCTATCTCCTGGTCAACACTGCTTTCTTCATAGTGCTGCCCTATGAGGAGATCTTAGCAGCTGAGGCAGTGGCACTGGTGAGATCACTAGAAGTGATGGTATAGCTGTTTTGTATTAAACTACATGTACATGCATGCTACTGTCCTGTCTAATGGCTGGCTAGCAATGGCACAATTGCATACTTTTTCTAACCATGGTCAGAGCTGACCTGTTGATATTCAGCTGATATCTACTTTCGAAATTCATAGGTTGTACCCCATAACATTAGAATACATGAAACACTTGAATGCATTAAAAATTGGCTGTTTTGATGGATTCCTTCACTGTGACAATGTACGTGATAATTAAATATATGTCTCACTTGCAGCCCTTCGGTGCAGCTACACTGGGAAAAGCAGGTCTGGTTGTGATCCCAATATTGGTATCCTTCTCCACGTTTGGTGCTGCCAATGGTAGCATCTACATCACCTCACGACTGATATTCGGAGCTGCTCGAGACAACCTGCTCCCGGACTTCCTCAGGGGACTGCACGTTAAGCGAAGGACACCCATTCCCGCCCTCATCTTATTGGTGAGAACCACATGACTGATTTGGACGGTTTTAGTTTTGCCATCAAGCCTTTAAAAAATGAAGAATAGCTAACAAATTATTACCTATTATACTTTATTTTAGTCAGAAAATGCATTATTAAGCCTATTTTGGCCCGTTGGACCTTCTGTATAGTATAGGAGAGGTGGAGTGGCCATTATAGCCTGAGTACAATGACAATGACATGCACTCTCCATTACACATGCCAGGGTGTGTTGTCTACGGTTATGATCAGTGCTGGTAGGATAGCGGACCTCATCAAGACATACTCAGTTGCCTCCTTCTTCTTGTCGTCATTGCTCTGTTCATCATGAGAGTTACACATGCTAGTGAACCAAGATTCTTTAAGGTATATACATGTATATACATGTAGCTACATCATGTGTATTATAAGGCTCGTACTGTACAGTCTAAATTTTCATCCCTGATAGCAATTTCGTGACTATATGAGTTGGCCATATATAACATGCACATTCTCATGAAATTTAGTGTGTCTGCTATCAAGACTATTACACCTTTGCTGCCTACATGTATATTATAGAGTAATCAAGATCATGCGGCCTACTAGCCAGAAAATTAGGAATTAAATTTGGTGGTTTGGCTGTCAGTCTACTGTATATGCACAGCCTCAAAGTGAGCTACATGTACATGTACGTGTATATGTTTATAATTATGCAGGGATACTTCATCATTCCAGTTGCTATCTTTGTGTCGATTTCGTCCATTGTGGTGATCATTCTTCCCATCGTTCAAGAGCCTGCCCCTGCCCTGATTGCTGTGGGCACCACTCTGCTTGGACTGCCAGCCTATGTCTTCTTTGTCATGAAGACTCCATGGAGACTCAAACCAAAATTATTCACCAGAATAAGTAGTAAGCTATTGAAGAATACTGTAAGATCACGATACTGGTGCATGCATACTTTAGTGGGATATAATGGAGCACAATTTGCAGAAATAACCTATCATGCCTATAGCTTTCATGTTCTAAAATAATATTGTTTCGTAGTTAAAATTTTATTATAAGGACTGGCCATGCCTTTATACAATATACTGTACTATCGACAGAACGCCATGAGAAACCATCAGTCAGACTCAGAGGAAGTTTGATGGGTGAGTGTATGTGTGTGTGTGTGTGTGTTTGGAGGAATAAGATGTGAGGCATGAGGGTGAGTAGGTCTCGTCAGCGACACGTAGAATACGTATGTGTGTGAGAGGGGGTGGGGGAAGGGGAGGGACAGAGAGAGACAGAGAGAGATGTAGAGACTAAAGAGAAGGGGAGAAGAGAAAACTACGGACATTGATGGTCATTGGAGTGGAGGCTCTATTACACACTCCTCTGTTGTTTCTGATCAAAACTGTACCTCTACTCAAATCTTAGCTATTGGCCTTGTTGTGTATCGTGTGCTAGTCTAGCTTATAAATCCTGTTGTCATGATCAAGACTAGTAGTCAGTCATCTTGGTTTGATCCATGGTGGCCCATGTCCAATAGTGAGAATTAACATTCTATATACATGTACATGTAGACAAGCTTATGAATTACACAGCAGTGTAACTCATGATCAATGATGTTCCAATATTGCTGTAGCCAAAAAACCCCCGTGTATGTAAATATTTTTTTTCCCTTGCTTAATTAATTCCTGATTACATGTGTATAGAAAACTATTGTACATGTATGTACACGTAGTAATTTCTGATATATTTCGTTTTCATATTCTTTTCCCATGAACCACACATACACTAAGCATGCATGCAAGGCTCACTTAACTTTTAGCCCCCTGGTTCATATGCCTAATAATTTCTCTTTGGTCACAGCGTGCCTCTGAGAGTCGGCATGGGCGTGGCCAGCCGTTATGGCCCTCCCCCTCCTCCTCAATCCCAGCCCTAACCCCTGCTCATCATCATCATCAACTGTCAATCATCACTCCAGTTCATCCGTCACCGTAAATCAAAGCACTCATTCATCATCATCACTGCACGATAAGTTTGAAGCCCCCCACCAATCAGTCGAATACATCAATTCAATAAAAGTCACCTACACCAGTCAGCGTCACTCGTCAACCGCATCTTCTGAAGGTGCTGGAAAGCGAAGCGAAAGTTTCAAACGACTCATAACGCCAAGAATTGCAGACAAAAGATCTAGGACACCACCGAGTCAAGGAGATCGGACAGAATCAAAGTTATCATCAACACGTACGCCAAAAAATGGAGAAATTGAAATCATTGAACTAGGAAAGATCGAAACGGAAGAATCCCAACATACATGTTATACTATAAAGGAGGAAAACCCTGTAGTAATTGAAGACAGGCCTAAGACGAAGTCGAGAAGGAACGAAACCAGCGAGATCGAATTGCTTAAGGACGATCTTCGGGTGGTGGTGTTCCACCCAGACCAACAGCAGCTAATGGTGCGTGGGGAAGTGCATTGAATTGAAGTTTGTGTGTGCGCTGAGCAGCGTACACGTCACAGGTCAGGCTGGGATTGAGGGGGAATTCCCTATTAACATTTGGAATTCCTAGTATGGCAAAACACGGTTGTAAAGTAAATTAACCACGTCAATTTCCTGTTTCAAATTTGTAACAAATTACGTGCAAATGCAGTCACGCATTAGATAGCTACATGTGCACATGAACATGGACTTGATGGTTTATGTAACAATGTTACATAGATTGCGTAATTCTCTCTGCGGCAGTGGATTGTAATTGTTACATGTACATGTACATTGTTTACTCACAAATATAATAACATACTTTCATGACACACTCACACACACATAATCTAGCATGCTGGTTCGGACACGATAGCTCTTGTTCCAACTCGAGGTGCTGTGGATGATGACCCAGTACACAGCGCCTACACCATAGCTCCAGAATGGTGAGCCACACCGGTGCACGTGACTACTAGTCACTTACGTTGATGTCGTAATATAATACATGATTTACGTGTTGCACATCGTAATAATTATTGTTGTGAATTAATACATGTATAAACACATGTAGGACACATTTGCTGGATGAGATTCAATATGAGGTGACCACCATCAAGAGAAGAAGTGAGTGTAGTGTAGATGTATATACATGTACATGTGCATGTATGTAACAAGGCATAATATATGTACATGTATGTAGCAAGGCACCTTAAACTAAAAATTAACGGAGGCATCCTCATTCTGGGGGAACTTTGAACTCTTTCATAATGTATTTATTGGTGGGACCTTGCATGATGGGAGTGTCCTTTGGGGTTCCACAGTGTATAGAGTAGTGACATTGATGCCTGTACTACATGTATGCAGTGCAAGAGCTGAGTCAGCTTCAGGACAAACACGCCACTCGTCCCGATGTCTTTGATGATGTGGAGGAAGAACAAGAGATAGAGATTCTCACTCAGGAAATCACACAGGTAGACAAGTTCAGCTCACCGACTAATACATGTACTCCGGCTACAATAATATTATCTTAGCTCAGCTAGCAAACCACGTCCACTTGTATGGCTATTGCACCCCCCTCCCCCAAAGAAAAAACACCCTAACTATCTTGTATACTGAGTGTCCAGGGTAAGCCCCTATACACTGCATTTTATGGGGCTAAAATGTTCACATGCCCATAGGCATTTACATGTAACCAGGACAGTATGGTATGCACAAATAATATTATCGTAAATGCAGATGTTTACAAGAGCCAAGAGAGGTCTACAAACTATCAACGCAAAAAGCAAAGATGCTTCAGACCAAGAAAGGAAAGTGGCCAAGAACGTCACCACATCGCTGGCCATCTCTCTACAAGATCTCTCAGTCAACTTCAGAAAGTCTCAATCGTCTTATCTCAAGAGTGAGTTTAGCGGAAGATACATGTACAATGTATGTCCATGTACATAGTTACATATTATTCTCCCTCTTCCTGTCTCTCTGTCCCTCCCCCTCCCTCTCTCCCTCCCTCCCTCTGTTTTCCATTCCCTGTATATATACAGTAATATCTAGCAACTTGAATTTTATGCCGTTATGCGTAATATCTAGGGATGGAGCACCACCACCCCCCCCCCCCCCCAAAAAGCTCTCTCTCTCTCTTTCCCCCTCTTCCGTCTTCCATTCCCTGTATATAGTAGCATGCATAACATGCTAGTATCACTCTTATGCCATTATGTATAACGATGAAGCACAGAAACAACCATACCACCCATAGTCTTTCACTCCCTCTCTCCCCCTCCCGCTCCATGTATATACATGTATACGGTAACATCTACATGTACATATAACGACTTTTACTTATGTATAGGGATGAAGCACAGGGAGAAGCGTGTGGTTGGTGGCGAGGTGAAACCCACAGCATCAGTGTTTGGAGAGGAAGAGGAGGAAGATCCACAGGTCCTCTACGATAAGGTCAGTTCATGACACTCAACACCCATTCCCTGCACCCCCTATTACGTATATTATTATTTGCTTTAATGACAGGGGTTCACTCGGCAACAAATGTCGATGGTGGAGAACAGTGTAGCCATGATAGAGGAGAGAGAAAAGGAGATAACAGCTATTGTCCAGTCCATCTCAGAGATCAATGAAATGTATCGAGACCTAGCAACAATGGTCGTTGATCAGGTACGATAACTATTATGCTCGCTACAGTATACCCTGGTATGGACAATACTTAATGTTTTATGCTACATACTGCAATGCTATATTAGGGTACAATACTGGATCGCATTGACTACAACATCGAGCAGACAGCCCACAAGGTCTCCAAGGGAGTAGAGGAACTGGAGAAAGCAGAGAAACACCAAAAGAGGTCCATCAAACTTATCGTCATTCTAGTGCTGGTTGTTATCATTGCCCTGGCTATAATCGCACTCGTCATTTACCAAGTAGTCAAGCATACAATTTAGTTAACTGGTATAGTATTATCCAAGTCCAAGGTGCTTGCCTTTCTTTTGCTCAGTGAGGCGTGTTCATGTCTGGTGCACGTCTTTCTTTTTGATGCTTAATTTATTGTTGTGTTGTCAAGTATAAAGTGTCAAAATTATCGTATGGTGTTCTCAAGCAGTATGAAGGGGTGGGAATTTGGGTTCGCATTCTTTTGTTCCCATAATTATAATATCAGAAAATTTTGTGGGGTCAATACTGTATAGCAGGAAACTATTAAGGGAGATAACTTTTGCAGATCAGAGCATTTCAAGGAACATTAAATTTCATAGGTGGAGCCGGATGTAGCATGCTTAAAAGTAAGTTTCACAGACGGCTCTTGCATGACTTGTATTCTCCCTTGAACTTTAACCGTTGTGCAGTATGTCTTTTGCATACCACAGAATACAGAAAGTTACTGCGCTAGCACTGAGCAGAGTAATCAACATCCTATTAGACACGTGAAATCAGACGTCACAACCACACAGAGATGAATGTTTTAATCATTAAAACTGGGAAAAAATCTCAACAGCATTAAAATTAATAAGCAAACCGAAATTACTACAGAAATAAACAAAAGATGATAACTAATAGTCGGGTGTATGAATGTTGAGGCTGGTTTCAATTTTACTTGCTAGTTCTCCCATTTCAATGTCATTGAGTACCCCCACCACTGTACCCCACGACGTAGGCTTCCTTCCTTTGCCGTCTAGCCACTCTTGAAAAATCTGGCAGTTGATTCTCTCTGCATTCTTATCGAGTTCTCTCTCCAGTGATCTGATGTATCCAAAGCTTTTGCGGAGAAGCTGTGCTCCAAGATTGTGGTACTTTGTTCCCACCTCCTGAGGTATGTTAATGTGACTATCACCAGCACGAAAGTGAAGCAACTCAGCAATCGTCGGACATGAACCTACATGTATATACATACATATGTGTAAATTAATTTTTAAGATACACGTCACGTGGGATTAATCTGGAGGAGCAAACTTGAAGGCTTAGAGGGCTTAGGATAATCACCACACAGCCAATTCTCATTAACTTAATGGCAGTATAAAGTCAAAAAATATGGTCTTGAAGTAACTCAGTTAAAAATTATACCTGATTTTTCCTCCAAAAGAATGTCTCCATCTAACCACAGCTGCTGATTTGGTGAAAACTCGTCTCCCTCTCCCTCATCTGAAGTGCAGATCCAAAATCCATCTCCAATGGTAGCAGGATGAGGCTCTCCAGCTCCACAAGGACAGAGAAAGGCAAAAGATGGCGTTGAGTTCGTGTAGCCTAAGGCAACGTTAGCCTTCTGTAGCCCAGTAGTGATAGCACGTTTGATTGTCGGGCAGACCTTGCATGCAGCTTGCTTTGAAATTTTCACGTGTACCTCAAACTGAAGCAAGGTGTCAATGAGTGTCACAGTACAAGGTACTTTGACCCCACGAATGGTGAACTGGACGCAGTTGCGGTGGAGGCAAGTGGGAGTGACTGATCCAGCTGATGGCATCTTCAACTTCCACGGTCCTGGGAAGTGGTTTTCTGGTGAAGTCAAGAAACAGAGAAGAGCACAGAAGATGCCACGACGTGGAGGGCCATCAGTGAAGTGGAGGACAAGTGGTGTGAGATGGTAGTCATGTGACAGGCGATACTTTGACACATCATCACGGTCAAGCATTCGAAGAAGGCACGGAACGAAAAATTTCCCTTCAGAATAATTGGCGAAAATGAAGAGCTTTCGACAGAAAACCAGCATATTTTCAGGCATGAAGAGGCCAGGCACATAGTGCTTATCGAAATCCTTTTGGGAAAGGAATTCAACGGTGACAAGAGCATGATTGAAAAATTCTTGCCATGCCTTATCTCCACAGCGTTTCTTCAAATCATGATGAACTTTCACAAGCTCAGAGACTTTGTCCAACAGCACCTGTGGGTTGGTGAAGACAAGGTCTGGAAGAATATCAGGATAGTAGAGGATCAGAGACAGCTCATCGAGGTACATTAGAGCTGCTTCTAGGGTGCTCTCATCAAAGTGAAGCCTGCGAGCGACTTCAAGGCATTCATTCTTGTGGAGTAGTCCACGTTGAAGAACGTGAGTGATTTCATCCAGCACAATCTCTAGAGCCATCCATGGAAGAGGAATTCGCCTTGGTTTTGATCTACGCACTCTGTTCCGAACCACTTGTGCCATATCCTCTTCTTCTTGTCCAGGGCACCTTGCATTCATAGGGAAGAGGATGTCATTTGTGGCAGCCTGGTAGTAGACAATCTCGTCTTTGAAGGCGGGTAGAAGTATTTCTCGTAGCTTCTTATTTTTAGCTTCCCTGGATTCCTTACACTTTCCCTCTTCATCTTTATGAGTGCCAACGACCACAATCTGTGGAGCATCATCACCTTTATCTTTGCTGGAGCGATGAGAGTGGAGTGATCGAAGGCCTTGCTGGAGGAGCTGCTCAGTGGTCAGATCGGATTCATAAGGAGTGCCCAAGGATTTCCCATTCTCGTAGTATTCGATCATTGGACGGCTAGAAAGCTCTTCCGATAGCTTGATGACGAATATGATCATAGACATCCTTTTCAAGAAGATGGGTAGGATCTCATGAAATTGAGGCTGCCCTCCACAATCAGTGATGAGGACCTTACGTAGGAAGGAGATTGGGTCTTCTGACTCGGAGCACTTATCAATCAGCTCAAACATCTTATCAAGGACATCCTGGATCACTTTGATCACTTTGGGATCAATAGAAGCAGTAGATGGTTGTGCTGCAATACTCGAGCGATCAGCACGCTGCTCAGTGACTTGGACTGCAGACTGCTCTGGTTGAAGAGCTGTGGCACCTGGGCTTCGTGGATTTTGTACTTGTTCTCCGCCACTCTCCTCCTGGTTGCTACCTTCCTCACTGGTTGGATCTAGAGCTGGAGTTGCTGCTCCCTGTTTCAACACCTCGATCAGTTCCGATCCAAGTCCCAATTTTGACAGCCATGCACAGATCTTCAATCGTTGTTCCGACGTGTATTTGAGCCATATCTCCTTTGACAACAGCATTTGAAAGATGGTTACGGGACGGGTGGCTATGGGGGTACTGTGTCGAGCTTCGGGTGTTTTTTCTCCTGCGACAATGCTCATAGTGCAGGTTTTGCCGACACCTGCACTTCCGTGGAATAACATTTTATCCACGGAAGCATCTACAAAGCCACTCTTCATTGAGACCTCAAAAAGACGCCGTGATTCACTGGTACCTAAAGATATACCATTATAACGTTAAATTTTTTCACTTAACTATTGATCTTGATGCTATCACCATCTAGAACTCTTTAGAGCATATAAAACCCTTGGTGCTTCGCATATGGTATTATACAGCAGCACAAGCAGGCAACGACAGCACAGTGTTCAACATACATGTAGTAGCCTCATCTTCAACCCTTTATCAAAAATTCAACGTAAAGGGCTGGGGGCGAGGTTAATGTTATACGCGCACTGCAGCAGTGTTGTTCAAAGTTCAATGGCTCATGGTAATAACCCTAGTGTGTTGTATCTAACTCCGCACTACGGTGCCGACAATGTCCCTCATAGTAGCCGGACTGAAGTCTATATTATTACCATAGTTAATAGAATACAACGCATGATCCAATTTAACGCAATAAATTAGCATTAATTTTCACGAATTTCTCGTAACGATTATATATGGAGTGATTGACGACCTTTACCAGAAAAACGCGCGTTTTCAATGATGAGCCAGTTGTCTTATTGGATATATAGCCCCTGTTGTCAGCTTCATCCATCAAAAGCTTCACTCGCCAGGGAGCGAGGAAGGTGGCGACCAGCACAGCGTCAACGATTACTGTAACCTTACAGCGCATGCACAGATGGTTAACAATATGTACATAAGCTTACTACATCAGCACGTAACACACAACGTTCTATTTAAACGTAAAGTCAGGTTAAGAAGCTTAGAATCAGCAAATAATGCCAAAATTTATAAAGTAAGTAAGTCAGCGAAATCCACACAATACATGTGTTTGGAACACCATAAGGAACCTTATGACACCGCACTTGTGGACTCACAAACGAGTTATGTAGCCGCTAGCTTGATAATAGACAGACAGACAGATACAACGAATAATGTCACCCTCACGCATGCGCCGAGGGTTAATTAATGTCCTGGCTAGTCGTAAAAATCCATATCTTCTAAGCAAAAGTTCTAAGCTACAAAATGCAAGCGCGGAGCCGACATGAACCACAGAGGCAATAGACGGGTAATAGACAGACATACATGTACAGACACACACACCATCTCAGGTGAGAGTTACTGTACATGTACCTTAGGGTGACTATGGGTACTAACATTTGATATTTCTGTGGATTGGTCCAAAAATGTAAAATTTTATACCACTGTCATTAGCTACAATATATACATTAGAATTTACAATAGACGGGTAATAGACAGACATAATGTATAATTTTATACCACTGTCATTAGCTATAATATGCATTTTATACAGCATTAGAATTTGTCGACCCTGGTACCATTTCCATGCACAAAGTAGAACAAAGACCAATACCCTTCTCCACGTGGGGATTGGGGGAGACTATAGATTCACTTGCTATTTAAAGCACAGCATGGATGAGGAAAGTTATGGCTGCATGCTATCAGTATCTTGATTATATATTCCATGTACATGTAGTATACCAATGCCATAGATGAAAGGGGAGGATGTGTATGAACACAGCAAGTTATAGGGAGAATATCAACCACAATTTGGCCTATAGTTTCAACCAATCAGAGTCACTGTTTCAGAAACAGTAGTATTTCAGTACACCTTCGTACGAGCACATAGTGCCCCTATACACACAATACATGCATATTATGGTATTGAACATCATTTATACAAGCGACGAAGATGAGTTAATAATTAGTGTCATATTTATTACCAAGCTACAAGAAGCCACCCGGTAACATACCGTATAGCTGGAAATATTGGCGGATTTAATTTTGGCAGTTCAGTACGGGATCGTCAAATGTATTACATGTATATGCGAGTAGGAAATTTTGGCAGATTTTAATTTGGCGGTTGTACCGCCAAACAGCCTAATTTAATTCTCCGCCAAATTTTCCGGCTATACGGTAGTCCTTACTCAAATCAAGGACTTATTAAGCTACATTAACCCTAAATAGTTTTCTGTTATTAAAATGAAAGAATTACATGTAACTAGGATTTTCATGTGTGTAGCAACTGACGACCTTCAATTACACAAAACTTAAAATTGTTACATGTAACTCGGGTGGTAGCTAGCTATACATGTAGCTCTAATTGACCCGTCTTATAGGGGAATTCCTTGCCTGTGTAGCAGTATTCATTGCTACCTAGCAATAGGTCAAAGTTCATTCCAGTTAACCCCACCCACATGCAGAAGGGATAAAGCAATCGGTTTGTCTGTCGTCGTCGTCGTCGGCATGAAAATCGCCAGATCTCACATTCTAGGCATCTATGAATGCTATAAGCACAACCAATCGGTAGATACCGGTAAAAAACTGGTTTGTATGCACTTCGAATTGCTCAAAAATGCTTACTAGTGCTACAAATCGTGCACTTCTGTTCAGCATGCCTGTGGTTTATCGACCACACCCACTCTTGTAGCATAATAGTATGCTGATGCGACTGCGCATGCTCAAGCTCAGTGTTGGAAAGGGTCGTCAAGTCATAAAACAGCTATGCCACAGAGTGTTGCGCTACAGTGGCTACAGAGCATGCGGGGTATGTGCTCTATAGAGCTCTAGTATTATTAAAAGTGAACGCTATTCATTGACTGTGGTTTATTGACCATACCCACTCTTGTAGCACAATAGTGTGCTGATGCGACTGTGCATGCTCAAGCTTAGTGTTGGAAAAAGTCGTCAAGTCATAAAAGAGTTATGCTACAGAGCGTGCGGGGTATGTGCTCTATAGAGCTCTAGTATTATTAAAAGTGAGCACTATTCAAAACTTTGAGCCGAGTGCTAGCGAAATATAGCAGGTAAGGTTTTCAATTGTATCACGAAGGCAGGTTCAAACATTAGTCCAGCAGCCGCTGGGTCTGCCGGACCTGTTCCTACACCCCTGGTGTAACTAGTCACTAATAGAGGCTCATCAAAAATATTTGTCATGCACATTGAAAAGCAACTTCACTACTATTTGAGTCAGCAGCTGAAGCACTGGTTTAATGATGGTCCACTGCTTCAAACCAAACGAGAAATGAAGAACAAGACAGTTTTTGAGACTGTCCATTACATTTAAAGATCGATTGCTTACTATCTTATACTGCAACAGTCACTATGGACGGCATTGCATGCGCCACACTGTGGACCAATCAGGTGGGATGCATGTATATGTAATAATTAACACATATGGCCCATATACACCCTCAGACTTGATCAAATCTCAGGCAACAGGGTTGTTACGTGCTCAGTTGCCCAGGAGACTGTGGTAAGCTCCAATAGACTCACCTTTGAGGTAATTCATCTGCAGCACCTCCAATGATCCACGTTCCCTCCACACATAAAGCCCATCAGCCAATATCCTCCAGGAGGGGGCTGGGTGGTGATGGAGCCAATAGTCCCAGCAGGCTAGTTTGGCTTGGTCAGTGGTAGGGTTCTGACTCTTGAGCTCTTCACATTTGCTGAAAGGAATACCAATCCAAAGAGCCACATCATACCACCGCTGGACATCTTTCATTATAGCAGTGACATTGTTGAGGGTTAGTGTTGGGTCTGTAAAGAGAGGAGAGCATCCCAACATGCATGATGGCTCATGCATTCACAGATGGAAATATGCGTGTGTACATATGTACATGTACATACCAATGAAATTAAAATATAATAACATACACACATACCAATAAAAATAACATGTACATGCATTAGGATGTAACTCAAGACAAATGCAGTTATCATCACCTTTAGCCAAGAGTACATGTACAATCATATGGAGAGGAGAGTATCCAACTCCAGTATACAATGTACCTGCCTACCATAATACTCATGTAGAGATTGTTATACTATATACAACGAAAAATATTTTTCAGACGGTCATTTTTCTTATATAGTCCATGTCATTACATGAGGGCATGGATACACGTCTACGCGTCTTGGATGCGCCCGGTTGCTATGAACACGCGGCGTGGGTGGAGAGAAAGTCCGCACTACAAGGCTCAGGATTGGTCAGAACTTTAGGGGCGGGTGCACAAAGAAGAGTGGCCTTAATGCCTCGGGCCATAGCTACAGTTAGAGACGCATTGTCGAACCATCGGCATGAAAGCAACACGCGTTTCGAGAGGCCTGCTAAGCAGGCACTGGCGCTAGCCACCGAGCCTCGAGCAAAGTGAGAGGCGAGGTCTGTTCTTTGTCATACCTGTCAGTAGTCCGGTAGCGACATTCGAGCAGAGTGAGAACGTTGCCATTGCATACTTAGTTGGAGCCAGAGCAACTACTTGCTGTGAGGGGTGTGGCCTGTGCAATAATTGGTACAGGTTCAAAGTTCATGCCACTTCCATCTGTGCACATACATATACCTGGTACTAGTGGACAATCTTGCATAGGCAGGATACTGTTTGTACATGAACTATGTCTCTATGTTTTGTGAGCATGTACTGATCATGCATACTAGCCACAGTATCCCATGATTGTGACATTAAACATACTTGTACCTTAGAAATAATATTATCATACTAATACATGCCTATCCTCAATAGGGGCTAGGCTTGTGATGTCCCCTTACCATAATCACGCAACACTGATTATACACGACACTGTGTACATGTATGTGTGCATGCCAAAAATTAACCACACTCATACCAGGTGTTTGATGGATGTATCTCTTTGCAGCAGCTAAAGCACTCTCATCCCCCAAGTAGAGAAGTTGACCAGAGAGCCACTTCCAAGAATCAAGAGCATAGGGAGAACACTGCAGCCACCAGCTAATCAGTTCATTCCTACGCTCCTCAATATTGTCACACTGCTGCTGTAGCTTCCTCCGCACACCGTGTGGTACTCTGAGGCAGCTGTCCAGCCACCCCACTCTCACTGTCTCCAGCACTGCTGCTAGATTGCTGTGAGTGAGGCTGGAGTCTGAGAGGGGAAGGAATGGATATACATGTGCCATTGAAACAGCCACTCTCACAATATCATTATCAGTAGTGGTAGTGAGCATGTGCTTATGTATTTTTGACTTTGGTATGGATCATTCCGCATACTTAATACTAAAAATTTGGAAATTTTCGTTATAACTTTTCATTCTCAAAAGTGCATGGCTGCAAATGCATGCACAATATTAATGTGAGGTCATTCCTATACAATATCATAAAACGGATGTTTCATAAGCATGAAATTCCCATACATGTATCTGTGGTACATGTACACATTCTACATGTAATACATATGCCAAGTAAAGTCTAACACTGTAGAACTATAACTTTTCACCAATAGTGTCTTTTTTATAATTTTGCCACCTATTCTCACTGGTGAATCTTACTCTATGATGTTTTTCAATCAGTACATGTATTAATCTACATCTACCAACATGTACACACGTACATGTAGCAGTAATTGGGGTGCATGAGGTGTGTGGTTAGTGCTCTCAACATACCAGTCAGCTCCTCACTGTAGTGATAGAGTGCAATAGCATGAATATGTTTATCCTGGACTTCAAGTCGCTGTATAATTCTTCTCCATGATGCGAATGGATCTCTGAGGATCCAGTATCTGATCACTGCTACTTCACGTTCCTCATCACTGCGATACTCTCCCTCAATTTCATTGAGCTTGGAGTTTGGAATGCGTAGCATCTCACCAACCTCACGCCAGGGTATTCCATGTAGTGCCTTTCTGACATTATCAACAGTCAGACCTGCAATATGCAACAAGGGGACATTAACACACACGCACACGATTATTATGATGAAGGACCACAAGTATAGACTGAGTCAGACAAGTGAAATGATAGTACTAGTGACATGCAGGGCCTGTTTGGGGCGAGCCTGAGCTGAGAAAGGCTCTGTCCGACTCAACATAGATCTATGGACTGGAGTAGAGACTGAAGCCATAGATCGTGAAGACCATGGACAATGAATCCAAGCACGATAGTTATAGTTGCTGTGCACCTACCTGATAGCATAGGCTCCAACTGTCCCTGAATCTCCGGGACAGTCCCGGATTTTTAGCAACTGTCCCGCGTCCCGGAAGGCTCTACTACAATTGTATTATTGGTCCCGGAAGAGGTCCAGACACTAGCATAAACACTGTAGTAGTAGTAGTACACTTACTGGTGATGAAATGAACAAGCTGCTTGTGGTAGTGCCTTACAAACTTTGGTTTTTGCAGTAACAACACTACAAGAGGTCTACTAGGCTTGCAAATTCATGCTCTAGAGAGTATATTCTGTGCATTGTGGTCATGAAATTCAATCATATTGGGTGTGGTGTGGGTGGAGTTTTAATTAATGAAGGGTGGGTCTAGTGGGTGTGGTCTATGTCCCTGGAGCTATTTAGGAAGAGTTGGAGCCTATGTGATAGTCCTCTCCACATAGTGTCTATTCTATGCCAATAGTCAAATTACAGCTGCATAGCTCCCAGGTTCACGATTGTACAGCTCCATCCATCCTACCTCTATCGCCTTCTATAGCCACTCCTCGTACGGTTGGGCTGACTGTGATTGAAGACGATTTCTGTCTCACTCTAGCGATCTTTGGGGCTCACTCAGGCTCGTCCCAATTACAAATGTCCAATATCAGGGATCTGATGACCTCATGACCTTTGCACTAGCCATAGCGCTTAACCCGCCCACACCTTCATTAGTCAACATGGCAACCTTCTCTCGGGAAATTTCACTTGAAACTCAAACCATCCAAGCTTGCCATTCCTAGGTCACACCAGCACAAGGAATTAGGTCATAGGGCAAGTATAATAGGAAGAATACAATAGTATCCGGTGCCTAAGCACAAGGTTACTATTAACATGCCTAGATTGGGCAATCTTTGTGTTATTTACTCGAATTAAAAAATGCTTCCGGTGCATTTATTAAAAGCACGTTAATTATGTCATGCACATGTACTGCATTGATCTACATACTAGGATACATGCACATGTAGGTGCATTTATGCCACAACTATCACTCTGCCAAGTCTCACCTGGTTTGAATCTTTTCTTGATTTCTTGTTCTATTCTCTGTCTTTCTTGTCTGGACAGCTTCATGAGGTATCCATTCTCACTAAAGTAGCCTGACTTTTTGGCACCGGGGGCAGCAGCGGGGTTCACCTCCCTAGAGCTGCCGGGGAAGGACGTGACTCGATATTCTAGAGTTGCCGGCTTTTCTCGTTGAAGCAATAAGTCCTGCTCTGTGTTCATACTCCCTCCACGTTGATCACCAGCTGGCCCCTCTGCCATATCACCAATCAACGCCGTCAGCTAGCTCCGAACTACCGCTCAACTGCTTCATGCTCATTTGTGTATACTCTGGCGGATTAATAGGGGCTAGGGAGTGTCAGCTTCTACCTTTGCAGCCCCACCCCTCTTGCAGAAGAGGCGGGGCTTGTTTCCTAATTGGAGCTCACCTATAAACTATCAAGCAGATCTCAGCAGTTGACGAGAATTATCTCTCACCAGGCAGTGACCAAGAACTACTATTTATGGATCATAACGATAAAACTAGTCATGGAAATTCAGCTGACGTGTCAGTATCAGAGGAGGAAGCAGCCAACACTGTGGGGACTCTGACAGCTATCCGCAGAGCTAGCAGTGGTGGCACTGCAGCAGAGAGGCAGAGTAAAGTAACTCTAAAAAGAGAAATCACTGCCTTCTCTGGAGTGTTTGTGGTCATCAATCAGTTTATAGGCTCAGGCATCTTCATCACCCAGTCTGGTATCTTGAACTATGCCGGGTCGTTTGGAGTGAGCTTGCTTTGCTGGGTGTTTGGAGGGACAGTGGCTCTGGCTAGGGTAATGTGCTACCTTGAGCTAGGGCTCCTAGTGAGAAAGACTGGAGGAGAGTATGCCATCTTACTGGAAGTGTACTCCTTTCGAAAGAAGAACCGCTGGGTTGAGATGCTTGGATCTCTGGTCTCGTTTCTCTACACCTGGACGAATGTTCTCTTGCTGAGAGGTGTGGCAGTGTCCATCATCACGATGACCTGTACTTGACTCGCCCCTTCTTCATTGGCTGTGAGGTCCCAGAGGCTGCAGTCAAGCTCATTGCTCTCGCTATCATGCGTAAGTTGGCTACTCGAGCCGCTCCTGGGGGCATGCTTTTGGCTACAATGTAGGTCTACAGTAGTCTGCCCTCGAATTACCTAAGTTAGAGAACAAGTTTTGTATTGGCAGTGGAAGGCTGGTAATGGGCTAGAGATTTAGCTGGTTTACTTTCTCACTCGACAATGAATAAGCTTGTATTTTTGGTGCTTGGATAGTTATTAACAACACTCTACTTCTTTCATGTCCATGCAGTGATCCTAATTCTAGTGAATATCTATGGCATCAAGCTGACTGTTCAAGTGACGATGCTCTTCTCTGGTCTCAAGCTTCTGGCCATTGCCTTCATTGTGGCAGTGGGTGTCATCACTGTTGGTATTCGTCAAAGTGTCCCTGAGAGAATCCACCAGCCATTTCAACCGCTGGAGTGTCATGAGCCTTCTATCTCATCAGTGGCTCTGGCTCTCTATGGAGTGCTGTGGGCTTACGATGCATGGTGAGTGTGTGTGTGTGTGTGTGTGTGTGTGTGTTTGAACCTTTGAAAGACACTGCTATCATCACTTATGTGATGGGCAGGTTCAAAGGTGCATGTGTGTGTACATATACATTTACATGTATGTGAGTGATGGCATTTTTATAAATGTTAACAATTTTAGGAATATTATGAACTATGCTGTTGAGAGGCCAAGAATATTGAAAGGTATAACTTTAGCTTTATGCGAGCCACTGAATCTCGTGTTCATAAGAAGTACGATGTGTGTAATTTTCCCGTTTGTGCACTATATACTTCAGGACTCTGTCTGTCTCTCTGTTGGTTGGTGTGCCTGTAGTGTGTCTCTGCTATCTCCTGGTCAACACTGCTTTCTTCATAGTGCTGCCCTATGAGGAGATCTTAGCAGCCGAGGCAGTGGCACTGGTGAGATCACTATAAGTGGTGGTATAACCGTTTGTATTAAACTACATGTAGGCTACTGTCCCGTCTAATGAATGGCTGGCTAGCAATGGCACAATTGCATACATGTACATGTACCTTTTCTAACCATGATCAGAGCTGACCTGTTAATATTCAGCTGATATCTACTGTAAGGTGACAACTTTAGCATGAGTCGGGTGCTAGTCGCCTTTAAAATTCATAGGTTGTACCCCATAACATTAGAATACATGAAACACTCGAATGCATTAAAAATTAACTCGTTGTGATGGATTCTTTCACATGCATACTAGTATAACTTTAATGTACGTGATGATTATGTCTCACTTGCAGCCCTTTGGTGCGGCTACACTGGGAAAAGCAGGTCTTGTTGTGATCCCAATATTGGTATCCTTCTCCACGTTTGGTGCTGCCAATGGTAGCATCTACATCACCTCACGACTGATATTCGGAGCTGCTCGAGACAACCTGCTCCCGGACTTCCTCAGGGGACTGCACGTTAAGCGAAGGACACCCATTCCCGCCCTCATCTTATTGGTAAGAACCACATGGCTCATTTTGATGGTTTAGTTTTCCCATCAAGCAAAATGAAGGAAAGCTATCAAAATGTTTAGTCAGAAAATGCATTGTTAAGCCTATTTTGGCCAGTTGGACCTTCTGTGTAGGAGAGGTGGACGTGATATAGCCATACTATATTATTATGAGTACATCATGACAATGACATGCACTCTGTATTCATGAAATACACATGCCAGGGTGTGTTGTCTACGGTTATGATCAGTGCTGGTAGGATAGCAGACCTCATTAAGACATACTCAGTTGCTCCTTCTTCTTCCACCTCCTGGTCTTTATTGCTCTGTTCATCATGAGAGTTACACACGCCAGTCAACCAAGGTTCTTTAAGGTATATGACATTGTATACATCATGTGCATTATAAGGCTCGTACTATACAGCCAAAATTTTCATCCCTGATAGTAATTTCGTGACTATGAATAATTTGGCCATATAACATGCACATCCCCTGAAGTTTAGTGTGTCTGCTATCAAGACTATTACACCCATGCTGCCTATATAGAGTAATCAAGATGCCTGCATAGCCAGAAAATTAGGAATTAAATTTGGTGATTTGGCTGTCAGTCTATATACACATGTATGCACAGCTTCAAAGTGAGTTACATGTACATGTACATGTATGATATTGTGTCTATATGCAGGAATACTTCATCATTCCAGTTGCTATCTTTGTGTCGATTTCGTCCATTGTGGTGATCATTCTTCCCATCGTTCAAGAGCCCGCCCCTGCCCTGATTGCTGTGGGCACCACTCTGCTGGGACTGCCAGCCTATGTCTTCTTTGTCATGAAGACTCCATGGAGACTCAAACCAAAATTATTCACCAGAATAAGTAGTAAGCTATTGAAGAATACTGTAAGATCACGATACTGGTGCATGCATACTTTAGTGGGATAAAACGGAGCACAACATGCAGAAATAACCTATCATGCCTATAGCTTTCGTGTTCTAAAATCGTAGTTAAAATTTTATTATAAGGACTAGCCATGCCTTTATACAATATACTGTACTATCGACAGAACACCATGAGAAACCATCAGTCAGACTCGGAGGAAGTCCGATGGGTGAGTGTATGTGTGTGTGTGTGTGTTTGGAGGAATAAGATGTGAGGCATGAGGGTGAGTACACTGTAGGTCTCTTGTCAGCTGTCCGTAGAATACGTCAGGGTTTCATCCAGTGGGGGGGACAGGGGGGAAGCTTCCCCTCCAAACTTCCTAGCTTCCCCCCCTAAAAATTTGACTTTAATTAAATTAAGCATCATAATATCACAGTAAATCACCAAAATCACTAGCATTAATTTTGTTTTTGATCAAAAATTATCCGAAACAATATGGAAGAATTCCCTAAAATACATCCCAAGGAACTTGGTATGCTGAATAGGCCCACTCATTTATCGCGCTTCCACCCCAAATTTTTGTCGCTGGATGAAACCCTGTACGTATGTGTGTGTGAGAGAGAGAGGGAGGGAGAGAGAGACAGAGAGAGATGTAGAGACTAAAGAGAAGGGGAGGAGAGAAAACTATGGACATTGATGGTGATTGGAGTGGAGGCTCTATCCACACTCCTCTTGTTTCTGATCAAAACTGCAATTGGCCTTGTTGTGTGTCGTGTGCTAGTCTATAGCTTGTAAATCCTGTTAGCCAAAAAAACATGTATGTGAATACTAATGTGCATAGCAAGTACGCTCGTTCTTGTTACAGCAACACCAGAATAGAATAATAATAATATGTATGTGAATGTTTTTTCCCTGATGAATCCCTGATTACATGTGTATAGATGTATGTGTACATGTACATGTAGTAATTTCTGATAAACTTCGTTTTCTTATTCTTTTCCCATGAACCATGCATACACTAAGCATGCATGCAAGGCTCACTTAACTTTCAGCCCCCTAGTTCATATGCCTAATAATTTCTCTTTGGTCACAGCGTACCTCTGAGAGTGGCCATGGGCGTGGCCAGCCGTTATGCCCCTCCCCCTCCTCCTCAATCCCAGCCCTAACCCCTGCTCATCATCATCATCAACTGTCAATCATCACTCCAGTTCATCCGTCACCGTAAATCGAAACACTCATTCATCATCATCACTTCATGATAAGTTCGAAGCCCCCCACCAATCAGTCGAATACATCAATTCAATAAAAGTCACCTACACCAGTCAGCGTCACTCATCAAGCGCATCTTCTGAAGGTGCCGGAAAACGAAGCGAAAGTTTCAAGCGACTCATAACTCCAAGAATCGCAGACAAACGATCAAGGACACCACCGAGTCAAGGAGATCGGACAGAATCAAAGTTATCATCAACACGTACGCCAAAAAATGGAGAAATTGAAATCATTGAACTAGGAAAGATCGAAACGGAAGAATCCCAACATACATGTTATACTATAAAGGAGGAAAACCCTATAGCAATTGAAGACCGGCCTAAAAAGAAGTCAAGAAGGCACGAAAGCAGCGAAATCGAATTGCTTAAGGACGATCTTCGGGTGGTGGTGTTCCACCCAGACCAACAGCAGCTAATGGTGCGTGGGGAAGTGCATTGAATTGAAGTTTGTGTGTGCGCTGAGCAGCGTACACGTCCATAGGCTCCAACTCTTCCTAAATAGCTCCAGGGACATAGACCACACCCACTAGACCCACCCTTCATTAATTAAAACTCCACCCACACCACACCCAATATGATTGAATTTCATGACCGCAATGCACAGAATATACTCTCTAGAGCATGAATTTGCAAGCCTAGTAGACCTCTTGTAGTGTTGTTACTGCAAAAACCAAAGTTTGTAAGGCACTACTACTACAGTGTTTATGCTAGTGTCTGGACCTCTTCCGGGACCAATAATACAATTGTAGTAGAGCCTTCCGGGACGCGGGACAGTTGCTAAAAATCCGGGACTGTCCCGGAGATTCAGGGACAGTTGGAGCCTATGCACGTCACAGGTCAGGCTGGGATTGAGGGGGAATTCCCTATTAACATTTGGAATTCCTAGTATGGCAAAACACGGTTGTAAAGTAAATTAATTGATAACCACGTCAATTTCCTGTTTCAAATTTGTAACAAATCACGTGCAAATACAGTCATGCATTAAACAGCTACATGTGCACATGAACATGGACTTGATGGTTTATGCAACAATGTTACATAGATTGCGTAATTCTCTCTGTGGCAGTGTATTGTAATTATTACATGTACATGTACATTGTTTACTCACAAATGATATAATAATATACTTTCATGACACTCACACACACATAATCTAGCATGCTGGTTCGGACACGATAGCTCTTGTTCCAACTCGAGGTGCTGTGGATGATGACCCAGTGCACAGCGCCTACACCATAGCTCCAGAATGGTGAGCCACCACAATGGTAGTGTGTACACTGTATGTCCGGTACACATGACTACTAAAGTCACTTACGTTGACGTAATAAAACGCATGACTTACGTGTTGCACATCGTAATAATTATTGTTGTGAATTAATACATGCATGTATAAACACATGTAGGACACATTTGCTGGATGAGATTCAATATGAGGTGACCACCATCAAGAGAAGAAGTGAGTGTAGTGTAGATGTATATACATGTACATGTGCATGTATGTAACAAGGCATAATATATGTGCATGTATATGTACATGTATGTAGCAAGGCACCTTAGGAAAGCTTAAACTAAAAATTAACGGAGGCATCCTCATTCTGGGGGAACTTTGAACTCTTTCGTAATGTATTTATTGGTGGGACCTTGCACGATGGGAGTGTCCTTTGGGGTTCCACAGTGTATAGAGTAGTGACATTGATGCCTGTACTACATGTATGCAGTGCAAGAGCTGAGTCAGCTTCAGGACAAACACGCCACTCGTTCCGATGTCTTTGATGATGTGGAGGAAGAACAAGAGATAGAGATTCTCACTCAGGAAATCACACAGGTAGACATCTTCAGCTCACCAACTAATACATGTACTCCGGCTACAATAATATTATCTTAGCTCAGCTAGCAAACCACATCCACTTGTATGGCTATTGCACCCCCCCCCCCCCCCAAAAGAAAAAACACCCTAACTGTCTTATAATATACTGAGTTTTTTAGTGTCCAGGGTAAGCCCCTATACACTGCATTTCATGGGGTCAATGTACCACCTATACAAACATATGCAATTTATATCCTAGGTAAGTGCCCATGCGGGCTAAAATGTTCACATGCCCATAGGCATTTACATGTAACCAGGACACTATGGTATGCACAAATAATATTATCGTAAATCCAGATGTTTACAAGAGCCAAGAGAGGTCTACAAACTATCAACGCAAAAAGCAAAGATGCTTCAGACCAAGAGAGGAAAGTGGCCAAGAACGTCACCACATCGCTGGCCATCTCTCTACAAGATCTCTCAGTCAACTTCAGAAAGTCTCAATCGTCTTACCTCAAGAGTGAGTTTAGCGGAAGATACATGTACAATGTATGTCCATGTACATAGTTACATATTATTCTCCCTCTTCCTGTCTCTCTGTCCCTCCCCCTCCCACCCCCCTCCCTCTCTCCCTCCCTCTGTTTTCCATTCCCTGTATATATACAGTAATATCTAGCAACTTGAATTTTATGCCGTTATGCGTAATATCTAGGGATGGAGCACCCCCCCCCCCCCCCCCCAAAAAAAAGCTCTCTCTCCCTTTCCCCCTCTTCCGTCTTCCATTCCCTGTATATAGTAGCATGCATAACATGCTAGTATCACTCTTATGCCATTATGTATAACGATGAAGCACAGAAACAACCATACCACCCATAGTCTTTCACTCCCTCTCTCCCCCTCCCGCTCCATGTATATACATGTATACGGTAACATCTACATGTACATATAACGACTTTTACTTATGTATAGGGATGAAGCACAGGGAGGAGCGTGTGGTTGGTGGGGAGGTGAAACCCACAGCATTAGTGTTTGGAGAGGAAGAGGAGGAAGATCCACAGGTCCTCTACGACAAGGTCAGTTCATGACACTCAACACCCATTCCCTGCACCCCCTATTACGTATATTATTATTTGCTTTAATGACAGGGGTTCACTCGGCAACAAATGTCGATGGTGGAGAACAGTGTAGCCATGATAGAGGAGAGAGAAAAGGAGATAACAGCTATTGTCCAGTCCATCTCAGAGATCAATGAAATGTATCGAGACCTAGCAACAATGGTCGTCGATCAGGTACAGTAACAGTTACTATTGTGTTAGTATACCGTGGACAATACTTAATATTAATTTTTTGCCATGTACTGCAATGCTATATTAGGGTACAATACTGGATCGCATTGACTACAACATTGAGCAGACAGCCCACAAGGTCTCCAAGGGAGTAGAGGAACTGGAGAAAGCAGAGAAACACCAAAAGAGGTCCATCAAACTTATCGTCATTCTAGTGCTGGTTGTTCTCATTGCCCTGGCTATAATCGCACTCGTCATTTACCAAGTAGTCAAGCATACAATTTAGTTAACTGGTATAGTATTATCCATGTCCAAGGTGCTTGCCTTTCTTTTTCTCAGTGAGGCGTGTTCATGTCTGGTGCACGTCTTTCTTTTTGATGCTTAATTTATTGTTGTGTTGTCAAGTATAAAGTGTCAAAATTATTGTATGGTGTTCTCGAGCAGCATGAAGGGGGTGGGGATTTGGGTTCGCATTCTTTTGTTCCCATAATTAATTTTATCAGAAAATTTGTGGGGCCAATACCGTATAGCGGGAAACTATTTAGGGAGATAATTTTTGCAGATCAGAGCATTTCAAGGAACGTTAAATTTCATAGGTGGAGCCGGATGTAGCATGCTTAAAAGTAACTTTCACAGATGGCTCTTGCATGACTTGTATTCTCCCTTGAACTTTAACCGTTGTGCAGTATGTCTTTTGTATACCACCAAGGGCTTATAGACGTACCCCAAAGGGGGAGAGGGCATGTAACTGCCATAGTGTCCTGTGTACCTAGCAAAATTCAGATCAGACAGTGGTTTGTAACTAATTATAGTAACAGCTGCAGTCTGGCTTTCATTATGCATACTGAGGAATTTTGCTATTTTTAGCTTATATATGAATTTTGCCAGGTGCCTAGTTACATGCCCTCTTCTCCTTTAGGAGTCTTAAGCCCTTGATACCACAGAATACAGACTGCGCTGAGCAGAGTAATCAACATCCTATTAGACACATGAAATCGGACGTCAAAACCACACAAAGATGAACGTTTTAATCATTAAAACTAGGAAAAAATCTCAATAGCATTAAAATTAATAAGCAAACCGAAATCATTACAGAAATAAACAAATGACAACTATTAGTCGGGTGTATGAATGTTGAGGCTGGTTTCAATTTTACTTGCTAGTTCTCCCATTTCAATGTCATTGAGTACCCCCACCACCGTACCCCACGACGTAGGCTTCCTTCCTTTGCCGTCTAGCCACTCTTGAAAAATCTGGCAGTTGATTCTCTCTGCATTTTCATGGAGTTCTCTCTCCAGTGATCTGATGTATCCAAAGCTTTCGTGGAGAAGCTGTGCTCCAAGATTGTGGTACTTTGTTCCCACCTCCTGAGGTATGTTGATGTGACTGTCACCAGCACGAAAGTGAAGCAGCTCAGCCATCGTCGGACATGAACCTACATGTACATACATATGTGTAAATTAATTTTTAAGATACACGTCACGTGGGATTAATCTGGAGGAGCAAACTTGAAGCCTTAGAGGGCTTAGGATAATCACCACACAGCCAATTCTCATTAACTTAATGGCAGTATAAAGCCAAAAAATATGGCCTAGAAGTAACTCAGTTAAAAATCATACCTGATTTTTCCTCCAAAAGAATGTCTCCATCTAACCACAGCTGCTGATTTGGTGAAAACTCATCTCCCTCTCCCTCATCGGAAGTGCAGATCCAAAATCCATCTCCGATGGTAGCAGGATGAGGCTCTCCAGCTCCACAAGGACAGAGAAAGGCAAAAGATGGTGTTGAGTTCGTGTAGCCTAAGGCAACGTTAGCCTTCTGCAGCCCAGCAGTGATAGCACATTTGATTGTCGGGCAGACCTTGCATGCAGCTTGCCTTGAAACTTTCACGTGTAGCTCAAACTGAAGCAAGGTGTCGATGAGTGTCACAGTGCAAGGTACTTTGACCCCACGAATGGTGAACTGGACACAGTTGCGGTGGAGGCAAGTGGGAGTGACTGATCCAGCTGACGGCATCTTCAACTTCCATGGTCCCGGGAAATGGTTCTCTGGTGAAGTCAAGAAGCAGAGAAGAGCACAGAAGATGCCACGACGTGGAGGGCCATCAGTGAAGTGGAGGACAAGTGGTGTGAGATGGTAGTCATGTGACAGGCGATACTTTGACACGTCATCACGGCCAAGCATTCGAAGAAGGCAAGGAACGAAAAATTTCCCTTCAGAATAATTGGCGAAAATGAAGAGCTTTCGACAGAAAACCAGCACATTTTCAGGCATGAAGAGGCCAGGCACATAGTGCTTATCGAAATCCTTTTGGGAAAGGAATTCAACGATGACAAGAGCATGATTGAAAAATTCTTGCCATGCCTTATCTCCACAGCGTTTCTTCAAATCATGATGGACTTTCACAAGCTCAGAGACTTTGTCCAACAGCACCTGTGGGTTGGTGAAGACAAGGTCTGGAAGAATATCGGGATAGTAAAGGATCAGAGACAGCTCATCGAGGTACATTAGAGCTGCTTCTAGAGTGCTCTCATCAAAGTGAAGCCTGCGAGCAACTTCAAGGCATTCATTCTTGTGGAGTAGTCCACGTTGAAGAACATGAGTGATTTCATCCAGCACAATCTCTAGAGCCATCCATGGAAGAGGAATTCGCCTTGGTTTTGATCTGCGCACTCTGTTCCGAACCACTTGTGCCATATCCTCTTCTTCTTGGCCAGGGCACCTTGCATTCATAGGGAAGAGGATATCATTTGTGGCAGCCTGGTAGTAGACAATCTCGTCTTTAAAGGTGGGTAGAAGCATTTCTCGCAGCTTCTGATTTTTTGCTTCCCTGGATTCCTTGCACTCTCCCTCCTTGTCTTTATGAGTGCCAACGACCACAATCTGTGGAGCATCATCACCTTTATCTTTGCTGGAGCGGTGAGAGTGGAGTGATCGAAGGCCTTGCTGGAGGAGCTGCTCAGTGGTCAGGTCGGATTCATAAGGAGTGCCCAAGGCTTTCCCATTCTCGTAGTATTCAATCATTGGACGGCTAGAAAGCTCTTCCGATAACTTGATGACAAACACGATCATAGATATCCTTTTCAAGAAGATAGGTAAGATCTCATGAAATTGAGGCTGCCCTCCACAATCAGTGATGAGGACCTTACGCAGGAAGGAGATTGGGTCTTCTGACTCGGAGCACTTATCAATCAGCTCAAACATCTTGTCAAGGACCTCCTGGATCACTTTGATCACTTTGGGATCAACAGAAGCAGTAGATGGTTGTGCTGCAATACTTGACCGATCAGCACGCTGCTCACTGACTTGGACTGCAGACTGCTCTGGTTGAAGAGCTGTGGCACCTGGGCTAGGTGGACTTTGTACTTGTTCTCCACCACTCTCCTCCTGGTTGTTACCTTCCTCACTGGTTGGATCTAGAGCTGGAGTTGCTGCTCCCTGTTTCAACACCTCGATCAGTTCGGATCCAAGTCCCAATTTCGACAGCCATGCGCAGATCTTCAGTCGTTGTTCCGACGTGTACTTGAGCCATATCTCCTTTGACAATAGCATTTGAAAGATGGTTACGGGGCGGGTGGCTATGGGGGTACTGTGTCGAGCTTCGGGTGTTTTTTCTCCTGCGACAATGCTCATAGTGCAGGTTTTGCCGACACCTGCACATCCATGGAACAACATTTTATCCACGGAAGCATCTACAAAGCCACTCTTCATTGAGACCTCAAAAAGACGCCGTGATTCACTGGTACCTAAAGATATACGATTATAACGTTAAAATTTTTTCACTTAACTATTGATCTTGATGCTATCACCATCTAGAGCTCTCTAGAGCATAAAACCCTGGGCGCGTCGCATATGGCATTATACAGCTGCACAAGCAGGCAACGATAGCACGCTATTTAACATACCGTAGTAGCCTCATCTTCAACCCTTTACCAAAATTTCAACGTAAAGGGTTGGGGGGGGGGGCGAGGCTAATGTTATACTCGCACTGCAGCAGTGTTGTTCAAAGTTCAACAGCTCACGGCAACAACCCTGGTGGGAACATTAGCTAGCTTCTTCAAAACGTCTTGAGTCAGCACTGAAGTCTGTATTATTACCATAGATAATCGAATACAACGCATGATCCAATTTAATGCAATAAATTAGCATTTTACGAATTCTCGTAACGTTTATGTATGGAGCAATTGACGACCTTTATCAGAAAAACGAGTGTTTTTCAAAATTGAAATTTTTTTCCATGCGCAGTATTAGATTAAGTACAGTAAACTGCGCTCCGATCAATGATGAGCCAGTTGTCTTATTAGATCTATAGCCCCTGTCGTCAGCTTCATCCATCAAAAGTTTCACTCGCCAGGGAGCGAGGAAGGTGGCGACCAGCACAGCGTCAACGATTACTGTAACCTTACAGCGCATGCACAGATGGTTAACAATATGTACATAAGCTTACTATATCAGCACGCAACACACAACGTTCTATTTACATGTAAAGTCAGGTTAAGAAGCTTAGAATTAGCAAATAACGTCAAAACTTATGAAGAAAGCAAGTCAGCGAAATCCACACAATACATGTGTTTGGAACACCATAAGGAACCTTATGACACCGCACTTGTGGACTCGCAAACGAGTTATGTAGCCGCTAGCTTGATAATAGACAGACACACAGATACAACGAATAATGTCACCCTCACGCATGTGCAATATCTTCTAAGCAAAAGTTTTAAACTACAATATGCAAGCGCGGGGCCGATATGAACCACAGAGGCAATAGACAGACATGCATGTACAGACACACACACCATCTCTGGTGAGAGTTACTGTACATGTACCTTAAGGTGACTATGGGTACTAACATTTGATATTTCTGCGGATTGGTCCAAAAATGTTAAGTTTTATACCACTGTCATTAGCTATAATATGCAGAATTTGTCGACTCTGGTACCATTTCCATGTACAAAGTAGAACCAAGACCAATACGCTTCTCCACATGGGGATTGGGGGAGACTATAGATTCACTTGCTATTTAAAGCAACAGCATGGATGAGGAAAGTTATGGCTGCATGCTATCAGTATCTTGATTATATATTCCATGTACATGTAGTATACCAATGCCATAGATGAAAGGGGAGGATGTGTATGAACACAAGCAAGTTATAGGGAGAATATCAACCACAATTTGGCCTATAGTTTCAACCAATCAGAGTCACTGTTTCAGAAACAGTAGTATTTCAGTACACCTTCGTATGAGCACACAGTGCCCCTGTACACACAATATGTGCAAGTACTGTATTTATTCGAATAGTAGCCATTACTACTATTAATTTCAGCCTTGCTGGAGTGCGGCTACTAATCGAGGGTGGCTCTTATTCGAGGGTGGCTTTTATTTATTTTGGAGGGATACCATTGGGCCAATCCGGCGGTGCATGCATCTTGTTGTGATAGACTAGTTTTTCAGGATTACTTTTCGAATAGTCGAGATATTATGATCGGAAAACATCAGCAGAACCAAGCCAGGGACGTCTTCTGTCATGCTTTTGCCTCGAACTGATGATTGTTCATGGCGTGCACTATTCGGGGTGCGGTTTCTATTCGAACAAATACAGTAAATGGTATTGAACATCGTTTATACAAGTGAGGAAGATGTGTTAATAATTAGTGTCATACTTATTACTAAGCTACAAGAAGCCACCCGGTAACATACCGTATAGCTGGAAATATTGGCGGGAATTAAATTTGGTGGTTGAGCCCAAAATTGCTGTTGCAAGAATATTGGTGGATTTAAATTTGGCGGTTCAGTACGGGATCGCTAAATGTACATGCGAGTAGGAAATTTTGGCAGATTTTAATTTGGCAGTTGTACTGCCAAACCGCCAAATTTAATTCTCCGCCAAATTTTCTGGCTATACAGTAGTCCTTGCTCAAATCAAGGACTTATTAAGCCACATTAATCCTAAATAGTTTTCTATTATTAAAATGAAAGAATTACATGTAACTAGAATTTTCATGTGTGTAGCAACTGACGACCTTCACCAGAAAATTGCATAAAAATTGTTACATGTAACTCGGGTGGTAGTTAGCTATACAAGTATAGCCTGACTTAACCTGCCTATGTACATGTAGATGCAGTGTACAGGGGTGTAGGAAGCAAATTTTGGTTGGTCAGGCATGATGTCCCCCCCCCCCCCCCCACCGCAAAAAGCAGTTCACTTATAGGGGATTCCTTGATTGTGTAGCAGTATACATTCCTACCCGGCAATAGGTCAAAGTTCATTCCAGTTAATACTGTGCTTATTACCCCACGCGCATGCGCAAGGGGTAAAGCAATCAGTTTGTCTGTCGTCATCGGTGGCACAAAAATCGCCAGATCTCATGTTCTAGGCATCTGTGCATGTTATAAGCATAACCAATCGGTAGATATTGGTGAAAAACTGGTTTGTATGCGCTTCGAATTGCTCAAAAAGGCTTACTAGTGCTACAAATCGTGCACTTCTGTTCAGCATGCCTGTGGTTATTGACCACACCCACTCTTGTAGCACAATAGTATGCTGATGCGACTGCGCATGCTCAACCTCAGTGTTGGAAAGGGTCATCAAGTCATAAAACAGCTATGCCACAGAGTGTTGCGCTACAGTGGCTACAGAGCGTGCGGGGTATGTGCTCTATAGAGCTCTAGTATTAGTAAAAGTGAGCGCTATTCAGAACTTTGAGCTGAGTGCTAGCGAAATATAGCAGGCAAGGTTTTCAATTGTATCACGAAGGCAGGCTCAAACATTAGTCCAGCAGCCGCTGGGTCTGCCGGACCTGTTCCTACGCCCTGGTGTAACTAGTCACTAATAGAGGCTCATCAAAAATGTTCCACATTGAAAAGCAACTTCACTACTATTCGAGTCAGCAGCTGAAGCACTGATTTAATGATGGTCCACTGCTTCAAGCTAAACAATGAGAAATGAAGAATAAGACATTTTTGAGACCGTCCATTACATTAAATTTAAAGATTGATTGCTTACTAACTTACACTGCAACAGTCACTATGGATGGAATTGCTTGCGCCACACTATGGACCAATCAGGTGGGATATATGTATATGTAATAACACATATAGCCCATATACACCCTCAGACTTGATCAAATCTCAGGCAACAGGGTTATTACGTGCTCAGTTACCCAGGAGACTGTGGTACTCCAATAGACTCACCTTTGAGGTAATTCATCTGCAGCACCTCCAATGCTCCATGTTCCCGCCAATAATAAAGTACACCAGCCAATATCCTCCAGGTAGGGGCTGGGTGGTGATGGAGCCAATAGTCCCAGCAGGCTTGTTTGGCTTCGTCAGTGGTAGGGTTCTGACTCATCAACTTTTCACGTTTGCTATACCAAGCAGGAGAAATACCAATCCAATCAGCCACACCCTCCCACCGCTGGACATCTTTCATTATAGCAGTGACATTGTTGAGGGTTAGTGTTGGGTCTATAAAGAGAGGAGAGTATCCTGGAGGCAAAGTGCATGATGGCTCATGTATTCACAGATGGAAATATGAAAACTAATTTATGTGTACATACATACATACCAATGAATTTAAAATATGATAACATGTACATGCATTAGGACGTAACTCAAGACAAATGCAGTTATCATCACCTTTAGCCAAGAGTACATGTACAATCATATGGAGAGGAGAGTATCCAACTCCAGTATACAATGTACCTGCCTACCATAATACTCATGTAGAGATTGTTATACTACATATATACAACGAAAAATATTTTTCAGAGAGCCGTTTTCTTATAATATAGTCCGTATCATTACATGAGGGCATGGATACGCGTCTTGGATACGCCCGGTTGCTATGAACGCGTGGCGTGGGCGAAGAGAAAGTCCGCACTACGAGGCTCAGGATTGGTCAGAACTTTAGGGCCGGGTGCACAAAAAAGAGTGGCCTTAATGCCTCGGGCCATAGCTACAGCTAGAGACGCATTATCGAACCATTGGTATGAAAGCGACACGCGTTTCGAGAGGCCTCCGAAGCAGGCACTGGCGCTAGCCACGGATCCTCGAGCAAAGCAAGAGGCGAGGTCTGTTCTTTGTCGTACCTGTCAGTAGTCCGGTTGCAACATTCAAGCAGAGTGAAAACGTTGCCATTGCACTACTTGCTGTGAGGAGTGTGGCCTATGCAATAATTGCTTCCATCTGCGTATGTGCATGGTACTAGTGGACAATCTTGCATAGGCAGGATACTGTTTGTACATGAACTATGTCCCTATGTTTTGTGAGCATGTACTGATCATGCATACTAGCCAGAGTATCCCATGATTGTGACATTAAACATACTTGTACCTTAAAAATAATATTATCATACTAATACATGCCTATCCTCAATAGGGGCTAGGCTTGTAATGTCCCCTTACCATAATCACGCAACATTGATTATACACGACACTGTGTACATGTATGTGTACATGCCGATAATTAACCACACTCATACCAGGTGATTGATAGATGTATCTCTTTGCAGCAGTTAAAGCACTCTCCTTCTCCCAGAGGAGAAGTCGACCAGAGAGCCACTTCCAAGAATCAAGAGCATAGGGAGAATACTGCAGCCACCAGCTAATCAGTTCATTCCTATGCTCCTTATCATTGTCACACTGCTGCTTTAGCTTCTCCTGCACACTGAAGGGTGGTACACGGAGGCAGTTCCCCAGCTGCTTCACTTGCACTACTGTCTCCAGCACTGCTGCTAGATTGCTGTGAGTGAGGCTGGAGTCTGAGAGGGGAAGGAATGGATATACATGTACCATTGAAACAGCCACTCTCACAATATCATTATCAGTAGTGGTAGTGAGCATGTGTATGTGTGCTTATGTATTTTTCACTTTGGTATGGATCATTCCGCATACTTAATACTAAAGATTTGGAAATTTTCGTTAAAACTTGTCATACTCAAAAGTGCATGGCTGCAAATGCATACACAATATTAATGTGAGGTCATTCCTATACAATATCATAAAACGGATGTTTCATAAGCATGAAATTCCCATACATGTATATGTATCTGTGGTACATGTACACATTGTACATGTAGTACATATGCCAAGTAAAGTCTAACACTGTAGAACCATAAATTTTCACCAAATTCAATAGTGTCTTTTTTTCAATTTTGCCACCCGTTCTCACTGGCAAATCTTACTCTATGATGTTTTTGAACCAGTACACGTATTTAATTTAATCTACATCTACCAACATGTACACATGTGTACATAAAGCAGTAATTGGGGTGCATGAGGTGTGTCGTTAGTGCTCCCAACATACCAGTCAGCTCCTCACTGTAGTGATGTATTCTAAAGGCATGATCATGTTTCCTTCCGTCTTCAAGTTGCTGTATAATTTTTCTCCATGATGCGAATGGATCTCTGAGGATCCAGTATCTGATCACTGCTACTTCACGTTCCTCATCACTGCGATACTCTCCCTCAATTTCACTGAGCTTGGAGAGTGGAATGAACAGCCAAATACCCACCTTATGCCAGGGTATTCCATGTAGTGCCTTTCTGACATTATCAACAGTCAGACCTGAAATGTGCAACAAGGTGACATTAACACACGCGCACATGATTATTATGATGAAGAACCACAAGTATAGACTAAGTTTAACAAGTGAAATGATAATACTAGTGACATGCAGGGCCTGTTTGGGGCGAGCCTGAGCTGAGAAAGGCTCTATCAGACTCGACATAGATCTATGGACTGGAGTAGAGACTGAAGCCATAGATCGTGAAGACCATGGACAATGAATCCAAGCACGACAGTCATAGTTGCTGTGCACCTACCTGATATCCTCTCCACATAGAGTCTATTCTATGCCAACAGTCAAATTATTTTAATAGTCTGGCAGGACAGCTGCATAGAAGCCAGGCTGGTTCAGCGTTCATGGCAAGTTGCAATAGCGATTTCATGCTGCATGAGTGTAAATCTGTAATTTGCTAAATTAGAACAGTGTACATATGCCCTGTGGGCTCAGGCATAAGAATGCGCAATAGAATATTTCACGCTTATGTCCATAGAGCCATGCTGGGCATATACCGTCGAATAGAAGCCGCACCCCGAATAGTAGCCGCCCTCGAATAGTAGCCGCACGCATGCGTGAACACAATAAAGTGGGTGTGGCCACGTTCGCACGCCATAAATGATCGTCAGTTCGATGCCAAAGCATGACAGAACAGACGGCCCTGGCTTGGTTCTGCTGCTGTTTTTCGATCATAATAACTCGTCTATTCAAAAAGTAGTCCTGAAAAACTAGTCCATCACAACAAGATACCACCGGATCGGCGCAAAGGTATCCCTCCGAATAAATAAAAGCCGTCCTCGAATAAGAGCCGCCCTCGATTAGTAGCCGCACTCCAGTAAGGCTGAAATTAATAGTAGCCGCGGCTACTATTCGAATAAATACGGTATTTTGCGTGATCGATGTACCATAATTGTAATATACAATTCACGCATAGATGTACCATTCATGTGGGGCTCGCTCAGGCGCATCTCAATTATGTCCAATATCAGGGATCTGATGACCTCCTGACCTTTCGTGCTTAACACGCCCACACCTTCATTAGTCAACATGGCAACCTTCTCTCGGGAAATTTCACTTGAAACTCAAACCATCCAAGCTTGCCATTTCTAGGTCACACCAGCACAAGGAATTAGGTCATAGGGCAAGTATAATAGGAAGAATACAATAGTATCCGGTCCCTATGCACAATGTTACATGTATCCATTAAGGTACCATTAAATTGCGTGGGTGTGAGGTGGGGGATATGACACCTAAACCACATCAAAGTCATTAGTGAGGTGCATGTTGTGTAACCACGCCCTTTTAATTGCACAGGTCTCAGGGGTGTGGTTGCTAGAGCCGGAAGTGTTCATTTAATATCCTCCATGGACCGGAAGCCAAGCCGGAAGGGAGGGGCCAGGCCACGCCCAAAACAGCCCCACCCTGTTCCCCAAGGACCACCATTCTCAATCAAGTGCCTACTAACCACCGGATGTCCACCGGAAGCCCACAATCAATCCCAATTAAAACACACAGCTTCCTCAAGGCCAAAACACACACAAACACTTGGAGGCCGTTCTGCCACACCGCCCACGCAAGAGCTCACCTCATTTCCTGTGTGGGCGGAGTAACAACACGTCATCGCAACCACATCCGCTTCAAACCTTTGTCAGCTTCCGTCCAGCCGTACAGGCCCCTCGATCGCACCGCCGTACAGTGCCTCATTAACAGACATGGCCTCACCTTTGACCTCCTGCCACGCCCCCAAAGCCTCCTCGCGGGGTTCAAAGGTCACCACCGCTTCCGGGACACGCCCACCTATCGCCGAGGCCAAGTCCCAGGCGCCGATGTCCAAGCACTGGCCCGTGAAGCCACGCCCAATCGGAAGCAATAAAACCTGCATTAATGCACACGCACACACTCCACACAGTGCCAGGAACACGCCCACATGCTTAATTAGGCCTAATAAGCTTTTTTTTTTTTTTTTTTTTTGTCGTTGCGGTTAATAGTTAAGAAAGAATGCTTTGATCTTGCTTTGATGTGGGCAATTACCGGCCTTTTCTTCAGGGGCCACTTCCGGTCGCTAATTACACGCGCATAATCATCCCTGGCCGATTCTGGACACGCCCACCTTCGACCAAAAGCACTCGTATGGCCTCTTCGGCCACGCCCCTTCACGATTCGCTAATTGAATTAGCCATTCCTGACGCTCACGCCCACGCAATTAAATGGTACCTTAAGATGCCTAGAAGTTGGGTAATCTTTGTGTTAATATACCAAATAATATATACTTTACTCGAATTAAAAAATGCTTCCGGTGCATTTATTAGAGGCACCTTAATTTTTGTCATGCACATTTACTGCATTTATCTATAATATTATACTAGGATACATGTAGTCTCGCGGCGCCGCCCCTTCACAAGAGGAGGAAGGGTCTGGTACGGCGCCGTTACCCGAGTTGTTCTGTTCCCCAGAAATCCTGGGGAACATGAATATTCAGGGGCGGATGCAGGAAATTGTGAAGGGGGGTTCTTCTTATTGTGCGCGCAAAGCGCGCGAGAAAAATTTCGTCGACCACGCCCACTTTTGTATGGACCACGCCCCCTTTTCGATCGCGCTTGCCGCTGAACCGTGCAGCCGCTAGAAAGAAGACGAAAGAACCTGTAAGTTTCCTGATTGTAGCTGTAATAAACAAGGCCAAGACTCCCAAAGTAGTGTAGTTTCACATCAAGAATCACTATTACACTCAATTTTTTTTTCATTGGAAGGTATTATTACTCGAGGTAGGCTTGGGGTCAGGGGGGTTCGAACGAACCAAACGAACTACCCCTGGATCCGCCACTGATATTCATAAGTTGTGAAGGGGCGGCGCCGCGAGACTAGGATACATGTACATGTAGGTGCATTTACACTACCCGCCAAGTCTCACCTGGTTTGAATCTTTTCTTGACTTCTTGTTCTATTCTTTGTCTTTCTTGTATGGACAGCTCCATGAGGTATCCATTCTCACTATAGTAGCCTGACCTTTTGGCACCGGGGGCAGGGGCAGCAGTGGCAGCGAGGCTCAGGCTAGCCGCTCCCCTAGAGCTGCCGGGGGAGATGACTCGAGTGCCTTCTGGAGTTTCTGGTTGTTCTCGTTGAAGCAACAAGTCCTGCTCTGTGTCCATACTCCCTCCACGTTGATCACCAGCTGGCCCCTCTGCCATGTCACCAATCAACGCCGTCAGCTAGCTCTAAACTACCGGTCAACTGCTTCTACGCCTCTATTTTTGCAGCCCCACCCCTCTTATACACAGCAAAATATTTCCGATGTTGTAACAGGATGTGGTGACCTACATCCTGTTACAACTCCGTAAACTACCAGAGGAGGTTCGACAGGGTCAAAAGGTAAGCAAAAACCCTCCGTTAACGAGCATTCTTGTACTTTGACCCCGAATTTAGACAGTCATGGTGACAGGCGCTGCTTTCTCCAAGGCGGATGACAGACATTTTAGAAGTAATCGGCGGCTTTTCTTTGCCATCATTCTCGCTACAGCAGCTTGCCTTGCTGTTCAATGTCACAAAGGTCAGCCATATGGTAGCCTAAAAAACCGTTCACGAAGGGTACAGGGCTCGAACTAGTATTAGACACGACGAAAAACATGATAGAGATACTTTTGTAGCAAGATAGCTGGGGTACAGCGAAGAAATTAATACTCCCACACAAACATATGGGAGCACGTGATTAGCTAATTGGACACATTTGCTGGATGAGATCATAGATAGTAGAAAGGGGGAAACGGGATTGGAAACTGTCACGTGACCTACATAGTTTTAACGTTAACGTACAGAGTCCGCGTTACGCGTCATGCGCGAGCGCTGCGATGAATCTCATTAATAAATCCCCGCGCTTTGCGTGGGAAGTCGTTTTACTGCTGAGATAAGCACTTCTGCTATCGCTGATAGGCTGTTGGAGGTAACAGGCGACGACCAAGCACCTTATCTTGCCTAAAATTATTTATAGCGTAAGACCTCGATTACCGGCCGACCTCGATTATCGGCTGAACGCACATCGATTATCGACCTATATTTTACGGACATTTACGCGTTTATACGGAAAAATTTACAAAGGTGATGCGGAGCTCCGTTTATGCTCGAAGAATGGATCAGAGGTTTTAGACTCGTTTGAAGATACCAGGTAGGCTTAACGTACTTCTACAACGAAAATACAAGGGAGAGAAGGGTATACAATGGTGTTGAACCAATTTGAATGGGCGTGATATGGCGTACTGAATGGTGGCAGATCGTGAGGGCTGGAAGCTAGCTACATGGCCTAATCTGATATTAGACACTTTACTTACTTTTCTCCAGATCAGAAGGAAGGAGACAGTACTCATATGAACCCCAGAAAGCATCGCCGAAGTTAATATTAGCATTTATATCATGCCATTATCAATCATAAAATGTATTGTATACAATGCAGTAATGATTATTCATAGCTCGTTTTCACTGTATCTCAGCAATGCTGCATAAGAACGAGCTGTTGTAATTGGTAAAGGGTAATCACACCTGCTGGTTTCAGTACTGTTGACCAGAAGTGGCAATTTTGAACAGGTAAGTGTCGACAGACTAAAAGGCTCGATTTGGCCGATAATTGCTGCATTCATGCGGTATGAGCGGCCGATAACAAATGTCCGTTGACGATAATCGAGGCCCGACCATCGGGATTTGGAGGACTATAGCGTCGTCTCTGATTGTCGTATTGTCTTCATCTGGATATCCTCTTGTAGAGGAGGTGAAGATCTGTCTGTAGAACTTTGAAGCAAGGTCTGGAAGTGTTCCTAAGTCGACTTATGAGCCGAACTTATAACTCGGCCGATAGTCGAGGTCTTACGCTAAGTATCTACAGTACACAATCATTGGTGTTCTTCGTAAATTATTTTGGGATTTTACTAGTGTGGCAGTATGACTTAGCGGGATGGAAGCTTACCCACAGGGTTTGTGCAACACCAGAACATGCAACAGTAGGGTATACACCCAAAAATTAGATACAACATGAAACAAGAATGAGGATATGTGATAAAAATACATGCCAAAATGCCCGCTACCTTTGGGATTTTTGTGAAATTACATACAATCCTGTCTTGACCAATTGAAGATTTCTATTCACCTCTTATGTACCTAAATGCATTGCTAAATTGATTTTTTTTTTTTGTATAGTGTATCCTTAGGCCAATCAAACTACATTGTCGTCCACCCGTTTTTATATTTCTATGCGGGCGGGCGGTCATTATTCATTATTCATTGTTCAATATTATGGCATTTTGAGGGTGTGGTTTCCTGGAACCGCCCAAATAATTAGCAAAAAAGAGGTGTGGCTGGTGTTTCAAGGCAATAATGAAGGCAGAAGCGGTAGGTTGAAACAGACGCGGGCGGTGACGAGAAACTAACAATCAAGTTTGTGTGGCCTTATTGGAGTTATGGGCCGGAGAAAATTTCGTCTAGGACGCATTCCCAAGAATTATGAGAAAAGGAAAAGACTTGGACCAGTAGGCCGCCCAAGAAAGGTAAACAAGAAGCATATAGCAAGGCTGCCTATGTTCAGGGCTGTGATATATTATTGTTAACTTAAGTTTTATAGCTGACTGTTACAGAATGTGATGGTGCTATCTAATATAAAAGTATTCTTGTTTCAGCGACAACAACGAACAAGGCTACCTGGCGAGTCAAAAGACACCCTGTGTGCATCTGCTTATGAAGTAAGTGTTATGTTATGTGTGTGACACATGGTATCCTAAAAATTTCCTAGGGAAAGTCCCATAATTAATGTGCCATATTCCATGTTGGTGCTCTGTGTATTATCTATGTACCCTTTCTGTAGAATGGTTCTGAACTTGCTACCTCTCCTATCTATGAGAACGTATCTCTACCTTCAAATAGTTGGAGCATGCACATGGACGATGCAGGAAAAGACACATGTGCTGTTCAATTTTGCAGAATATCAACGAGATCAACATGCCATGTCTCACAATGTCTTTCTGTGAACTCTGATTGTACTTGGAAGTTGATAGTGCACGGGCAGCAGGTTTCCCGTAAGAGCTGTAGTCTGTTGTCATCATTCCCTGCTAAGCTTACTCATGAACAGCTACAAAGGCTAATAAACACATTGGAGAGCTCTTCAGTTTGCCCAGGGAATCCAGATGAGAAATTCGTTGAACTGATCAAAGTAAAGAAAGGAAAGATAATGAATGCAAAAGGAAAAAATGTAGCAGCAACACTTGATAGTGCTGGAGAAGTTTGTATCGGTGGGCAGCATTATTTAGAAACGGTGCGAGCCAGTACATGTGAGTTACTAACAACGTCTCCTCGATGTGGATAGTGTGTAACTTATCGCAACACTCTCAGATCCTTGCATCACAAATTCATGAAACATCAGAGAGTCAGCCCATCATGTCACACTAATGTTAGTAGTCACACCAATTACCGATACTTAAGTACCCCACAGAAACAAACAAGGATGAAAGTTTTGAAACAAACTTTAGATTCTGCAAAGTACAAGATTGCTTATCTTCAGGAGCAAATTATACAATCGATTGATAAAAATGGAGTTCTGCTTGATGAACAGCTGAGCAATGATCTGTCAGAGATTATGAAGGAGAATGATAATAGTATAGCAGGGCAGTTTCCTGCAGACAGTTTTCAGAGGCTCTTCTGGGATCAACAGATTCAAGCTGCAAAAGCAAAGAAGACAGGCATTTGTTGGCACCCCATGATAATACGTTAGTGCTTGAACTTAAAGCTTTTGTCTTCAGCAGCTTATCGTTCCATGAGGACAGCTGGATTTACAAATCTTCCATCTGAAAGAACATTACGAGATTATTCACACTACATTGAAAGTACGGAAGGATTTCAGACTGAAGTTGAAGATCAACTTCGGAAGGAGGCAAAATACGACAACCTAGAAGAGTCTCGAAAGTATATCATGCTAGCTTTGGATGAGATGAAAATCAAAGAAGGACTGGTGTATGATAAGTATGGATGCCGTATTGTCGGGTTTATCAATCTTGGAGAGACCATGAATCAAATCATGGATTTTGAACGAGACTGTTGCGAAGGAAAATCTGAATTACCTGTTGCCAAACAGATGCTTGTGTTGATGGTTAGGGGCCTGTTTTTTAACCTAAACTTCCCCTATGTACAATTCACTACAAAAGGAATCACAGCAGAGTACCTTTTCCCCCTTGCGTGGACCGCAATTCGCCGTCTAGAAGGACTAGGATTCAAAGTAATAGCTGTGACTTGTGATGGAGCTAAACCAAATCGAAAATTTTTCCAGATGCACCAAGCTGCTGAAAGTACTATCCCGGGAACCAATATTGCCTATAGATCAGTGAATCCATTTGCGAAAGAGAAACGTTTTGTCTACTTTTTCTCGGATGTGCCACATCTGATGAAGACGCTTAGGAACTGCTGGTCTCACTCATTTGCACACAATCATACACGTTGTTTATGGGTATGTATTTGAGTACATGTACATGTATGTGTACGTGTGTGTGTGTGTGTGTACAATGTATAATTATGACATTGTGTGTGCATGTGCATGTGTATTTGTTGGTAGTTGCCTAGCAACCAAAGTTTTTATAGGCAATTTGCTGGCTATGGGAAGGGGTTGGGTCATCATAAAGTAGGCCAATGATGAACAGAGGTCAACTACCAACAAAATAGTTATCTGCCAGTAATTGGGGTGCATGAGATGCATGGTCGGATGCACCCCAATTACTGGCAGATAACTATTATGTGCGAGTGCTTGTGTGTGTGTGTGTGTGTGTGTGTGTGTGTATTGCTCCATAGATTTGATTTGGGTGGTGTCCGTAGTGTCTATAGCTAGTTTTTATCTGGGAGGGGAATCCCAGTCTGTTACATAACATAATAATAATAATAATAATATGTATATCATGCTATTATAGAGGTGTGGAAAGCACATAAGTTGGGAGCACTTACGAGAGCTAACCAAGAAGGCTTCAGCATCATCTGGTCTGTCTATGCTGCCAAAAATCAAAGCTGAGCATCTCCAACTTAATTCATATTCTCGCATGCGAGTTGATTTGGCGGCCCAGGTTAGGTGTTCACCTAAATGTAATGAGCGTCTAGGTTAACTTCAGTTTGTGCATGCAGGTTCTCAGCTCCTCAGTTGCTAATGCTTTTGCATACTTCAAAGATGAATCTACTTCAGAAACTGAGTTGTTTGTGAGAATGTGTGACAAGTTTTTTGATCTTCTCAATGTTCAGTGCTTCTCTGAGGGGAAAAAGAGACGAAAGCCTGAACTGGACCCCTACAACCATCCTGCTGATAAGCGGCTAAAGGTGTGTACACCTAGTGGTATGATGATTAAATTTTATGATGATCGCTATACTATTATTATGTAGTGGTTAAAGGAAGATTTCTTGTCATACCTCAATGAATGGGAGCACTCCGTCAAAGAGCGGAAGAAGTTCAAGGCAGCTGAAAAACAAAAAATGATGCTTAGCCGAGAGACAATGCAAGGACTAAAGATTACAGGTAATAATATACCATGCACCATGTTAAGCTTCAATTATGACCATGACATGCACTCTTCACAATGTCTATCATGCATAACATGACCGTGGAATGAATTGACACTCTTTCACAACATGCACACACTATTAGTGCATTCCTTTGTGGAAGTTGCCCAGTATCTACTTGGACTTCCAGGGAGGAGGAGTCTACTGAGTGAGCGGTTCTCACAGGACCCCTTGGAGTCGTTTTTTGGCCAGCAGAGAGCAAGAGGTGGGAGAAATGAAAACCCTACAGCCCAACAGTTCCTAGACAGCACTGTATCCTTGCGTATTCAGAAGTCTCTGGCCCTGGAACCAGTCAGGGGAAATTGTAGAAAGAGGCTGAATCAAGCAAGTTCCGAAATTGATCCAACTCCATTGCCCAAAAGAAGGAAACTTATAATGAAATAATGATTTGTACAACACTATAAATAATTATGCAGTATGAAATTTCTAAAACTTAGTGATAAATTTTTGTGTATGTCACTTTTGCTTCTTCGCAGCTTTTAACTTCAAGCTTTCTCTGAGGCCAGCACTGCGTTTCTTCTTTACTCTTGCTTTGTTTAAGGATTTGTACGTCTCCATCCAAGATCCAGCAATGGAATGGCCTCGGATTGTTAACCACATAGACAGGATCTCCTTTAGCAAGCCCATTCCATCATTTGGAAGCAAACCACTGTTCATTGACCAATAAAACAATATATCTTCATCAGCAGTTAATTCAGACAGAAGTTTTTCTCTATGTCTGCCTCTTTCCCGTTTAGCAAGCGTGTCATTAAGAAGCTGTCGAACCTTGAACTCAATGGAACAGAATAACAAGAAGGTTGATTCATTCACCTCAAATAGTCCACCACGATTTACTTTCTTTGTCCACTCTTGTGTATAGTCATAAAAATTGATTCCTGGTCCTTCAACAGCCATTTGAGATAGACATTCCACAATTTCAGCTGCTTCATCTGTGTCCAGTTTCTCATAGCGTTGTTTAATGCTCTTGGCGACATATCCAGCAGCATATCTCACGATATTCTTTTCTATGTGAGAGAGAGTAGATTCCCTAGATTGAGAAATGGAAGATCCACTGCCACTAGAAGTCTTGGAGTCTTGGGTGTGCTTCCTTATCAAAAGGTCAAGAACGCTGTCGAGCACTGTTTGTTCCAAAATTGGCTCTAGTTCACCCAAGCCCAGATCATGTCCGAAATTTTTCCACAAATCCTTCAATTTTTTCAGCCTCAGCTTATGATAGCTCACCCACAGTAGCTCCCAGTTTCTGGTATCAACTGCTTTAGTAACAAGGCTCTCTAGCTCCCGTGATAAGGCAGCGTCGAACGCTTCTATCTTAGTAGCCCCCAACGGTGACTTTATGACATCCATGATCAATTTGATCTGACTTTTCGCCGTTTCATTTCTTTCAGACTTTGCAAGTAGGGTCTCCTCACGACCTATAGTGTTCAACACCGTAAGTACAGGGCATTCATTTTCAGCTTGGACAGCCATGGCTGCGATTTTTTATTTTGGGCGCAATTGGAGGGTCAAAGGTCACATTTAACCCCTTTGGTACGGTAATTATATCCATCATCCTTCTACTATCTACTGTCATGGATTATATAGCTATAGCGCTATTATCCGTGGATGTATCGATGATGCCTCGTACAGAGGTTCTATTTACGTGTCACAGGGCTACTTGGACTAGCAGAACACTTACAATCATGTGTGCACCAACATAAGGCCACTGTAACTTGATTCCTTGTTTCCCGTCACCCGCCCGCATGCTTATTTTGTAGCCGCCTCAAAATTCATTATGCACTGCTACAGCAAGCCAGCTAGTCATGCTCCTTGTAAACCACAGGATGTGGGCAAGGTTTAGTGGTTACATAATGATATTCATGCATAATGAATAATGAATAATGACCGCCCGCCCGCATGCTCTCCAGGCATAGGAGAGGACGGGAAACAAGCATTTAAGTTACGGTGGCCTAAAAGTCAGTATTTCAGCACAACTGTTGAACTACCCTTCAACATTTGAAATTTCATCTCATAATAACAATAGTCATTAACACTTGTGCAAAATTTAATACTATTAATAAACGTGTGTGTAATAATAATAATAATCCCAAAGAGGATTCAAAATCGTACGGTGTATATAGTACGGTCTCTGGTGTGATACCACTGGCCAGCTCTACATAATTTGCTGCTTTACTCACTCCACATGACGGCAATGTTGTGCTACGGACCAAGAGTCCTTTTCAGTCACTGATATCGTTCATGAAGTATCTGAGAGATATAAAAGAGGAAAATAATCACCTCCCACAAGGATTAATTCCTATAGGGCCCTAAGCCTGCTTGAAGGATCAAGACATACTGCAATATAATGTTTAGAACCATAATCATCACTAATGATAACCAGAGTGGTGAAAATATAGATGTTTAGAAATTAAGATCTATCCAATCAAGTGACGTGTATCGAGTATGAACATAACAGTCAGCATAGTACAATTATTAAGACACACTACTATGTATACAATGCCATGTGGATACCATAGAATTTCCCGGTTTTTCATAGTCTCGTCCCCATACCCCACCTCCAAGGAGGAAAAGGTTCTGGTGAACTTGGGCAGAATCCTTGGGCCTGCGCTGAGGAATTTCCATGTGCCAATGAGATCGTAGCTCTGCTCAGTCACATGACAAGCTTACCGCAGGAATGCAATATCGCTGTATAGCTGTATAAGCTACAGTGGAACCCCGCTTAGCGGACACCCCTCAACGGCGGACACCTGCGATATAACGGACAATTCTGAATGTCCGGATTGTATTTCCATAGACTTCAATACATTCAAACCCCCTCAACAGCGGACACCTCGCTATTCCGTATAACGGACACTTATTCTGGTCCCGTTCGAGCCTGCGCAATAGTGAACAACCTCGCATAACGGACAGTTAGGCCACACCCACCATTAAAATCGGTCGGTTTCAGCGACCAGTAACTACAGTAAAGCCTAAATATGTCTCATATTCTTGCTTAGAAGCTGTCAGTTGACAGATCTCTCATCAATACGGTCTTCATCGTCGTCCACAGTACTAGTAGTGCTTTATCATAGCTGGCCGCGATTGTAGGATTTGTTGACCAATCAGATTTAAGGATTGTTTTACTGCCGGTTGCGATCACATACAAATACAGCCATAGCGACCAATCAGAACCAAGCTTTGCATGGCCTTGTCGGCGCGCGTCATAGAGCGAGAACTGAGGATTCAGCCCAAGTTCACCAGACCCTTTTCCTCCTTGGGGGCGGGGTCTGGGGACGAGACTAGATTTTTAATGAATCTGCATGAAATATAGAGAAATGAGAGGGATCTGAGGACGAGGAAAGACAATAAACAACGGCTGATGAGAAATTAATTTAATGGGCTATTCCAGATAATGGGCGTACACCCCTGTGGAGGAAGAGATTTGCATTTTCTACCCTAAATGCTACTTAAATTTGCAAAATCACCATCGATACTAATCAATTTTCTGATTTTATCCCATAAAACTAATCAAAATCCCCATTTTACCCTATAAAACTGATAATTCCTCTACACCCTGGATGAGCTACCACATCAATACTCGTTATTCGTTGCCATGTCCCCTCGGTACTTCATTATAATCCACAATGGTGCCTACAATACTTCATTAAAATCCATAAAAATACCATCGATACTTCATTAAATCACCTAAAAATTGACCCTTCAGTACTAATCAACCTTCCTCCACAGGGGTAACTGGAATAGCCCAATATGACAACAAAATCATGCATATGGGTTACAAAGGCTGACTGTCTAGCGTAGTGTATATTCGATACGTACCCTCCACTTGAGTCCAGTATAGACAACCACAGCAGTTAATGAGCTTGATTATGGATTTATATAGAGTGGGATCCATGGCTTGGTGAAGTATCATCCGAGTACATAATATTATATATCAGAACGGTTTAAACCTGATTATGCATAATTCCGATCACTATAATTTACATACCGTTCATACTTACATTTTTAATACATGTACATATTGTGTCAACAGCTCCCTGGTATGTTCTCGAGTCAGCGAGTCAGATCAGCTCAAGGAACAAAGATTTCGTAACCGGCGGGTTAAGAATGACCTTTGACCTCCCAACTGCGCCCAAAATCAAAAATCGCGCCATGGCTAGTAAAGCGCGGCAACACCGCGCACGTACGGTGTCGGAGTATAGTTGGACCCCCCGGATACTTGGACCCCGGGGTCCAAAGGCCCGAGGATATTTGGACCCCCGGTCCATTCGTAACGAGGCATGAATGGACCCCCTCTCCAAGCTCGCGCGCGCGAACCTGTACGTTGCTGTGCTGCTTGCTTGTTGCTGTCACACAAAATGGAAGTGCTGGATTGGATCCAAAGCCGCAATAGCTGTCAACCTACTAGCCTCGTACCCAGGCCCTTTGAGGAAGGCCTGGGTACGAGGCTATCAACCTACACGAAAGAAATTCAATGAGATTAATAATAATAAAATCAAAGCAAAAGTTGAAATGACTCACTAGTCTAAGACTAATATCACTATTTATTTAGAATAATAATATTATTATTACAAATAGCTATTGTAATCTGATTGGTCACTCAGAGGTCTCTACAAGTGTAGCACCCTCGCTGTGGTCGGGATGCTACAGCGCTAGCCTCGAGCCGTACTCCATCCATAGATAGTAGTAAGGGTAAAATAGTATTATACCCTTTCTCTACTATCTATGCTCGGGCTTAAAAAGCGTAAAGACCTTGGACACAGTCTCTAAGTATTATTTAGTAGGTTGGGAAGGAGATGAGGCCCATGAGGCCAGGGGTAGTATGCGAACTTCGATTCGAAGGGGGGTCCATTCTTCCAGGGAGGGGTCCACGGAACCTTAGGTTGATTGGACCGAGGGGGTCCAATCATCCTAGTACTATTGGACCCGGGGTCCCGTAGTGGGGGGGGTCCAATCATACTGCGACAACGGTATACACGTACGTACGATTGATCACATGACCATAACCCGGACTAGTATTGACTACGTAAAAAAACGTCACAGTTTCCAATCCCGTTTCCCCCTTTCTACTATCTATGCCACCATCAAGAGAGGAAGTGAGTAATTAGATGTACATATATACATAATAGTTATCTGCCAGTAATTGGGATGCATGAGATGCATGGTCGAATGCAGATAACTATTTTGTTGGTAGTTGACCTCTGTTCATCATTGGTATACTTTATGATGACCCAACCCCTTCCCATAGCTGGCAAATTGCCTATAAAAACTTTGGTTGCTAAGCAACTACCAACAAATGTACATATGCATGTATGTAACAAGGCATCTTAGGATAGCTTAAGGCATTCTTGTCTTGGGGGAACTTTGAACACTTTCATAATAATATTACATCGCTGGAGCCTTGCGTATGAAAGGAGATGTTCCTATTCCATGGGTATGCTTATCGAGGGGTTCTCTGCATATAATAATATTGTGTTTGACATTGAGCCTGTACTATGCAGTGCAAGAGCTGAGTTAGCTTCAGGACAAACACGCCACTCGTCCCGATGTCCTTGATGATGTGGAGGAAGAACAAGAGATAGAGATTCTCACTCAGGAAATCACACAGGTACATAATTACGACTTCTGCTCATTTACTCCGGCTATTTCTTAGATCAGCTAGCAAACCACTTCCACTTGTATAATATATAATATATACCTGAACCCTTGAGTTTATCCACTAATACAATAATATTATTATTATTGTAAATCCAGATATTTACAAGAGCCAAGAGAGGTCTACAAACTATCAACGCAAAAAGCAAAGATGCTTCAGACCAAGAGAGGAAAGTGGCCAAGAACGTCACCACATCGCTGGCCATCTCTCTACAAGATCTCTCAGTCAACTTCAGAAAATCTCAATCGTCTTACCTCAAGAGTGAGTTTAGCGGAAGATACATGTACAATGTACATAGTTACATATTATTCTCCCTCTTCCTGTCTCTCTGTCCCTCTCTCTCTCCTCCCTCTGTTTTCCACTCCTTGTATATATAAAGTAACATCTAGCACCACCACCCCCCCCCCCCCTAAAAAAAACTCTCTCTCTCTTTCCCCCTCTTCCGTCTTCCATTCTCTGTATACAGTAGCATGCATAACATGCTAGTATCACTTATACCATTATGTATAGCGATGAAGCACAAGAACAACCATACCACCCGTAGTCTTTCACTCCCTCTCTCCCCCTCCCACTCCTTGTATACAGTAACATCTAACAACTTTTACTATGCAGGGAGGAGTGTGTGGTTGGTGGGGAGGTGAAACCCACAGCATCAGTGTTTGGAGAGGAAGAGGAGGAAGATCCACAGGTCCTCTATGACAAGGTCAGTTCATGACTCTCAACGCACATTCCCTACACCCCCTATTACGTATATTATTATTGCCTTTAATGACAGGGGTTCACTCAGCAACAAATGTCGATGGTGGAGAACAGTGTAGCCATGATAGAGGAGAGAGAAAAGGAGATAACAGCTATTGTCCAGTCCATCTCAGAGATCAATGAAATGTATCGAGACCTAGCAACAATGGTCGTTGATCAGGTACGATAATTAGTACATGTATGTTCGCTACAGTATACCCTGGCATGGACAATACTTAATTTTTATGCTACATACTGCAATGCTATATTAGGGTACAATACTGGATCGCATTGACTACAATATTGAGCAGACAGCCCACAAGGTCTCCAAGGGAGTAGAGGAACTGGAGAAAGCAGAGAAACACCAAAAGAGGTCCATCAAACTGATCGTCATTCTAGTGCTGGTTGTTCTCATTGCCCTGGCTATAATCGCACTCATCATTTACCAAGTAGTCAAGCATACAATTTAGTTAACTGGTATAGTATTATCCAAGTCCAAGGTGCTTGCCTTTCTTTTTCTCAGTGAGGCGTGTTCATGTCTGGTGCACGTCTTTCTTTTTGATGCTTAATTTATTGTTGTGTTGTCAAGTATAAAGTGTCAAAATTATTGTATGGTGTTCTCAAGCAGCATGAAGGGGGTGGGGATTTGGGTTCGCATCCTTTTGTTCCCATAATTATAATATCAGAAAATTTTGTGGGGCCAATACTGTATAGTGGGAAACTATTGAGGGAGATAACTTTTGCAGATCAGAGCATTTCAAGGAACATTAAATCTTATAAGTGGATGTAGCATGCTTAAAAGTAACTTTCACAGATGGCTCTTGACTAATTGTATTCTCTCTTGAACTTGAACTATTATGTGGTATGTCTTTTATATACCATAGAATACAGAAAGTTACTGCGCTAGCGCTGAGCAGAGTAATCAACATCCTATTAGACACGTGAAATCGGACGTCACAACCACAAAAAATTGAATGTTTTAATCCTTAAAACTGGGAAAAAATCTCAACAGCATTAAAATTAATAAGCAAACCGAGATCACTACAGAAATAAACAAAAGATGACAACTAATAGGTGGGTGTATGAATGTTGAGGGTGGTTTCAATTTTACTTGCTAGTTCTCCCATTTCAATGTCATTGAGTACCCCCACCACCGTACCCCACGACGTAGGCTTCCTTCCTTTGCCGTCTAGCCACTCTTGAAAAATCTGGCAGTTGATTCTCTCTGCATTCTCATGGAGTTCTCTCTCCAGTGATCTGATGTATCCAAAGTTTTCGCAGAGAAGCTGTGCTCCAAGATTGTGGTACTTTGTTCCCACCTCCCGAGGTATGTTGATGTGACTGTCACCAGCACAAAAGTGAAGCAGCTTAGCCATCGTCGGAGATGAACCTACATGCACATACAGATGTGTAAACACATTAATTTTTAAGATACAAGTCATGTGGGATAAATCTGGAGGAGCAAACTTGACGGCTTAGAGGACTTAGGATAATCACTACACAGCCAATTTTCATTAGTTAGTATAAAGCCAAAAAATACGGTCTAGAAGTAACTCTGTTAAAAATCATACCTGATTTTTCCTCCAAAAGAATGTCTCCATCTAACCACAGCTGCTGATTTGGTGAAAACTCGTCTCCCTCTCCCTCATCGGAAGTACAGATCCAAAATCCATCTCCAATGGTAGCAGGATGAGGCTCTCCAGCTCCACAAGGACAGAGAAAGGCAAAAGATGGTGTCGAGTTCGTGTAGCCTAAGGAGATGTTAGCCTTCTGCAGCCCAGCAGTGATAGCACGTTTGATTGTCGGGCATACCTTGCATGCAGCTTGCTTTGAAATTTTCACGTGTACCTCAAACTGAAGTAAGGTGTCGATGAGTATCACAGTGCAAGGTACTTTGACCCCAGGAATGGTGAACTGGACGCAGTTGCGGTGGAGGCAAGTGGGAGTGACTGATCCAGCTGACGGCATCTTCAACTTCCACGGTCCCGGGAAGTGGTTCTCTGGTGAAGTCAAGAAACAGAGAATAGCACAGAAGATGCCACGACGCGGAGGGCCATCAGTGAAGTGGAGGACAAGTGGTGTGAGATGGTAGTCATGTGACAGGCGATACTTTGAGACATCATCACGGCCAAGCATTCGAAGAAGGCAAGGGACAAAAAATTTTCCTTCAGAATAGTTGGCAAAAATGAAGAGCTTTCGACAGAAAACCAGCACATTTTCGGGCATGAAGAGGCCAGGCACATAGTGTTTATCGAAATCCTTTTGGGAAAGGAATTCAACGGTGACAAGAGCATGATTGAAAAATTCTTGCCATGCCTTATCTCCACAGCGTTTCTTCAAATCATGATGGACCTTTACGAGCTCAGAGACTTTGTCCAACAGCACCTGTGGGTTGGTGAAGACAAGGTCTGGAAGAATATCAGGATAGTAGAGGATCAGAGACAGCTCATCAAGGTACATTAGAGCTGCTTCTAGGGTGCTCTCATCAAAGTGAAGCCTGCGAGCAATTTCAAGGCATTCGTTCTTGTGGAGTAGTCCACGTTGAAGAACGTGAGTAATTTCATCCAGCACAATCTCTAGAGCCATCCATGGAAGAGGAATTCGCCTTGGTTTTGATCTGCGCACTCTATTCCGAACCACTTGTGCCATATCCTCTTCTTCTTGGCCAGGGCACCTTGCATTCATAGGGAAGAGGATGTCATTTGTGGCAGCCTGGTAGTAGACGATCTCGTCTTTGAAGGTGGGTAGAAGCATTTCTCGCAGCTTCTTATTTTTAGCTTCCCTGGATTCCTTGCACTTTCCCTCTTCATCTTTATGAGTGCCAACGACCACAATCTGTGGAGCATCATCACCTTTATCTTTGCTGGAGCGATGAGAGTGGAGTGATCGAAGGCCTTGCTGGAGGAGCTGCTCAGTGGTCAGATCGGATTCATAAGGAGTGCCCAAGGATTTCCCATTCTCGTAGTATTCGATCATTGGACGGCTAGAAAGCTCTTCTGATAGCTTGATGACGAATACGATCATAGACATCTTTCTCAAGAAGATGGGTAGGATCTCATGAAATTGAGGCTGCCCTCCACAATCAGTGATGAGAACCTTACGCAGGAAGGAGATTGGATCTTCTGACTCGGAGCACTTATCAATCAGCTCAAACATCTTGTCAAGGACCTCCTGGATCACTTTGATCACTTTGGGATCAACAGAAGCAGTAGATGGTTGTGCTGCAATACTTGAGCGATCAGCACGCTGCTCACTGACTTGGACTGCAGACTGCTCGGCACCTGGACTTCGTGGATGTTGTACTTGTTCTCCGCCACTCTCCTCCTGGTTGCTATCTTCCTCACTGGTTGGATCTAGAGCTGGAGTTGCTGCTCCCTGTTTCAACACCTCGACCAGTTCCGGTCCGAGTCCCAATTTTGACAGCCATGCACAGATCTTCAATCTTTGTTCTGACGTGTACTTGAACCATATCTCCTTTGACAATAGCATTTGAAAGATGGTTACGGGGCGGGTGGCTATGGGGGTACTGTGTCGAGCTTCGGGTGTTTTTTCTCCTGCGACAACGCTCATTGTGCAGGTTTTACCGACACCTGCACTTCCGTGGAACAACATTTTATCCACGGAAGCATCTACAAAGCCACTCTTCATTGAGACCTCAAAAAGACGCCGTGATTCACTGGTACCTAAAGATATACCGTTATAACATTAATATTTTTCACTTAATTATTGATCTTGATGCTATCACCATCTAGAGCTCTCTATATAGAGCATAAAACCCTTGGTGCGTCGCATATGGCATTATACAGCTGCACAAACAGGCAACGACAGCACATACATGTAGTAGCCTCATCTTCAACCATTTACCAAATTTTCAACGTAAAGGTCGGGGGGGGGGTGGCGAGGTTAATGTTATACTCGCACTGCAGCAGTGTTGTTCAAAGTTCAACGGCTCAAGGTAACAACCCTGGTGTATTGTATCTAACTCCGCACTATGGTGCCGACAATGTCCCTCACAGTAGCCGGACTGAAATCTATATAATTACCGTAGTTAATAGAATACAACGCATGATCCAATTTAACGCAATAAATTAGCATTTTACGAATTTCTCGTAACATTTGTATATGGAGTGATTGATGACCTTTACCAGAAAAACGCGCATTTTTCAAAATTGAATGCGTAGTATTAGATTCAGTACGGTAAACTACGCTCCGATCAATGATGAGCCAGTTGTCTTATTGGATCTATATATAGCCTCTGTCGTCAGCTTCATCCAGCAAAAGCTTCACTCACCAGGGAGCGAGGAAGGTGGCGACCAGCACAGCGTCAACGATTACTGTAACCTTATAGCGCATGCACAGATGGTTAACAATATGTACATAAGCTTACTATATCAGCACGCAACACACAACGATCAATTTAAGAAGCTTAGAATCAGCAAATACCGCCAAAACTTATGAAGAAAGCAAGTCAGCGAATCCACATAATACATGTGTTTGGAACACCATATATCTGCCCTTGAAAACGCAGCTCAAAAGGCTGGTTTACAAGGACTGAACTTCGAATAAGATTGATAAATAACCTGCTACACAGCCGTAAAACTAAGCCTAGCTATAGCTTTATGCTGTGTTTCAGCACAAATGAATGATCGTGCACGGCTAGCGATTGAAACCATGCCCATTTAATATGGCTGCTGTCGACGACATACGGTGAAGTATTGGCCCAATAGCCAGCCGCCCTCGCTCTCGATTGGTAACCGTACTTGAATAAGGCTGAAATCAATAGTAGCCGCTGCTACTATTCAAATTATGAAGTAACTTACCTGGGCGCTCTTTTGCGCATAAATGTGATACTGATACCTCGAATATCGGCCCATCCCCCAATCTTGGCCCAATGTAAGGTGCACTGCCCATGGGCCCTCTTTCGCAAGGGTACGGTATATTCCATGTACATGTAGTATACCAATGCCATAGATGAAAGGGGAGGATGTGTATGAACACAAGCAAGTGATAGGGAGAATATCAACCACAATTTGGCCTATAGTTTCAACCAATCAGAGTCACTGTTTCAGAAACAGTAGTATTTCAGTACACCTTCGTATGAGCACACAGTGCCCCTGTACACACAATACATTCATGTACAGTATTTATTCGAATAGTAGCCGTGGCTACTATTAATTTTAGCCTTGCTGGAGTGCGGCTACTAATCGAGGGCGGCTACTATTCGAATAAATACGGTATATGGTATTGAACATCGTTTATACAAGCGAGGAAGATGCATGTATAGGTTACATCACGAGGTGGAGGTCTCTACGGGATTTACACCCGAACCGAACCAAGTGATGTAACCGACTTGTACCATGGGCTACGTGGTCCTGACAACGTATCTACGGCCTAGCAACTACAGCGCCGGCCATAAAAGGCTCAACGCGTACCTAGCAACAGTTTAAACCATCGTTGTTGATCGAGTCGACGCTGGACATCGATCCATAGCACTAGAGCTCTGTACTTGATCTCTTTCACTAACAAAAGATGCTGTAACTACCCTAGCAGGCATGATCATGTAAAATTTCATAGCCTCAGAGGGAGGTGTCTATCTGGATAGATACCTCCTAGGAGGTGTCTTTTATTTAGACACCTCCTATAAATCAATCTGATTGGTCAGAATGTTACAACCATGGTACAATAATAATTATTGTCATATTTATTACTAAACTACAAGAAGCCACCCGGTAACATAGTCCTTACTCAAATCAAGGACTTATTAAGCCACATTAACCCTAAATAGTTTTTTCTATTATTAAAATGAAAGAATTACATGTAACTAGGATTTTCATGTGTGTAGCAACTGACGACCTTCACCAGAAAATTGCACAAAACTTAAAATTGTTACATGTACCTCGGGTGGTAGCTAGCTATACACGTAGCCCTACTTAACCTGCCTATGTAGATGCAGTGTACAGGGGTGTAGGAAGCAAATTTTGGTTGGTCAGGCATGATGACCCCCCCCCCCCCCCCCCAAAAAAAGCAGTTCACTTATAGGCTTGCCTGTGTAGCAGTATACATTGCTACCTGGCAATAGGTCAAAGTTCATTCCCGTTAATACTGTGCTTATTACCCCATGCGCGTCGGCGGCGGCACGAAAATCGCCAGATCTCACGTTCTAGGCATCTGTGTGTGCTGTAAGCACAACCAATCGGTGGATATCGGTGAAAAACTGGTTTATATGCATTTTGAATTGCTCAAAAAGGCTTACTAGTGCTACAAATCATGCACTTCTGTTCAGCATGCCTGTGGTTTATCGACCACACCCACTCTTGTAGCACAATAGTATGCTGATGTGACTGTGCATGCTCAAGCTCAGTGTTGGAAAGGGTCGTCAAGTCATAAAATAGCTATGCCACAGAGTGTTGCGCTACAGTTGCTACAGAGCGTGTGGGGTATGCGCTCTATAGAGCTCTAGTATTATTAAAAGTGAGCGCTATTCAGAACTTTGAGCCGAGTGCTAGCAAAATATCAGGTAAGGTTTTCAATTGTATCACGAAGGCAGGCTCAAACATTAGTCCAGCAGCTGCTGGGTCTGCCGGACCTGTTCCTACGCCCTGGTGTAACTAGTCACTAATAGAGGCTCATCAAAAATGTTTGTCATGCACATTGAAAAGCAACTTCACTACTATTCGAGTCAGCAGCTGAAGCACTGGTTTAATGATGGTCCACTGCTTCAAGCTAAACAATGAGAAATGAAGAATAAGACATTTTTGAGACCGTCCATTATATTTAAAGATAGATTGCTTACTAACTTACACTGCAATATATAGTCACTATGGACGGCATTGCGTGCGCCACACTATGGAGCAATCAGGTGGGATACATGTAATAACACATACAGCCTACACCCTCAGACTTGATCAAATCTCAGGCAACAGGGTTATTACGTGCTCAGTTACCCAGGAGACTGTGGTAAGCTCCAATAGACTCACCTTTGAGGTAATTCATCTGCAGCACCTCCAATGCTCCATGTTGGCCCCAATAATAAAGTCCACCAGCCAATATCCTCCAGGAGGGGGCTGGATGGTGATGGAGCCAATAGTCCCAGCAGGCTTGTTTGGCTTGGTCAGTGGTAGGGTTCTGACTCTTGAGATCAACACATTTGCTGCGAGGAATACCAATCCAAATAGCCACATTCTCCCACTGCTGGACATCTCTCATTACAGCAGTGACATTGTTGAGGGTTAGTGTTGGGTCTGTAAAGAGAGGAGAGTAACCTTGAGGCAACATGCATGATGGCTCATGCATTCACAGATGGAAATATGAAAACAAATTTATGTGTACATGTCATATGTGTATGTACATGTACATATACACATACTGTACCAATGACATGAGTACATGTACAATTATATTATGGAGAGGAGAGTATCCAACTCCAGTATACAATGTGCCTGCCTACCATAATACTCATGCATGTAGAGATTGTTATACTACATGTACATGTATATACAACGAAAAATATTTTTCAGACGGTCATTTTTCTTATATAGTCCGTGTCATTACATGAGGGCATGGATACGCATCTTGGATGTGCCTGGTTGCTATGAACGCGCAGTGCGGGCAGAGAGAAAGTCCGCACTACAAGGCTCAGGATTGGTCAGAACTTTAGGGGCGGGTGCACAAAGAAGAGTGGCCTTAATGCCTCGGGCCATAGACACAGCTAGAGATGCATTGTTGAACCATCGGCGTGAAAGCGACACGCGTTTCGAGAGGCCTGCTAAGCAGGCGCTGGCGCTAGCCACCGAGCCTCGAGCAAAGCGAAAGGCGAGGTCTGTTCTTTGTCATACCTGTCAGTAGTCCGGTAGCGACATTCGAGCAGAGCGAGAATGTTGCCATTGCACACTTAGTTGGAGCCAGAGCAACTACTTGCTGTGAGGGGTGTGGCCTGTGCAATAATTGGTACAGGTTCAAAGTTCATGCCACTTCCGTCTGCGCATGCGCTTGGTACTAGTGGACAATCTTGCACAGGCAGGATACTGTTTGTACATGAACTATGTCTCTATGTTTTATGAGCATGTACTGATCATGCATACTAGCCACAGTATCCCATGATTGTGACATTGTACCTTAGAAATAATATTATCATACTAATACATGCCTATCCTCAATAGGGGCTAGGCTTGTGATGTCCCCTTACCATAATCACACAACACTGATTATACACGACACTGTGTACATGTATGTGTGCATGCCGATAATTAACCACACTCATACCAGGTGTTTGGTGGATGTATCTCTTTGCAGCAGCTAAAGCACTCTCCTCCCCATTGTAGAGAAGTGAACAAGAGAGCCACTTCCATGAATCAAGAGCATAGGGAGAATACTGCAGCCACCAGCTAATCAGTTCATTCCTACGCTCCTTATCATTGACACACTGCTGCTGTAGCTCCCCCTGCAGACTGTCTGGTACACGGAGGCAGCACCCCAACAGCCACTCCACTTCCACTGTCTCCAGCACTGCTGCTAGATTGCTGTGAGTGAGGCTGGAGTCTGAGAGGGGAAGGAATGGATATACATGGACCATTGTAATAGCCACTCTCATTGGTACCAGTAGTGGTAGTGTGTGTGTGCTTATGTACACGTATTCTCACTGGTGAATCTTACTCTATGATGTTTTTCAACCAGTACATGTCTTAATCTACATCTACCAACATGTACACACGTACATGTAGCAGTAATTGGGGTGCATGAGGTGTGTGGTCAGTGCTCCCAACATACCAGTCAGCTCCTCACTGTAGTGATAGAGTGTAATAGCACGATCATGTTTTCTCTTGTCTTCAAGTTGCTGTATAATTCTTCTCCATGATGCGAATGGATCTCTGAGGATCCAGTATCTGATCACTGCTACTTCACGTTCCTCATCACTGCGATACTCTCCCTCAATTTCCCTGAGTTTGAAGGGTGGAATGTCCAGTATCTCACCAACATCACGCCAGGGTATTCCATGTAGTGCCTTTCTGACATTATCAACAGTCAGACCTGCAATGTGCAACAAGGTGACATTAAGACACGAGCACATGATTATTATGATGAAGAACCACAAGTATAGACTGAGTCAGATAAGTGAAATGATAATTCTAGTGACATGCAGGGCCTGTCTGGGGCGAGCCTGAGCTGAGAAAGGCTCTGTCGTACTCAACATAGATCTTTGGACTGGAAGCCCTTGATTGTGAAGACCATGGACAATGAATCCAAGCACAACAGTCATAGTTGCTGTGCACCTACCTGATAGTCCTCTCCACATAGTGTCTATTCTATGCCAACAGTCAAATTATAACTGTGTTTTAATAGTCTAGCAGGACAGTTGCATAGATGCCAGGCTCACGATTGTACAGCTCAGTGAGCAGCACGTCTATCCTACCTCTATCGCCTTCTATAGCCGCTCCTCGTGCAGTTGAGCTGACTGTGATTGAAGACGATTTCTGTCTCCCTCTAGCATTCTTTGCAGCCTATTTAGTATCTGGTTTACACTTGGTTCAGCCAGGGTCCCTGGTTCAGCGTTCATGGCAAGTTGCAATAGCGATTTCATGCTGCATGAGTGTAAATCTGTAATTCGCTAAATTAGAACAGCGTACATACGGCCCGTGGGCTTAGTCATAAGAATGCGCAATAGAATATTTCACGCTTATGTCCATAGAGCCATGCTAGGCATACATGTATATTTTGCGTGATCGA